>NW_026845477.1:152566448-152616566 GCF_025583915.1 Anolis sagrei ordinatus | reverse complement strand
CTCGTCCCCGCCAACCGCGCCTGCGATGCGGGCGGGACCGAGAGCAGGGCCTCCCCAGATGATCTTAATGTCTCCCCAAACGATCTTCACTTCCCATTGAAATACGAATAAGTTTATATTTGTTAAAACTGTTCTTCATTTAATTATTGTTTTAAAGTGTTTTTTGCCCCCCCCCCCAAATTATTATCCGGCCCTCCAGCAGTTTGAGGGACTGTGACCTGGCCCTCTATTTAAACAGTTTGAGGACCCCTGGATTATGGCATCATTTTTCAAAAGGTTATGGCTTCTAACAAGGTCATGCCTTTACAAAGATCATAAAACCTCCAAAAGGTTATGGAGATTTCCATTTCCCAAAAGGTTTAATTGTACTTGATAGTATGTAGTTGTGTAGTTTTGGTCAGTTTATACATCTAAAATGCTTTTTGGTATGTTTTATTTTGTCACTTTCTTGAATAAACATTATTAAAACAACAATAAAAAGAATATAGTCACATGTGATCTGAAACAAATGGCTAGGGGCAGAAGGAAGCACAGCATCCCCCCTAAATAGTTCCCCTGCTAGGATTCTTTGATCACAATATGAAAGGAAATGCAAGTGAAAAAAAGGGTAAAATGGGAAGATTACAAAACAGAATTTCAAGATCCGTTGCTTGTTTGTGGGTTTAGTTTCTACATCACATCCTTTTACTAACAAGCACTAGAAATTATAGACCGTAAAAATATTTAAAAAGCGACACACAGACATGGCCATGCAAATACAAAGAACTGTAGGAGGAAAAACAAACACACAATAACATTTAAGTACAGCGGTAAAATTAAATAAAGGTAGAAGAGTAAACAACATTTGAAAGCCCAAAGGAACAAGGAAGCAGAATGAAACAAAGCAAAATCCACCCAAAGCAAAATAAAAGCCAAATTCACTTCCCTCAGGAGTCCCACAATGATGGTGCTTTTGTCAATAAGTACCCATCTTGAGTGTTTAGTTGTTCTCGGTAGCAGCACATGTCGCATGGCTTTTATCAGGAGTGGCAATTTCAGCAGAAGCAGAAGTCAATTTTCACCTCTGTTAAACCCCAGTGGGTCACTGTGGGAATGAAGCTATCAGTGAACTCTGATGGTCAGTTGATCTCCCTGTGTCTTGATGAAGACTGTGCTAACTTTAAGTCTAACTCCCAAACCTGGAACACCTGCTGATTTCTGTTGTCATTATTTTTTTGTGCAGTTGACTTTCAGAAAGTTTTTGAGAAAGTTGTTTTCTAACAGCTTCTAAACAAATTTAACAGTCACAAGATGAGAGAGGAACCCAAAAGCTCCCTATGAAGATTGGTTTCTAATTAACACCAGGGAGCAGACAGTAAAAAATCAGATCATAGGGTTGCTTTGAGTTTTCTGGGCTGTATGGCCATGTTCCAGAAGCATTCTCTCCTGACGTTTCACCCACATCTATAGCAGGCATCCTTAGAAGTTGTGAGGTATATTGGAAACTAAGCAAGAGAGGTTTATATATCTGTGGAAAGGAGGCAAGTGTGAATGTTGCAGTTAATTAACTTGATTAGCATTGCAAAACCTTGCAGTTTCAAGGCCTGGCTGATTCTTGCTTGGGGGAATTCTTTGTTGGGAGGAGTTAGTTGGCCCTGGTTGTTTCATGTCTGGATTTCCCCTGTTTTCAGAGTGTTGTTCTTTATTTACTGTCCTAATTTTAGAGTTTTAAAATACCAGTAGCCAGATTTTGTTCATTTTCATGGTTTCTCCTTTTTTGTTGAAATGGTCCACATACATGTGGATTTCAGTGGCTTCTCTGTGTAGTCTGACATGGTGATTGTCACAGTGGTTCAGCATTTCTCTGTTCTCAGATAACGTGCTGTATCCAGGTTGGTTCATCAAGTGCTCTGCTATGGCAGATCATCCTTCACGGTGAAGACACGTAAAACTATAAGGATCAGCATGGGTGTGCTGATTTGGGAAATTTCCAGATGATCATTGCATTATTATGAACTCATCACACTTACCGGTTGTACGATGCATCTACTCCAGTTGGAGGACAGATGGGCCCATCAAACAATGTTATGGAACTTCCAGTAGAAGCCCCTCCTCTAATTGGAGTGGAAGGAGACTTCCCATGTTGTGCTGGCTCCAATGAAACCAGCACACTTCTGCACCACTCAGGCGACACTTCCCCTGTGTGATGGGGAAAGTGTTGCCATGAGAGAGAGAGAGCCGTGCGGGATGACAGATTTGCCCCACTGCCCCTCAGTTCAGTGGTGAAGTGGGATGCTTTGCCTGGTTAATGTGATATTGCTTCTGTTGTTGTTCATTCGTTCAGTCGTCTCCGACTCTTCGTGACCTCATGGACCAGCCCACGCCAGAGCTCCCTGTCGGCCGTTACCACCCCCAGCTCCCTCAAGGTCAGTCCAGTCACTTCAAGGATGCCATCCATCCATCTTGCCCTTGGTCGGCCCCTCTTCCTTTTCCTTCCACTTTCCCCAGCATAATTGTCTTCTCTAGGCTTCCTGTCTCCTCATGATGTGGCCAAAGTACTTCAACTTTGTCTCTAGTATCTTTCCCTCCAGTGAGCAGTCGGGCTTTATTTCCTGAAGTAAGGACTGGTTGGATCTTCTCGCAGTCCAAGGTACTCTCAGAACTTTTCTCCAACACCACAGTTCAAAAGCATCTATCTTCCTTCGCTCAGCCTTCCCTAAGGTCCAGCTCTCACATCCGTAGGTTACTACAGGGAATACCATGGCTTTGACTAGGCGGATCTTTGTTGCCAGTCTGATGTCTCTACTCTTTACTATTTTATCGAGATTGGACATTGCTCTTCTCCCAAGAAGTAAGCGTCTTCTGATTTCCTGGCCACAGTCTGCATCTGCAGTAATCTTTGCACCTAGAAATACAAAGTCTGTCACGGCCTCCACATTTTCTCCCTCTATTTTCCAGTTGTCAATCATTCTTGTTGCCATAATCTTGGTTTTTTTGATGTTTAGCTGCAACCCGGCTTTTGCGCTTTCTTCTTTCACCTTGATTAGAAGGCTCCTCAGCTCCTCCTCGCTTTCGGCCATCAGAGTGGTGTCATCTGCATATCTGAGGTTGTTAATGTTTCTTCCAGCAATTTTCACCCCAGCTGTGCATTCATCCAGCCCCGCACATCGCATGATGTGTTCTGCATACAAGTTAAAAAGGTTGGGTGAGAGGATGCAGCCTTGCCGTACGCCTTTCCCAATCTTGAACCAGTCTGTTGTTCCATGGTCTTCTGACTGTTGCTACTTGGTCCTTGTACAGATTCCTCAGGAGAGAGACAAGGTGGCTTGGTTTGCCCATACCACCAAGAACTTGCCACAATTTATTATGATCCACAGTCAAAGGCTTTAGAATAGTCAATGAAGCAGAAATAGATGTTTTTCTGAAACTCCCTGCCTTTCTCCATTATCCAGCGGATATTGGCAATCTGGTCTCTCGTTCCTCTGCCTTTTCTAAACCCAGCTTGAACATCTGGCAACTCTCGCTCCATGTATTGCTGGAGTCTTCCTTGCAGGATCTTGAGCATTACCTTACTGGAATGAGAAATAAGGGCCACTGTACGGAAGTTTGAGCAGTCTTTCGCATTTCCCTTTTTTGGTATGGGGATATAAGTTGATTTTTTCCAGTCTGATGGCCATTCTTGTGTTTTCCATATTTGCTGGCAAATGGCATGCATCACCTTGACAGCATCATCTTTTAAGATTTTAAACAGTTCAGCTGGGATCCCGTCGTCTCCTGCTGCCTTGTTGTTAGCAATGCTTCTTAAGGCCCATTCAACCTCACTCCTCAGGATGTCTGGTTCCAATTCATTCACCACACCGTCAAAACTATCCTCAATATTATTATCCTTCCTATACAGATCTTCTGTATAGTCTCGCCACCTTCTCTTGATCTCTTCAGCTTCTGTTAGGTCCCTGCCATCTTTGTTTCTTATCATACCAATTTTTGCCTGAAATTTACTTCCAATGTTTCTAATTTTCTGGAAGAGGTCTCTTGTCCTTCCTATTCTGTTGTCTTCTTCCACGTCCATGCATTGCTTATTTAAAAATAGTTCCTTATCTCTTCTGGCTAACCTCTGGAATTGCGCATTTAACTGGGCATATCTCCCCTTATCACTGTTTCCTTTTGCTTTCCTCCTTTCTTGGTCTACTTCCAGTGTCTCAGCAGACAACCATTTTGCCTTCTTGGTTTTCTTTTTCTTTGGAACGTACTTTGTTGCCGTCTCCTGAACAATGTTGCGGACTTCTGTCCATAGTTCTTCTGGGACTCTGTTTACTAAATCTAGTCCTTCAAATCTGTTCTTCACTTCCACTGTATATTCGCTAGGAATGTTAGTGAGATCATATCTAACTGGTCTGTGTATTTTCCCTGATCTCTTTAGTTTTATTCTAAATTGGGCAATAAGAAGTTCGTGATCTGAGCTACAGTCAGCCCCAGGTCTTGTTTTCACCGACTGGATGGATGTCCGCCACCTTTGGCTGCAAAGGATGTAGTCAATCTGATTTCGGTGTTGACCATCTGGCGAGGTCCATGTATAAAGCCGTCTTTTAGGTTGTTGGAAGAGAGTATTCGTTATACACAGCGAGTTTTCCTGGCAAAATTCTATCAGCCTGCGTCCCGCTTCATTTTGTTCTCCCAGACCATGCTTGCCTGTGATCCCAGTTGTCATTTGACTTCCCACCTTGGCATTCCAGTTTCCTGTAATGAAAATAATGTCTCTTTTTGGTGTATTATCCAGTAGGTCCTGCAGATCCTCATAGAACTGATCTACTTCTGCTTCTTCAGCAGCTGTGGTTGGGGCGTATATTTGGATCACTGTAATGTTGAAAGGCTTTCCTTGCACTCGAATTGAGATCATTCTGTCATGTTTTGGGTTGTATCCAAGCACCGCTTTAGCGAATTTCTTATTAATTATGAAGGCTACTCCATTTCTTCGATGTTCCTCTTGTCCGCAGTAGTAGATCTGGTGGTCATCTGATGTGAAGTGGCCCATTCCAGTCCATTTCAGTTCGCTGACCCCCAGAATCTCTATCTTTAGTCTTGACATCTCACCAATAACAACATCCAATTTGCCCTGGCTCATAGATCTTACATTCAAGGTTCCTATGGTGTGTTGATCTTTAGAGCATCGGATTCGTCGTTCACCTCCAGTACCGTCGGCCGCTAGCCTTCCTTTCGGCTTTGAGCTAGCTGCGTCATCACATCTGGGGCTAGTTGAACTTACCCTCTGCTCTATTCCTCTTGAATTAGTCCTCTGACCAAACTGAGGATTCCACAGGATGCAATTAAAGAGGAATCATAGTGTTATAACTGACTAGTGGGAAAGATGCCCAAATTAGTTTAGCATGGTAAGAAAAAGAAAATAGCTGTGTAAGGAGTTTCAAAAGAATCTGTGCAGATTGAGTACATTTATCCTATTCATTTTCTTAAACGACTGAATTAGATATTATGTATATATCTGTTGGTCAGTCTTTAATTGAGCTCCAAGAACATAAAGTGGAGACTCACATAATTGCCAAACATAGTAAGGGAACCCTAGGAATATGGCATCTCAATTGCATTCCTTTTTTAAAAAATGTATTTATTGTGTAGTTTTAAAATGGAGTTAGGATTACAGTAGACCAGGGGTCCTCGAACTTTTTACACAGAGGGCCAGGTCATGGTCCCTCAAACTGTTAGAGGGCCAGATTATAATTTGAAAAAAAAAATGAATGAATTCCTATGCACAGCGCATGTATCTTATTTGTAGTGTAAAAAACACTTTAGAACAATACAATAATTAAAATGAAGAACAATTTTTAACAAATATAAACTTATTAGTATTTATTTGGGAAGTGTGGGCCTGCTTTTGGCTGATGAGATAGGATTGTTGTTGTTGTTGTTGTATGCTTTCAAGTCATTTCAGACTTAGGTTGACCCTGCGCGAGGGCCGGGTAAATGACCTTGGAAGGCCGTATTCGGCCCCCGGGCTGTAGTTTGAGGACCCATGCAGTTAAGACTTGCGTATCCAACATAAAGGGGCTGGGAGAATATTGGATAAGCAAAAATGTTGGATAATAAGAAGGGATTAAGGAAAAGCCTATTAAAAGTCAAATTATGTTATGATTTTACAAATTAAGCACCAAAACATCATGTTTTTCAACAAATCAACCGAAAAAGCAGTTCAATACACAGTAACGTTAGGTAGCAATTACTGTATTCACAAATTTAGTACCAAAATAGACATGGGTTCTTTCTTTCTCCCACCCTTGACATTATTCGGGTGGGAGGCAGACTGCGTTGGATAATAAAGAATGTTGGCTGAGCAAAAATTGGATAAGCAAGACTCTATACTGTAGTTAATATATAGCTTGCAGTATAATCTGCAACCACTAGGCTCCCATAGCTACAAGATATACAGTAAGATCTCCTTATCTGCAAAATTGCTTTCTGTGGTTTCCCTTACCTATGGTCACCATTCCTCAAAGTGTTTGTGAAGATCTCTCAGTCCTCCAATGTAACTCCATGATATGCTTGGGCCTAACTATGGTCTTCTTTCTTCAACTTGTATAAATACAAGTTGGGCAACCCGTCTGTAATGACCTGCCAATATATATAAATTTTGGAACTACTTTACCATCAGAAAGAACAAAGTAACTGTCTTGACGAGTACTTACTTAGGCGATCCCTCGTAGTCCGAGGATGATGGTTCTCCAAGTGTAGTGTCCTGGCGGTGGGGCCGTAGGTGACTGTGGAGCCCTATTCTTGACCTGCATCTTCTCCTGCAGTGAGGGCATTGGTTTCCAGGTGGAAGGAGATCCCGGTCGGGGTTGGCTTGATGCGCTTTCCTCTTGGCACATTTCTCTCTTCCGCCCTCCATTCGTGCCTTTTCAAATCCCAGAGCACTACTCTTCATAGTTGACCAGCTAGAGCTCTCAAGGGCCAGGGCTTCCCAGTTCTCAGTGTCTATGCCAGAGTTTGTAAGGTTGGCTTTGAGCCCATCTTAAAATCTCTTTTCCTGTCCTCCAACATTCCATTTTCCATTAGGAGAGAATGCCTCTAGAACATGGCCATATAGTGTGAAAAAACCTACAACAACCCAATCCATTTTCTGTTCTTGAGTTTGGATTAGAGCAACTGCTTTGGGAGACGGTGGTCGGGCATCCGGACAACGTGACCGGTCCAGCGGAGCTGATGGTGGAGGACCATCACTTCAATGCTGGTGGTCTTTGCTTCTTCCAGCATGCTGACATTTGTCCGTTTGTCTTCCCAAGAGATTGCAGGATTTTTTGGAGGCAGAGTTGATGGAATCGTTCTAGGAGTTGCCTGTGACGTCTGTAGACTGTCCACGTCTCGCAGGCATATAGCAGGGTTGGGAGGACAATAGCTTTAGAAAAAAGCACCTTGGTACTTGTTTTGGAACTACTTTTCCATCAGAAAGAACAAGGTAACTGTCTTCACGAGTAGGCTTTGAGGACAGTAGGGGTAATTTCCTAGCTGAATTCTATAGTCCGTGCCAAGTAAAGTAGATCCATCAAGCTTATGATGTTTACATTTCCTGCATTGAGCCTAACAACAGGATTAAAGCCCAACTCTCCAGTTCTTAACTTCTGGTGAAATATGCCTCCCTCTCAATGTGCCTGGCCCATCTACGTGATTTTTCTACATACAGTATGGTGGAATGATGATGTAAGTTTCAAGTGCCTCATCAACCAGCTTTTCTACATGGATCAAGCAGGAGGTCCATTTTATGTTTTTCTTAAGACAGGAAACTCCCTTGGTCCTTGTTAGCCTGGCTGAATTAGTGTAATCTGATATGGTTATAAGTCATGGGAATTTAGATCAAATATATTGTGTTGCCTGTAGATAACATAAGGATGTAGGATAAATTCTCATTTTGAACAGTTTTAGTTTTAAAAAGTATTGTGTACAAATAATAGGTTATACACAACTCATACCGAACTGCTTGGTTTCCAAGCACTTATTAATTTTATTAACCTCACAATGAAAGGTTTGCAGTGAAAGGAATGGCATTCGTAATCAGGGAATAGTGTTCTGAAAGCAACAGGGCATTCGCAGCAAGGAAAGCAAAGTCATTATTCAATCTTGCAATGATAATGGCAGGCCAGTTGTGTGGATGGTAGGTTTCGATCTGCCATGGTAAAATAAAAATCCTTCAAACGCCAGCATGATTGAAGTGAAGTCATTTGGCTAATAATGCTCCTTTGTGGGTTAATGCATCTTCACTATCATTAATAGCGAGGTAAATTTCCCATCATGTTCAGCCTCCTGACAAAAATCATGCAGAGATATTCTCAACTTTGTGGCTTAAACACAGCTGTCATTTTTTGCCAAGGTAAGCCCATGAAACCAATTTACAATGAGTATATGTACATTGTAGAGTGAATGCAGCCTGATGCCACTTTCACTGCTATGACTCAATACTATGGATTTGTAGTTAGGCACCAGAACTATTGACAGAAGACTTTCTAAAATGTCAACTCCCAGGATTCCATAGCATTAAGCCATGACAGTTGAAGTTGGGCCAAACAACATCAATTCCACAGCGTAAATGAGCCCAAAGACAGCAGTCTTAACCATCAAATGAGAGTAGTGAAGACAAAGTTGAGGAACAGCAACACTCTCATAAAAACTATGACCAAGTAGCAGTTTAAAGCTGAAGTCCGTCAACATTTTATGCATAAGTTAGTTCCCATGCCAAACTTTTAGAATGGCTGCCCATTTATGTGAAATTGCTTTCGCTATACAGGTAGTCCCCAAGTTACAACTAAGATATGTAATGTAGGTTTGTGATTAAGTTGAATTTGTATGAAACCATAAGAGGAGTTTTAAGTGTAACTCCAGACACACACACATGCGAGCGCGCGATATGGATAGCATAGGGAAGGGTTTGTTATGCTGTCTGTGCCCCTGTTCAGAAGATTTCTGTTTAAAAGCTTCCAAAGAAGGAGCCTTCACCACACTCCGGGGCAGAGAGTTCCACTGATGAATGGCTCGCACAGTCAGGAAGTTCTTCCTAATGTTCAGGTGGATTCTCTTTTCTTGTAGTTTGAAGCCATTGTTCCACATCCTAGTCTCCAGGGCAGCAGAAAACAAGCTTGCTCTCTCTTTTCTATGACTTCCTCTCACATATTTATACATGGCTATCATGCCTCATCTCAGCCTTCTCTTCTTTGTGGAAACTTCCACTATAAAAAAGGGGGCTGTCCAGACAACATTTTGGACAATCCCGAATTAATTTGCCACAAACCAGGAAAACCCTGGTTTGTGGCTAATTAATTAGATAGTGGATTTATTCCACACCTTCTTGGAAAGTGCGGGATAAACTCACTATTTCCAGTGTCTGGACTGCAGTCCAGCCACCATTGTCACAGTTTTCCAGACTAAATTTGTTCGGGAAACTGTGGGAATCCCAACCCTCTCCCCCAAAGCCTTCCAAACCCTTTTAAAAGTAAAATAAATTTACCCAGCCTTCCTTACAGTGTTGCCAGAGCTCTCCCGGCACATAGAAATGATACACCAGGAAGGGAGGGGGGGAGAACATGGCGCCCCCGACGCTCTCCTGGTGCGTCTTTTCTACACGCCAGGAAAACTCTAGCAACACTGTAATGGAGGCCGGGTAAGTTTATTTTACTTTTAAAGGGGGTTTGGGGGCTTTGAGGGAGGGGGTAGAGCCTCCAGATGTTCTGCTGGGCCAGTCCCAGAAGAACATCTGGATATCCACCCCAGAAAGCATGCACCTGTCTGGAAAGGCCCTAACTTACATTAAGAAGGCCCAAAGGTATGTGACATCCCTGCCTACAGTTCCCAAATTTGAGTGACCAAAAGGCAAGCAGAGGAATGTCAGGGCAGGAACATTTCCTTGAAAAGGTAGCTAATGATGTGTAGGCAGATATATTCTGCTGTAGATTGCTCCATAGCAGCAGTCTTCATGGTTGTTGCAGTAGTGTACTTGGAATGGATTTTCACAGGAGTTCCTTGCTATTAAACTTTTTTGGTCTTGTTTAGAATGGAATATGAAATCCAAATTTTACAAATTTGTGTAGAATGGGATGTGAAATCCAAATTTGACACTGAAGTACGCTATGAGATTTCCTGGAATCTCAGATTTGTTTGACAGACTGAGACATTTTGGAAGTTATAGTTCAACACATCTGGGTGGAAACAGACTAGGAAAGGCCGAGCCTGTTTGATAATTCTTCAGTAGTTCCTTCCCACTAAATGAAACAAAGTTCTCTGCAGTCCTCGTACATATGATTTTGCAAGGCATAAGTACCATTGAGTGAAATTTTTGCCTGCTCTTCGGCATTAATAATTTCAGACCTTCTATTATTCAACAGCATGAAGAAGAGAAAGTAGGGTTGCAGAGTATGCTCAAAGCAGAGTTTGACAGACAACACAGAGTATCTAGCCATGAAAACTCATATCTATCTAAACTAGAAATCAATAGCTATCATATTTACTCAAGTCTAATGTGCCATTGAATCTAATGCGCATCTCAATTTTCAAAATTTTCAAAACCCTGAAACCAAAAAAAAGATTTGCTGGCAAATGTAATGCAGAATAGCAAAAAGTGCACTTTTTGCAGTTTGACCAAAAAAAGGTGCACAGTACAGTTGCTGCATGCTTTCATACCAGTAACATGTAGGGGTTTCTTGCTATCAAACTGTTTTATCTAATTTAGAATAGGCTATGAAATGCCTGAAAGAAAGCCCCTAAAAATAATGAGAAAATGTTACTTGTTATACCAGAAGACTGACTTCGTTCCATCATGTTATATTATTTTTGAAGTGTGCCTCTTTTTATCGCATCTGCCAGAAAAAGAAAACATAACCCTGTTACTTGTTGCAAGTATCAATGTTACACATAACTTTGTTACTCCTAGATTGTTATCCTCAAGGTATGACTGCACTTAATTCATTTCCGACCAGTGAATTAAAGATGGTTTTTAGGCTTTTTAAAAGCACGAGTACATTAGGGAAGAGATGAGAGTGTATATAAATAAACATGGGTGGAAAAGTAGAAAACAAAGGTTGTGTGTGTGTGCGTTTTTTTTTGAAGTGTGCCTCCCAGGAATATTCACTTCAAAAACTGAACTTCAAAAAACACCACATTGGTAGTATTTGTCCCATTACTTGGAATCAGTATTTGCAGAAGGTTCAGCATTTCCCAATGGCTGATATTTTGACAGAGGTGATATTGGTCTATCTAGCTGTTGAGAAGTAGAATGTTCCTTCTCATGGGTACTCAGACTTCTGATCAGGATTGTCAATGGGACCTGCAATAACATGTTGCAGAAACAATTTTTTCCCATTCAGGGTTCAGAACCCCTTCAATTTGAAGGAACTAGAGCTAAAGTAGTAGTGGAAAATTACTAGTCAAAGCAGAGAGTTCAGACAAGGAGAAAGTTCAAAAGAGAAATGCCTAGTAACAAGTAGGTGCTGGAGGTGGTGTACACAGGAGGGGGAATTGACTGCTGAGAAAAGCAGGTGCCAGAAGAGAACAAAAGGAATAGAGATGAGACACAAATCAAAGAAAATAGCCTGAAAAAGTCTGTGCGCATGCTCAAGGTTTTGACCATAAAACTGAGCTGCATCACAGTATTGGGTGGCACTTTCTTCTGTTCACCCAACAGGGTGATTTGATCAAATAAACCTGTTGAACAATCTCCTTGCTTCTAGTATTTAATGGAATAAAGAGACCCTGGAGGTTTTTGGGCCATCTGAAAAAAGAGGGACATGGCAGCACACCCCAACAACTCTAAAAGCAAACATTTCTTGACTCAGGTCATAAATATTCTGAGAGTCTTCTTAAGAGTTTCTTTCCCAAGAGTTGTTAGTATTTCTACAAATTTAAATCTCTTGATATTTCTGTTTTCCTTCTTCTGGTGCCATTTTGGCTAAATACACAATGGCATTCTCTGTCTGAAAACTGGAAATAAAGAGATTCGTGTCTCATGAACTTTAACTTAATACCTTTCTGCAGCATCCTACTAAACAATGACAGGCAGATGTGAGTGGGTGGGGTTTTAGGGTATAGAGAGGGAAAAATATTTTACCTATGCAGTTGCCTAGATATTTAGATGGATCTTGGTGAGGCCAAAACACTCTTTCATTATCAAAACTGATTGTGACATTGCATCCTTATCTGCCAGGAAACAAAATGTCACTGCATAGGATAGCTTTCCCAGATACAATTAATACCTTCACCTGTATTCAGTAACATTGAAAGGTATGCTAAATTTATATACTCAGCTCTGGGTAATAATTAGTGAATGTGAAAAAAAGAAGTGCTCTTTAAACCATGTAGTTCAAAGGTTTCAAAAAACATATCCTGCATGCCATCTAAATAGCCTCTGTCTATGTGCAATATAACACATTTTGGTGCCACAAATGTTAGATCTGTTTCTGGGTATATTTAACCTGTTAATTCCCAAAATGCCACCAGCGCCCCCCCCCCCAATCAGCCCTAGTTTTGAGATGCAGAACACATGCCAAATACCAGTCTTCATCTTCTTGTCCATTGAAAATCATCATGATAATATCTAAGAAAGTAGAGCAGATGCAGTCTATCCAATGCAATTTTCTGAATCAGTCTTCTACAGATAGGTTCAGGTTCTTGTCATAAACAGGCCTTCTGGATATTGTGATGTTTCTTCTAGAAAATGTAGGAATTAATTGCTATGCACACGTCTGAGTTCATTTGTATTTCAGTGATGCAGTGCCCATCCAGATAGAGCTTTAAACATGGGAATTCCCATTTCAAAAGGGGTAGTGGCTAGACAATGTCAGCGTTAAATGTGCACTGATTTGAACCAACTGAGGGAAACTGCAGGATAAAAAGGTCCCCTTTTATCCCGTTTCTGGTCGAAAGATGTGCATCATTCTATGTCTGTGTGACCCTGCATACCAAAAACATGTGTTTTCCTTCCCTCTCCCATGGAGTCTGTTCTAGCTGATTTGCGTCCCTTTTAAAAGCCCAAAATAGCGGAACAGCTGATTGGGCGGTCAAATGAACGCACAGCTGGTTGAAAGGAAGCATGAACAGAAAACCAGTACAACTCTCTGAAAGTCTTTATTTAACATCGTAAACACTGTAACAGAGCTTTAATTACTAATTAGGGGAGGGAGAAATCTGGTAGAAGTTTTTTTTATTTCCATCCGTTATGCACTGTCTTGTATATGCGCACATGCAAATATGCTTAGATTTATTATATTCACTTTTGTGCATATACAGATCAGAACATAACCGTATATTTTTTTTACAAATAACTTCTGGTGGATGTCCCCTGTCCCCCCTCCATTTTATCCCAAGACACAGAAGGGCTATGAGGACAGCGGAGGAAGAAAGCCTGGGACCGGCAGGTCTGTTTGGGGACCTGCTCTGAGGTCCTAGGTCCCCCTCTTTTTAATCCCGCATTTTGGCACTGTCTGGAAGCACCTGCAGATGCAATGTACTCACAAAACCTTCATAAAAATATGTGCACTGTTTCTATCTTCCATCTGTTAAAGCTGATGTTACATTTAAGACTGTCCACTTTACAGCATTTCTCCCTTTAACATAGAAGGTGACAGATTTTTAAAAAACTGAACAATTACTATTAGTTTTGAAAATGGTTACTACCAAACATCATGTTACTTCTGCTGCCATCAGCATCCATCCATCATTATTAATCATCTTCATTTATATTCTACATTTTCTTCCAACCTATAACTCATGATTGCCAAAATTTGTATTGTTTTACTTTTATAAACTCAAGAAATTGATTGTATTACATTTGTACATTAATATAAAACATATATACAGACGTTAAGTTGGTAGCAGTTCTGTGTATGCTGTGCTGGTAATTATCAATGCATATGACGTGGCTCCTTTTATTTTAACAGCTCTGAATGAAAGCCACCAATTCACAAATTTGCAGAATAAATGTAATACACCTAGGCACTCAGGACCTCATCCTATGCCTCCTGGGCTGTTTCTATGCCCTTCAGAAATGGAGTCCCATAGAGGCCATCACATGACATGAAGGCACTTCTGGCGGGACTCTGGGAATCCATTTCTGCAGGGCATGGAAATGGATCCCAGAATGATTTTCAAGAGTCAGTTGTTATTCAACTCCAAAGAAGGGGAAATGGGGGAAAAAACAGACCTCAACAGGGAAAGGATGTGGGATGGCTGGCCATCTCAGGAAGATGGACCTCGACAGTAGGGAACGGAGTAAGACGGTTCCCTCTACTTTCCCACACTCCCCCCCCCCTTGTGGGATGTGGTCCTCAGTCTCTTTTTCATATCAGGTCAGTAAACATTGCTACAGTCATCACATCTAGGGTATTTTTGTTTATTCTAAAAAATCATCAATCGTAAGACACCCCCTAATTTCAGTATCACCACTAACAAAAAAAAATTAATAAGAAGCACCCGCAATTCTTAAACAAACCCTATTTAAAAATATGTTTATATAGAGAAGAAAGAAATACAGTTTTATTTTTTATATATCATCCTGCCTTGCTGGCTCCTGTGCAGTTTGATAGTCAGCAAGGCAGCTTTCTTCAGCTGTAGAGATACCTTATTTGTGGCCTTCCATGACTGTTACGCATTTACTCCATAAAGTAACTTTGGTTGGCATAATGGACCATTCCACTGGTGTAGAGCAGCAGCAAGATTATGGCTAATATGTCAATGGTATGTATACAAGTATGTGAGAGAAAGGAAGTTTTGAAAATCAAAAATGACAAAAGAGGCCTCCAATTTTCCATACTTCTTTACATAAGTATACACATGACATTCACTTGTAGGAGAAATGTACCCGGCATGTCAGATGTTGACAAAAAGGGGGGTTGTCACTGTTTGTGAAGTTGCCTTGAAATATTTGGCTTGTCACTCAGCTACTGTCAGCTGGAAATGGCGGGCTGGATGGATCAGCAATGCAACACATGGCAATGTTTGTGTTTCTGAAAGAGATGTCTCAATATAGCTCAACAATTGTACCTGATATTTCTCAGTTTATTTTGGTATCTTTGTTTCACAGTAGAGTTTACAATCTTAGGAAAGGTTTCCAAAGTGAACCAGGGACCACTTTGACTAGGGACCACTCTACAACATTAGTACCAAAAGGGTCACAAATCCATTTTTGGTCAACTTTAGAGTCGGTTTGGTTATTTGGGGTGCTGAAGCAGACAACTGCATTGGATAGATCACATCAGCTCTAGTTTCAGATACAGAACATATGCTATCCAGTAGTCCCCATCTGTTCAGCCACAGAAAAGCCATATTTAATAAGCCTCGGTACTATAAGATGGTTTCGTGAGGCCGGTCGATCTCGTTGCTATGGTATAGTAACAGTGAGGCCATATTTTAGTTCTTGCGGACCGCTAGTGGTCCATGGACCACAGGTTGGTAACCACTGATTTAGAGTCAGTGCTGAAAGAAAGAAATCACAGCACAGTTTGCAATGCAGAAGAGAACTCCCTTCAAATAACGCACTTGCGTGCATTTTCTCAACTCAGGAGTAGAAGACATAATGAAGACCACCAAGCTTTTTGGTAGGATACAGCTATGCTTTAAAATGTTTTATTGATCCTAAAATTACAAGTATTGGTAACAACATTTTGGAGGCTCCATCTCCCAACAAAATGGCAAAACGATTTTCAATCTTATATATACATCTGTGCCTAGATATACATATGCATATCTATACACACAGATATACACACATGTGCACCCACAAATGCACATGCATGTTAAATCGAATACAGAAAGGTTCTCTTTATCACAGTAATGCTTTCTTCTGAGGCTGAGATTCAAAGAGCCAGAGGCACAATTTCAAACAATTCCCATTCACTCATAATTTGCCCCCAATTCCTAATTTTCAAGGTATCTTTTCACTCCAGATCAAGGTTACCCCAGAAAATCTCCCATGCTCTGCAAACAACTCACTCAATAGCAAGGGCTGAAGTTTGTGCATAAGGAATTGCCCCAGATGGCTCTTTTGATCCCCGCAATTGCTGCGTATTATTACACCAGCCACTAAAGTGCTTCTTGGTGACTCAAAGTCCTGCAGTATAAAATGACTTGCGAATAATAACTTTAGACATTCATTATATTTTTAAAGGGAGTTATGCAGTTTTATAATTCAAAAGGCAAAACAAGAAATGCAGTGAGTTTGGTCAAAGATATCGGAGGATGCAAAAATTGAGTTACTACAATATGACTGGCTTATCCGTGGAACTGAAACCATTTACTTTAAGCTACACTCCATTCTCTATACTTCCTACATTCATCCCATAAAAAATAATAAGGTTCACTATTATCCACAACATCACATAGCCACACACATCAAGGAATGTATGCCCCATCGATATGGCAGTCATATTGTAATAGGCTAATCGCATTTTTTGGAATTTTTCAAATCTTTCCCAATCCTTTTTCTTGGTTTTTTTTCATAGTTTCCATCTGAACATGAGGAAGAATTTCCTGATTGTGAGAGCCGTTCAGCAGTGGAACTCTCTGCCCCGGAGTGTGGCGGAGACTCCTTCTTTGGAACCTTTTAAGCAGAGACTGAATGGCTATCTGTTGGGGGTGCTTTGAATGCAATGTTCTTAGTTCTTGGCAGGGGGTTGGACTGGATGGCCCATGAGGTCTCTTCCAACTCTATGATTCTATGAGTCTATGATTCTACCAATGGTATTTTGGCTTACACGGAAATCACATACTCTCCTGTCTCTCAATTTATTTTTAATTTAGGTAGCAATAGCCCCTAATCAGGTACAAAAGGCTATCAAATCAAGTAGAAAGGTGCTGCTTAACAATCATGACAAATTCAGCTTTCTCGGAAGTGATAAGGGACAAGATTTGGAACTGCTATGCCACAACAGCATGCCAATGATATTCTTTGGGTCTACTGCTGGCTATGCTGGTTGGAGAACTGTAGTCCCAAAAGGAACTTTTTTCCAAGTTCTCTTCTGCCCTAATTGAAGGACATATATACACATTAAACAATGCACACGGCCTTCTCTTTTGCTTTACTCCGAAAGATGACGTAGTGCGAACTCTAAACTCAAGAACTGCACTAAGGTAAGCAAATTTCTGTAAATCATGCTGATACAGCAAACCATTTGTATCTCTTTATGTTTCATAATTTATTCTCCATCTGCTATGCACTGGGGAGGAACAACGAACACGATGCGATAGTAACCCTCACCCTCGTTTTTAAGATTTTCACCCACATGGTTTAAAACATGGACAAGTTACAGACTCTGGTAAGAAAATGCATGATGTTATTTTACTTTGTATTAGAAAGACACCATTCTCAATGGATTGAAAGCCTCTCAAAGAATGACATCTTCTCCTATCACAATCCTGACTTTATGTTTGATAGTCATAGGGAGAGGAAAATATTGAAAGCTGTGAATCCTCAGGTTACAGAATGCTTTGGCAAATTTCAGAGAGGCTCTCCTGTAAGTGAGAAGAATACACACAGCCCTGAGCACAGAAAGAATATTTATCTATGGCTCCACCTACGCTGCCATAATACAGTCCAGATTATCTGCTTTGATCTGGATTATATGGCAGTGTAGGCTGGAACTACACTGCTATATTAACCAATATCTGATCCTATATTATCTGTTTCGAATTGGATTCTATGAATCTACACTGCAATATAATCAAGTTCCAAGCAGATAATTTGGGATCAGATACTGGATTATATGGCAGTGTAGATGGGGCCATAGACTCATATAATCCAGTTCAAAGCAGATAATATGGATTATTTATTATCTATCCGAACACATCTCTTCCTACGAACCCACCAGGTACTTGAGATCATCGGAGGAGGCCCTGCTCTCGATCCCGCCTGCTTTGCAAGCACATTTGGCGGGGATGCGAGACAGGGGCTTCTCTGTGGTGGCCCCTCTGCTGTGGAACTCCCTGCCTAGGGATATTAGATCAGCCCCCTCCCTCCTGACCTTTCGAAAAAGTGAAAACTTGGCTCTTCGAGCAAGCATTCGGAACTTCGGGATAAACAGAAAAACTTGAATCGAAAAATGACCCAGGAACGGCCAAGATGATGGAATGGATGAGGATTTGAATGAGAGGACACAGTTTTCAATTTTTTTTATTATTCATTGTTTTTATGTTTCCAAATGTCTTGTAATGTTTCTTTTTTGTTTTTTATCAATACTAGAACACGTCAAGATCTCAAAATCCACACATTTCCAAAGTTGGCAGTGCAGTTGGCTTTTAAAAAATGCAAAAACATATATGGTAGGAAAAATGTTTACAAAAAATGTGCACATACCAAACAGTGCACAGTTGTTTTTACACACACACACACATATATATACTAGCTGTACCCGCCACGCGTTGCTGTGGCCAACCTTCCCCCTATCTCCCCTTCTTTCCCTCCTTCCTTCACTCCCTGTTTCCTTCCTTCCTTCCCATCTTTCCTTCTCTCCTTCCTTCCTTCTCTATCGCTTTCCTTCCTTCCCCCTTTTTCTTTCTCTTCTGCTGTGTCTCTTTTCTTCCTTCTCTCTTTCCTCCTTTCTTTCCCTCCCTCTTTCTCTACATTTTATCCCCTTCCTTCGCTCCCTCTTTCCTTCCTTCTTCCTTTTTCTCTTCTGCAGTCTCTCTTTTCTTCCTTCTCTCTTTCCATCTTTCCTTCCCTCCCTCTTTCTCTACATCTTCCCCCCTTCCTTCGCTCCTTCTTTCCTTCCTTCTGTCCCTTTTTTCTTTCCTTCTCTCCTTCCTTCTTTCTCTAACTTTCCTTCCTCCCCCTTTTTCTTTCCCTCCCTCTTTCTCTCCTTTCTTCCTTTTCTACCTCATTCCTTCCTTCCTTCTTTCTTTCTCTCCCTCTTTCTCTCCTGTCAGGGGTGATTTGAATGCAATATTCCTGCTTCTCGGTAGAATGGGGTTGGACTGGATGGCCCATGAGGTCTCTTCCAACTCTTTGATTCTATGATTCTATGATTCTTCCTTGACAGATTACAAGGGGGCGTGGCTTGGAGGTAACGTGAGGAGGAGGGAGGAGGGGAGGGGGGATGGGTTTAGAAGGGGGCGCGGCTTGGAGGTAACGTGAGGAGGGTAGAGGGAGGGGGGATGGGTTTAGAAGGGGGCGTGGCTTGGAGGTAACGTGAGGAGGGAGGAGGGGAGGGGGATGGGTTTAGAAGGGGGCGTGGCTTGGAGGTAACGTGAGGAGGGGAGGGGGGATGGGTTTAGAAGGGGCGTGGCTTGGGGGTAAGGTGAGAGAGGGAGGGGGGATGGGTTTAGAAGGGGCGTGGCTTGGGGGTAAGGTGGGAGGAGGGGAGGGGGGATGGGTTTAGAAGGGGCGTGGCTTGGGGGTAAGGTGAGGAGGGGAGGGGGGATGGGTTTAGAAGGGGGCGTGGCGTGGAGGTAACGTGAGGAGGAGGAGGGGGGGATGGGTTTAGAAGGGGGCGTGGCTTGGGGGTAACGGGAGGGAGGGGGGATGGGTTTAGAAGGGGGCGTGGCTTGGAGGTAACGTGAGGAGGGAGGAGGGGAGGGGGGATGGGTTTAGAAGGGGCGTGGCTTGGGGGTAAGGTGAGGAGGGGAGGGGGGGGGGGTTTAGAAGGGGCGTGGCTTGGAGGGTAACGTGAGGAGGGAGGAGGGGAGGGGGGATGGGTTTAGAAGGGGGCGTGCTGGGGGGAGGGAGGGGGGGGGTGGGGGTTAGAAGGGGGCGCGGCTTGGAGGTAACGTGAGGAGGGAGGAGGGAGGGGGGATGGGTTTAGAAGGGGCGTGGCTTGGGGTAAGGTGAGGAGGGGAGGGGGGATGGGTTTAGAAGGGGGCGTGGCTTGGAGGTAACGTGAGGAGGGAGGAGGGGAGGGGGGTGGGTTTAGAAGGGGCGTGGCTTGGGGGTAAGGTGAGGAGGGGAGGGGGGATGGGTTTAGAAGGGGGCGTGGCTTGGAGGTAACGTGAGGAGGGGGGAGGGGAGGGGGGATGGGTTTAGAAGGGGGCGTGACTTGGAGGTAACGTGAGGAGGGTAAGAGGGAGGAGGGGAGGGGGGATGGGGGCGCGCGCGCGCGTGTGTGCCGCGCGGGGGGGAGAGGGGGCGCACACGCGCGCGTGTGTGCCGCGCCAGGGGAGTGAGGGGGCGCGCGGGCGCGCGTGCGTGTGCCGCACCGGAGGGGGGAGAGGGGGTGCGCGCCGCGCGTGTGCCGCGCCGGGGGGTGTGAGGGGGCACGCGCGCGCATGTGTGCGTGTGTGCCGCGCCGGGGGGGGGAGGGGGCGCGTGCGCGCGTGTGTGTGCATGTGTGTGTGTGCCGCGCCGGAGGGGGGAGAGGGGGCGCGCGCTTGTGTGCGTGTGTGCCGCGCCGGGGGGGAGAGGGGGCGCGTGTGCGCGTGTGTGTGCATGTGTGTGTGGGCTGCGCCGGAGGGGGGAGAGGGGGCACGTGCGTGCACGTGTGTGCCGTGCCGGGTGGGAGAGGGGGCACGCGTGTGTGTGTGTGTGCCGCGCCGGGGGGGAGGGGCCGTGCGCGCGCGCGTGTGTGTGCCGCGCCGGGGGGGAGGGTGAGGGGCCATGTGTGTGCGCGCGCCAGGGAGTTTGCGCCAGTGCGCATGCTCAGTTGCTTTGCCGTTTATTGTGGTTGTTGTTGTGTGTTTTTGATTTCTGAGTGGATTAGTTTGTACCTTGTTGGTTGCCCTTGGGGCATGGGAAGTTTGGTGGAGTTTCGTTGGGGGGTTTTTGAGTTTTGTTTCCTCATACGACGCCAGGAGGAAATTTATATATATATAGATAGGTATTTTATATATGGCATCGAATTGTGCCGACTTTGTATGCCGCCCTGAGTCACCTTCAGGCTGATATGGGGGGGGGGGCATAGAAATAGTGTAAATAAATAAATAAATACATAAATAAATACATTTGATAATCTGGATTATATGAAAGTGTAGCTACAGCCTAAATCACATACTGTACACCTTTACGCAGGTTGTTGCAAAACGACCAGCCTACCATTTTTCAGTGGTTAGAACATTTTACCAATGGATCCATTTGACTCCCAATTAACCAGCCACAAAAGTTACACAGGGCATGGAAAAGTTATTTTTGGACCTGATTCCCAGGATTCCTCAGTCAACATTGCCTGTTGATATGCTTGCTGGGGCATCTGGAAAGCAGTCATCCAAAACATGCAACTTCCAAGCCAATGAAAAATATTTTAATCTGTATTCTTGCAAATACTGAGGACAGTTTGTGCCATTCTCCTCTAGCCAATCACTACTTCTCATTCGCATATACATAGAACGTACTAATAGTGCATGGGATGCGGTCCCAAAATTAATAAGAACATCAGATCTGGCCTTGGCCTACTAAACTGCTGAGTATGCCTTCCTCGTCTGGCTTAAGTCTGCCCACGTGAAGCAGGAGAATTTAGTACTGAATGAGACACGTAGAATAATCACAGGATGTCTTAAACCTACATCTGTTGATACTCTATAAGCTAACTGGCATCCCCCACTCCCTGATGTGTGATGGGAAGTTGCTCTCAGTTGCGAAAGAAATAAGGTTGAACCTGTGAAAACCACCCACTGTATGGCTATCAGCCTCCTCCCAGTTGAATTCAATCATGGAAAATTTCATGAGAACCACCACTCATCTAAATGTTTCCCCAGCAATAGTAAGAATATCCCTGTGGGCAGCAAAATTAAGCAATTTAGAAGAATCTTCCACCTTGTGCAACTGTGGAGCAGAACAAACAACTCAACATCTGTATACTTGCCCACCGTGCCCAGTTCTTCATACACAGAAGAACTGATTAAAGCTACAGATAATGCAGTTGCTGTTGCCTGTTTTTGGTCTATTTAGCTGCTTGTGTTCCCTTCATTTTATCAGTTTTAAATTTATTTATGCAATGCTTTTTGAGACAAAATATATAAATAAAATAAAATACACAGAAAGACTGACTTTCCTAAAATGATGACTGCCATATTGTTTTCTTGACAACATATCTTCAGAGAGCAATTTGCCTTTGCCTCCCTCTGAGGATGAGAGAGTGTGACTTGTCAAAGGTTTCAGTGGCTCAGTGGGGATTCAAAGCCTGATCTCCAGAATCATAGCCCAACACTCAAAATATGCTAGCTCCCAGAAAACATATCCATCACCTAAAACTGAAAATGTGTTTCCCCTTCTGAACAATTTATCTCTCCACATTGCAAATTGATGTTGATTAGATTAAATCTCATACAGTCAATCAACCAAGATTTCTTTAATTTGGTGTAAGCATTAGTAATTGTAGTTAAGCGATTGATTTCTGAAACTAAACTTTAAAGTCTCACTGAAGGCCCTTCCACACAGCCATATAACCCAGAATATCAAAGCAGAAAATCCCACAATATCTGCTTGGAATTGAATTATCTGAGTCCACACTGCCATATGTTCCGGTTCAAAGCAGATAATGTGGAATTTTGGGTTGTTGTAGGGTTTTTTTTGGCTGTATGGCTATGTTCTTGAAGCATTCTCTCCTGACGTTTCACCTGCATTTGTGGCTAGCATCCTCAGAGGTTGTGAGATTATGAGGAAACCTCACAACCTCTGAGGATGCTTGCCACAGATGCAGTTGAAATGTCAGGAGAGAATGCTTCTAGAAAATGGCCATACAGCCCAAAAAAAAACCTACAACAACCCAGTGATTCCAGCCATGAAAGACTTCAACAATACAATATGGAATTTTATTCAGCTGTGCGGAAGGGGCCTTAGTATCTCCCCAAGATTTTTAGAAGCCTTCAACACCATTGACTAAGCTCAGGAATGACCCAGCCAGTATTTGAACTCCTTACTATTGCACTAGTGTCATAAACTCTGTACCTGTTGCACACAAGTGCTTCACACAACCGATGGTAATTTGCAATAACCACTACTGAGTAAACACAGCTGTGTAAATCTACCATGAAAAGTGCATTGTGGCTGCAATTATAGGTACTCTTACTTAGAAGTATGCCTCACTGCAAGGTTGCAATTCTGTATAGTTTTCTGAAATTCACTCATACTAAACTCAGTGGAGTTCACTTGAATGGAAATGCGTTGGAGTTCACTGTAATTTTCATCCCAAGCAAACATGTAGGCTTAAGTCTCTTGACTGTTTGTCATCGTATTTTATTTTTATTCTCTCTCCAGCAGAATTCACTGCTAGCTTATTTTCAGTCCAGTCACATAAAGCTTTTTACACATACACACACATGCTCTAACATTACTGCTTAATTAAAAGTGATGGTTTTCAAAAGCTGATGAGTAAGACTGATCCTTTAAAGATATTTGGGGAGTTTCCCATTCTTTGTATTCACACATTTCTCTTTGGGAAATTATTAAATACAGTTGCCGACAACACCTGAAACATTAAGCCTTAAAAATAGCTTGGATGAGTTAATTTGCCTGCCTGTTTATTTCTAAAACTGTTAGGATTGTTTGGAAAACCTATGATAACTTATTTTATTGATTTTCATTTTCATTGCACCATAATGACAAATACATATCTTTTGATAATCCACTAAAAAAAATCAATTCAGAAGAGTCAATTGCTGCCAAAAGAGCATACAATGTGATGCCTGTTTTGGCATGAACAATGTTTTGGCATGAACTTTCATTAGCTTCAACCTTCTGCATCTGATACATGAAACGAAAAGATAATCTGGTTATGGGTGTAAATGTAGAACTAACCCTGAAAAAAACATGTGTGTGTGTTTAGGCCTAGCTGCATCTTGCCCACTTGTCACTATAATAATAATAATAATAATAATAATAATAATAATAATAATAATAATAATAATACAATAATACTTTATTTTATAGCTCTCTCTATCTACCTGAGGGGAGTCAGGGCTGTTTCCAGTGAAGGTAACAAAATGGCAAACATCAAATGCCGAAAACAACAAATAACAAGTCAAAGCAGTAGATAAAATAATCTTAATATAAATTATAAGATTGTTTATCTGCTGTTTCGATTTGTTATTTGTTGTTTTCGGCATTGAATGGTGTCTTCGACTGCACTGTCCTACACATCTAATCAGAAACACATCTGATGCTGTTCAATTGAGCTTATTTAGGCTGGTAAATTATGGCTACCACTTGATGGTATTCATTCATTTTAACAGTACCCTCCTCAACTGGACTGCAGCCAGGAAATCAGGAGATGCTTACTTCTTGGGAGGAGAGCAATGATCAATCTTGATAAAATAGTGAAGAGTAGAGATATCACATTGGTTTTTTTCTTTCAAAGATCCGCATAGTTAAAGCCATGGTATTCCCCGTAGTCACCTACAGATGTGAGAGCTGTACCATAGGGAAGGCTGAGCGAAGGAAGATAGATGCTTTTGAACTGTGGTGTTGGAGGAAAGTTCTGAGAGTGCCTTGGACAGCAAGAAGATCCAACCAGTCCATACTTCAGGAAATAAAGCCTGACTGCCCACTGGAGGGAAGAATAGTAGAGGCCAAGATGAAGTACTTTGGCCACATCATGAGAAGAAAGGAAAGCTTAGAGAAGACAATAATGCTGGGGAAAATGGAAGGAAAAAGGAAGAGGGGCCGACCAAGGGCAAGATGGATGGAT
Source organism: Anolis sagrei ordinatus (assembly GCF_025583915.1). Lineage (NCBI taxonomy): Eukaryota > Metazoa > Chordata > Lepidosauria > Squamata > Anolidae > Anolis > Anolis sagrei. The sequence goes on along the minus strand of NW_026845477.1, from coordinate 152,591,997 downwards.
GGTATCCTTGAAATGACTGGATTGGCCTTGAAGGAGCTGGGGATGGTGACAGCCAACAGGGAGCTCTGGCATGGACTGGTCCATGAGGTCACGAAGAGTCGGAAACAACTGAACGAATGAACAACAACTCCTCAACTGGATCCATGAGTATACCTGTTTGGATCTAGCATCTGGTAAATTTACATGTGATTGCTGATGACAATCACATATATACATAGGGTCTTCAAAAAGTTTCAGCACTTTTATATTTTCATTGGAAATGGTTAGAGCAGGAGGGAGAATAATTGGTCATTTCTGAGAGCTTCATGTGACACGTTTGCTGATGCTGTAGTGAAGATGGCTGCAAAACTTATAAATTGCACCAAAGTGGAACAGCGTTCTATCATACACTTTTTGTTGACAGGTGTGCTGGAAGCATAAATTCATCTTTTCATGTGCTCTCAGTGTAGAGATAAAGTTCTCTTGTGGAACTGTCTATGAATGAAGTGCATTGTTCAATGCTTTCATAGCTGGAATCACTGGGTTGCTATGAGTTTTCCGGGCTGTATGGCCATGTTCCAGAAGCATTCTCTCTTGACATTCCACTCACATCTATGGCAGGAATCCCCTGAGGTTGTGAGGTTTGTTGGAAACAAGGCAAGTGGGGCTTATATATCTGTGGAATGTCCAGGGTGGAAGAAAGAACTCTTGCTTGTTTGAGGCTAGTGTGAATGCTGCAAAGCATTTCAGTGTTAATCAAGGTGATCAATTGCAGCATTCCCACTTGCCTCATACAGATAAGTTATTTTTCTCACCCTGGAAATTCCACAGATAAACCCGACTTGCCTTGTTTCCAAGAAACCTCACAACCTCTGAGGATGTGGGCAAAACATCAGGAGAGAATTCTTCTGGAACATACAGCCCGGAAATCTCACAGCATCCCAATGAGTGAAGTGTTTAAAAATTGCTGTAATAGTATGATGAACGCAGAGTGCTCCTGATGTCCAGCTGCAACCACCCTAGTTTTTGATGTGATGATGATGATGATGATGATGATGATGATGATGATGATGATGATGATGATGCAAAAGCAGCAGTGCATCAAGCTATACACTCATCCAAAAACACTTTTTTTGCTGGTGGCATTAAAATCTTGGTATGACACTGAGAAAATGCATTGCAAAGCACAGTAACGATATAGAAGAGTGATGTAATTTGTTTCTGAAATTCTTTAATAGAGTTATTAAAGTGCCGATATTTTTTGAAGACCACTTGTTTAAAGATGTCTCTCTCCCTCCAATTACATATGAGAAAAAGAAAATTCTGACAAAATGTTTTAATCATTGCCAAGTTTTCCGGTGAGCTTCTGTTTTCATATAATCATAAAGTTTGTTGGAGATTGTCAATATTCATATGTAAAATCTTGGACAGCTACTTTAACTGTATCAATTTCCTTGCATCTGAATAAGTAAACTCCTACATTGTAAATATATACAATAATAGTTTTGTTACACTTTAAGGTACCAAAGCTCCTTTTTCTGTTTATGACTGAAATATGTTATACCTGAAAAATCAGTGAGTCCAGTGCACACATCTTAACAATCCCAGATGGTCATGCACATCCCCATGTGCTCTAACAGATGCATTTATTAAATTCAGCAACATTCAGACATGGACCAGAGGTACCAACGTTTATATATAGTTCCTCAGGGGCTTTAACATTTGACTGTTAATACTTATGTACAGCTGTTATTTTTTCTCTCTCTTTACAAGTGATTTAAGTGACATGACCCCAATGACTTTGGTAGGAGGACTGTAGTATATTGTGATCTCCTCGCTATTACTAAAATAAGCTGCATTGAGTCACATTAACACCCCAACAGAGAGAAAAGGAAATTCTGGATTTAACTCACAAAAACGGAAAAAAAGTTTGAACAATTGCTAGTAAGAGAAGAAGGGCCAATGAATGCTAACAATAACAATATCTGGTAGCTTTAGTGGTGAAACTAAATTTAATACTTGAGTGTAATAAGGAGTCCATTGTTTTCCCTAAGAACTAATATTTGGAACAACTGGAGTTTTAAGATAATCTACCGTAGATTCTGGTGTATGTTGTTGTTGTTCATTCGTTCAGTCGTCTCCGACTCTTCGTGACCTCATGGACCAGCCCACGCCAGAGCTCCCTGTCGGCCGTTACCACCCCCAGTTCGCTCAAGGTCAGTCCAGTCACTTCAAGGATGCCATCCATCCATCTTGCCCTTGGTCGGCCCCTCTTCCTTTTGCCTTCCACTTTCCCCAGCATAATTGTCTTCTCTAGGCTTTCCTGTCTCCTGGTGTATAAGACTACTTTTTAACACAAGAAAATCTTCTCAAAAGTCAGGGCTCGTCTTATACGTGGGAGTAGTCTTATACGCAGGGGTAGTCTTATACATGGAGGTCGTCTTATATGCGGGAGTAACCTTATGCATGGGAGTCATCTTATATTCGGGAGTAGACTTATATGCTTGGAGTAGCCTTATAGAGCGGGTGCTGAAACTTCTAATCGGATTGGAGAATCTGTTATTGCCGCATATGGTGGGGGGAGCTCAAAATGGCAATGATCACATCCCTGCTGTATGCAGCAACTTTGTGAAAGCATTAAGGGCAACGCTGTACAAGTACGGTAGAAGAAAATCCATTCAACAGGATTCATGGACTTAATGTGGTGAGGTGAAGGGGCGCCTCACCGGGAAGGTGTAAGTGAAGGGTGGAGTAAGCTGCAGGCTTCCGGGGTGCCAGGGGTATGGAAAAAAGTGATAAGAGTGGCTCTGGGCCCAGATAAACACACCTCTTTTCCCTGTCTGGCCTGCCCTTGTGTCCTATTATGGTACCTCCTCCTCTGCCTCTCAGATCTCCCTCCTGAAGACTGCAGTGAAGTGGCACAGGTGCGCATGTGCGAGATCTGAGAGGCAGAGAAGGTGGTACGGTAATAGGAAAATTACATTACTGAAATCAAATCTGATGCTTTTTAAATTTTTATTTGGTGTGCATTGGAAGAGGGGTAGTCTTATATGGTGAATATATCCCAAACTCTATATTTTAACTGGAAAAGTTGGGGGTCGTCTTATACGCCCAGTCATCTTATATGCTGCAATATACGGGTAATTGAACCCCCAAAGTATGTAAAGTCTTTCTATAATATTTTATACATTGAGAAAACTCCCTTTAATTATAGATATTCATATATATCTATTCAAGTAGGTGCCTAAATTTTTCCCTACTATAGCAGAATGGTAAAATCTATTTTAACTGTATGCCAAAAAGCTCATTATGATTTCTTTTAGTGGGTCCCAGTTATAACTAATATTGATTGAAATTCCTTTAAAAATGCCAGAGTTTGGCAGCTTTGACACATGCGCAGAGACTTCCTGCCTCCCTTCAATGAATGTCTCCATTCTCTTGCCCCAAACATGAACATAGCATACATTTCTGATTTTGAAAACAACGTATTCAGGAAAGATGCTTCTGAAGCAAAAATAGCATACACTGCATTTTCACACAATGGATAAGCCTCCTTTATTCTGGTTTTGAAATTCAGAAGGAAATAGTTGTCCTAATCAGTCAGGGGATTCTCTTCCTCAGAAGCTCTACCGAAACAAATGGGACATGAGAAGAAATACAACACATTGAAGTAGAGGTGGAAAAGAATCCCATTAGATTCCACCACTTCCATGAAGGTGGCTGTTCTGTACTTCCCGTGACTCAAGATAAAACGAGCTTTGCCTTGAAAATCTGTCAAGGCTTGTGGAGCATGTCAGAGTGTACCCCAAACAATGCACAACTTTATGTGTACACTTTAAAATGTACACATAAATTAACATGTGTACACTTTATAAATTGTTCACATACCAAATGAATAAATATACACAAAGACATTGTTATGCAGAAATAGGCAATCATGGGAATTGGGAGAAACAATCCCAAATAGGATTCTAGTGAAAGAGGCTGTGTCATTCCACAGGATGGTAAAACATCCAGGCATCCCCTGGGCAACATACTTGAAGACGACCAATTCTCTCACACCAGAAGTGACTTGCAGTTTCTCAAGTCAGTTCTGACATGAAAAAAACCCAAATTTAGGAGAAAAATATGAATTCTTTTGACTCCTAATGACCCATGGCATTATTTGAAATTGATATGGAGGGACCCTATTTCTAGGAGGCTCCTACATTTTTAAGGCCCAGACAGACCTCTCACTCCAAGAAAAAGTGGTAATCCCAATGTCAAATCAACTCTCATGGAATTGCGATATGTTCCAAATCATGATAGATGGTTAATAAACAAGATATTTTAGAACAGGGATTGTTCACTTGTTTACAGTGAACTCTCTTAAATCCAGAAGAACCCCCCACATCACAAGATAATGTATAAAAAAACCTGTGCAACTTCTGACCTCCTATAGTGAATAGCAAGTCTACCAAGATCAGTGCTTCTCAACCTGTGGGACCCCAGATGTTTTTGGCCTTCAACTCCCAGCAATCCTAACAGCTGGTAAACTGGCTGGGATTTCTGGGAGTTGTAGGCCAAAAACATCTGGGGACCCCAGGTTGAGAACCACTGACCAAGAGCATGGTAAATGTCTTCTTGTTACTGTCTCATGACATAAAGATCTTAATAGGACATCTAGGATAGCACCTTGCATGAGATCACTCAATTTATTCCGCTATCAGATATCAGAGCTGAACCCACAACTGCTCCAGCAACAGGTTACAAGTGCTATAAAAGGGCATCAGTTCAATATTTACTTTGCCATTATTGCATATTTATTATCAAGTACTGAGAGATGTTTGTGGGATTTTCTGCCTTACGTGCCAAAATATTTTGTCTTTGGGTGTTGTGTACCTTGGTGTGGGACATATTTGTTGTTTTGCATCAGCCAGGAAATGCACCACTCCTGCTTAATACTGTTTACTCCTGAATGTGGGGACAACATTCTGGAGCAAGACAGCAAAGGGGTCTTTGCCATCTCAAGCTCTGTTAATAGCTGATGGCAAGTGCTGACCTTGGCACCATGTTCTTCTGCTGAGCTCTGTATTTTCCCCCACAGGGTTTTTATGGGTCACAAATAATGCGAGTCTATAATAAAACAATGTTGACCCTACTGACAGAAGTCTTGATCTAAGAAACACAGCAGGGCCATGTGGAGAGAAACCCCAGGAGGGAGAGAAAACAAGCATCATAACAACCAGTAGCTGAGATTTGAGTTTTTTTGGCTCACAGTACTACAAATCAATATAGACACTGCAAGGATCAGGCAAGACAAATACATTAAATGCTTAGCATCTAGCTGTGGGATTGTGGATTTTTTAAAATCATAAATAAGCACCTAAATTGTATATGTATGTCGCCTGTCGGGTTATGGCAACCGCATGAATTTTCATAGGGTTTACAGGAGGATTAAGCTGTCACTCAACCAGTTTTTAAAAATCTAAATCAGACCTAGTCTACAATTTGCCCATCTCTGTTCTAGTTAAAAATTACCATATATGCTCGAGTATAAACCAGACCAAATATAAGCCAAGGCACCTAATTTTGCCACATGGGTCTAAGCCGAGGGTGAGAAATGCAGTAGTAACTGGTAGATTTCAAAATAAAAATAGATACCAATAAAATTACATTAATTGAGGCATCAGTAGATTAAATGTTTTTGAATATTTACATAAAACTGTAATTTAAGTTAGACTGTCCAATTCTGATTAAATCATTATTCTAACCTTCTTCAATGTAAATGGGCTTACGTAGCCTCCCAATAATTACCACAGTTTATTTTAACTATACATAGTTTATTTTAACTATATATTTTAAGGAAAATACTATGTGTATATGATTAAGGAAAAGTGAGAAAGACTGGCGCAAGAAGGGGTGGAAAAGAAGAATGAAACAGGAAAAGGTTGGAATGGGAAGAGGTGGTTGAAAAAGTAGGAAAATGAAGTGGAAATGGGGTGGCTGGAAAAGTAGGACAGATTGGGGTGGGAAGGGGGCAACTGGGGAATGGGAAACGACAGGTGTGAAGGGGGGGGGTGGAAACTGGGAAAGGTTGGGATGGAAAGGGGTGCTGGAAAAGATAGAAAGACCCCAGTCTAGAGTGTAGGGGAGATTRGGAAAAGCTGGGGAAATTGGGGTGGGAAAGAGGGGCAGCTGGAAAAGATTGGGATGGCGAAAAGAATATTGCAAAATGAAGAAGACTAGGGWGCAAAAGGGAGGGGGCTGGAAAGGTGGAAAGTTTGGAGTAGTAAGGGGGCAAGTGGAGAAGTGGGACTGGGGGTGAGGAAGAGGGGCTGGGAAAGTGGGAAAGACTGGGTTGGGACAAGTGGCAAGAACCTGGGAAAGGCTGGGATGGACAGGTAGCTGGAAAAGTGGGAAAGACTGGGTTGGGACAAGTGGCAAGAACCTGGGAAAGGCTGGGATGGACAGGTAGCTGGAAAAGTGGGGGAAGGGAGAGGGTCTGGGGATAGTAAAGACTTGGGTAGGAAGGGGAAAACTAAAAAAAGTGAAGACTGGGGTGAGAAGGAGGGCTGGAAAAGTGGGGAAAACTGAGGTGGGAAAGGAGGAAGTGGGAAGAACTGAGAAGAGGAAGGTGCATGGTCTCTCTCTTCTTCTCAGCAAAGCAAGGAGAGGAAGGCACACAAAACAGGACAGGAAGGCACACAGACTTTCCTCATCTCTTGGTACAGCGACCCAGTTGGTTTGCTGTGCGGAGAGGTGAGGGTCCTGACAGAAAGGCGTGGAGTTGAAAAAATAGCTTATTTCAGACCTACGCCTTCCTGCCAGGATCCTCACTTGAGTATAGGCCGAGGGGGGCTTTTTCAGCCTAAAAAAGGGCTTAAAACTAGGCTTATACTCGAGTATATACAGTACCCAATAAAGGAAGGTAGGAGATGAGTGATGAACTCATAGTATATTAAATGTTTCCCCTTTCCATTCATTTTTAAAACTTTAACAAGTGCCCCAATAGGTTACCATAAAGGAAGAGCTTCAGCTGAGCTTCTGTGTAAGCAACAAAAATGACCATTGCTTAGTAACACATACACAAACATACCTTTATTTTTTTTCCTTATGGATATTCTCTATTAACACCCTGAGCAGGACATTTAACAGCTAAATTAGAGCCCACAGTCAATCAGTATATTCCCACGGATGGGAATTGCATGGCCCTCCATATTTTGTTAGACTGGTGTCCCAGCAATCCTCACCACTGCCTCTGCTTTCTAAGGCTGGTGGGAGTTACAGACCCACAACATCTGAAGGGTGGCATGATTTCACCTCAAGTATACTTGGCGATGTGGCAACTGAAAATTACTGTTCATTCATTATGTGGGCAATGAAACATGGCAATGTTGAATAAAGGTTTAAAAGAAGCAACAAACAACGGCGGTTGTGTGTATGTATGTATAGTTTTTCCAGAGTGGTAAAGTGGTACATGACTGGATATCCACTTTCATCTCTGGTCAGAAATAATTTATATATAATAATTTATATAGTTTTCAAATCTTTGGTCAATACACCCTTACATTCTACCTGAAAAGAGAAAACAGTAGGACCAAGGAAATGAGTGCATACGCCATGGACAAAAATATTTCCATCACCATTTTCTGAACCTTTCTTTGGAAGCCTTTTATCGTTTCTGGCCTAAGGGGGTTTTGTGGATTCTCAACAAGCTCTTAAAAGATCCAAGTTTGGAAGTTATAACATAAGCTTTAAAGTAATTTCATCAAGGGCATTCCTTTTAAGAACCAGTAGACTGTCCCTGAAAAGAATGCCCTATGTTGCTTAACAAAATTGTGGTGCAGTTGTCTTAATTAGTCTAATAGGTAAGGGCTCATTCATCCTTTCTATACACTTTGCTGTGAAATGTAAGCCTACTTTTCAAGAATCCAAGTGAGATAATAATGAACATTTGCCTCAATTGTAGGGTTGCAATTTGCAAGTGCTGATTTATAACACAAACAGAAATCCCCATCTATTAAAAATAAGTCCTAGATGTTGGAAGCCAAGCTCCTCTCCAAACATACCCATTTTCTGTATACAGAGAAGAAATATAATCACTTGATTCGCTCCAATCCAAACTGGTATCATCCTAGGAAATGACTTTCTCCTGTGCTGCTTCTGAGGTTTAAGATTGTCATAAAATAAATACACACAGAGAAATACCCCAGTGAAATGGTTTGCGAGATTTTGTTTAAAGTGATACCTGTGAACAACAGAAATCACCATACCTGATCTGTACTTTCACTAGATATAGATATGTGAGTTGGAACTAAAATGACAGTTTTTTTTTCTGTGCCTTCCTGTTCTTTCCCATTTATAGTGATCCTAGGCAAGCCCATCATGGGGTTTCCTTGGTGAAATTTGTTATTGTCCTTGGAGAGAGTGTCCTCAGAGGTCCCTTCTACACTGCCATATAAAATCCAGATTATCTGCTTTGAACTGGTTTATCTAGCAGTGTAGACTCATAATCCAGTTCAGAGCAGATAATGTGGATTATCTGATTTGATAATCTGGATTATTTGGCAGTGTAGAAGGGGCCTGAGAGAGGGTGGCTTGCCAAATGTCACCCAGTGGACTTTCATGCTAATTGAGGAGTCACACTTTGGTTGACAAAGGATGGATCTACACTGCCAGGGTCTGATATCAGGTTATCTCTTTATCCCAGATTACCTGGTAGTGTAGACTCATACAATCCAGTTCAAGGAGATAATCTGGGATCAGATCCTGGCATATAGGCCAGTGTAGATCCAGCCTAAGAGTCCCAGTCAACATTCAAACTACTACACCATGCTAACTCTCAAAAGTCCTTTTATACAACAAATTTACAACGTGAGTAAAATTTTGATGTAAGGAAGAACAGCCATTGTTTTCATACTTTCATATTCAAGTACCATCTATTTAGGAAATGCATTGCGTTTAAAATACTCCTAGCTCTTTTTTGGATCTAGACCAGTCTTTTCCACTTGGATCCCCAGATATCGCTGAAGTTCCACTCTCACAAGCCCCAGCCAAGATGGCCAGCCAATCCAAAAACTGGCAATTTGAGTTTGGGATTCCAGGTCTACTCATTACTGTAACATAGATTATTTTTTGCCTTAGCTGCGATATTATACAACTCAAATGTTTTCCGAATGCAAACACACAAAACCCACCCAGTATGCTTTCAGGCCTTTCTGGTAAGAGTAGTTTTAGCAAAATGCGGCTGGGTTTCCATTTTGCCAGTTAAGGTTTGGCTTTAGCTACTGTGCCGATGATTGAGATTTGATGATGGAGCTCAAATTGTCATTTGACTAATGGAATTGCCATTTAGAAAATGGATTGGCAAAGGAAACCAAGCAGCCGAAGTACCCCTTGCCCTTATATATATAGATAATTAGCACATAAGGGAAAAATCCAGGCTAATACTCTTATCCCTGACATTTAGTTTAAAACATGCAGAGGGATTTTTTAAAAAGCAGCACCTAATTTTCACAATATGAACCAGCCTAGTTCAGAAACAGTTCTACCCATAAAATGAGTGACTCCATATACTAGATCTAGACATTTTAGTAAAAAAAAATCAGCCACAAAAATCTGGGTTGATTTATCCATGGGTGAAAATAAGTACACAATGTTAACCTTTATCTAAAAAGAAAGAAAGAAAGAAAGAAAGAAAGAAAGAAAGAAAGAAAGAAAGAAAGAAGAGGAACCATCCCTTTCACTGAGTAAAGTGGTGAAAGGCAAGTACTTAGTGCATCCCATGAGACTGTAAAAGAAACACTGACCCTATTTACTTTCTACCACGGTATCGCTTCTGGCCTTTTTTAATGCCTGGGTAGAAAAATTGTGACAACCAAGGATGGCTAGCCCCCTGAACTAGCATTGTTGCTTTCCCTTTCCATGGAATGATCCTTGACCTACCCATGGGTCATATTGAAATCCATATTTTTGGCCCCAAACCTGCCTACAACTTATACATGTGTTGACTTATACATTAGTATAAATTATATGTCAGCGGTTCTCAACTTGTGAGTCGCGACCCCTTTGGGGGTTGAACGACCCTTTCACAGGGGTTGCCTAAGACCATCAGTAAACACATATTACCGATGGTCTTGGGAACCGAGATGCCACTAACTTTTTCCCACCTCCTTCACTTCTCAGAGGCCTCTTCTTCTCCGGAATGAGGTGATGATATCACTGAGCCCCGCCCCCTCTGCCCCTCCACCATTTTAGGAGGAAGAGATGGGAGCAATGGAGGTGAGGTTTACATTGAAGCCAAGAGGGAAGAGGAAGGAGGAGGAGATGGTGGAGGTGAGAAGGGAAGGAAAGGAGGGCCTAGGGAAGGGAGGCTGAGAAGCAGGGCTTAGAGAGCGGTGGAGTGGCCCCTCCATGGCCGAATCCCAGGGAGAAAGAGAAGTAACAATGCACATCAGATATTTACACTACGATTCATAACAGTAGCAAAATTACAGTTATGAAGTAGCAACGAAAATAATTTTATGGTTAGAGTTCACCACGACATGAGGAACTGTGTTAAAGGGTCACAGCATTAGGAAGGCTGAGAGCCACTGGTCTAGACATTTATCTCATTCTGCTTAAGTATGCCAATATGTATAGCTTGTTGACCATGCCCATTTGTTGATACTGAGTAAGAAGGATATGGAATAAACTTTTAAAAAGTAATCAGGTTGTTTTATTCAGATAATGAAATAGGTATTTCAAAACTCATAGGCATTAATTTACCCTAGAAAACACTTGGCCATATATACATCCTAGTAGTGCCTTTGGATAAGCACTGTAGATAGATACTGGACACATTTCACGGGGGACTTCTCTTCCGACAGCCCAGAAAACTAGATGGAAGATGTGCAACAATACAAGCCATCCTAATCCACAACTCCCACACATCTCAATCCCGGAGGCTGTTCATTTAGACCAAAGAATGACATGTAGGACTCTGAGAAATAGAGAATTCATAACAGTTTGAGAAAGAGAAGAGGGAGAGGAAGAGGAGGAAGAAGAGGAGAAATGTGATCTACATTAAACTAGGTCTCGTGTACTGCATAAGCATTGTGCTTGCTCTCTGCAAAGGAGAGAATGTTACTTTTGAATAAGAATAGAAGCTCTAGCTTTCTAAAAATCCGAAGCTACTTAGCAAACTGGATGTGTTGCTTTTGACCGAGTTCTAAAGGTTAAATATTTTGAGAAGTTTTGAAAGTTATAGTTTTAAATGTTCTAAGGCATTTTGCATTTTATGTTATACAAACGGTGCAAGTCAAAAACAACTTCCGATAGCAAAGTCGTGTAAAGAGGCTTTCACTGCAGTTGGGTTGATCTCTTCTGGTAGTTGTTGTTTTCAACAAGGCCGCACTTTTGCTTTGTTTAGCTCCTTAATTAAAAAATAACTTTCTGTACATCTTTCCCCCCCTCCCTTCCCCAAAAGGACAAAACTGTTTTCCTCTTGTATTGATGATGCTCGCATTCCACAGCAGGCTCCAAGATGAATTATTATTAAAAATTATTTATATAGCGCCTTCAGAGTACATGGTATTTTACAAAGAAACATAAGCAAAATGAGACATCCCAGCTCAGATGATGAAGAGGTTGAGTTTTAAATAGAATTCAACACATTAGTTGGCATAATAGGTGGATAATATGAGCCGAAACACCTCTCTTTTCCTCCTTTCATGTAATTCTAAATTAAATCTTACCCTTTTATGCCAGTATTCCAAAGTGATTTCTGTTAATTACCTTCATTGTGCTATCTGATTCTCTAACAATCTCTAGCCGACTTAAACCTAAAGCACATTTGAGACAGGAGATCTATATCCGGATCTCCCCACATTTCTTTCATTTACTTTAAAATAGGCACAGAAGGCTCTGGATTTGATCAGATCAATGGTACAGTGTGCTTTACTCTTTTGCTTCATATAATTTGATAAATCTATACACTGCTCTTAATTCTGTTTTCAGCCTTGCAAAGAGAAATACAGTATTTCCTTATGGGGCGAGAAGCCAAAAAGGGGGTGGGGGGGGGAGTGGTATTATTGACATCAGGAAAATGTCACTAAGAAAAAGAATAAGCAGGAAATTCATCCACACTATTTTTCCAGTGGTTCTTTTTAATCCCAGCATTATTTGGAGTTTCTTGCACCTGTTTAAAAGGTTTGTAAGAAAAAAAAAGAAATAATGGGAACCCCTCCCCCATTGAGATCAGATTATGGGTCTCCCATATCACATATGGCTTGACCATAAATATAGCTTTTTTGGTTTAAATGTATAGATAAAATAGATTAACCACTCCAATATAAGTAAGATATTTTTGTTCAGTCCTATTAATTTTGGGTGCAGCAGGTATAACTGTTAAGCTGCAGAACTTGCTGACCAGAAGGTTGGCAGTTCGAATCTGCAGGACGGGGTGAGCTCCTGCTGTTAGCCCCAGCTTTTGCCAACCTAGCAGTTCAAAAACATGAAAACATGAGTAGACCAATAGATACCGCTCTGGCGGGAAGAAAACAGTGATCCATGCAGTCATGCTGGCCACATGATCTAGGAGGCGTCTATGGACAGCTGGCTCTTCAGCTTAGAAATGGAGATGAGCACCACCCCCCAGAGTTGGATTCGACTAGACCAGTGGTTCTCAACCTGTGGATCCCCACGTTTTGGCCTTCAACTCCCAGAAATCCTAACAGCTGGTAAACTGGCTGAGATTTCTGGGAGTTGTAGACCAAAGCACCTGGAGACCCACAGGTTGAGAACCACTGGACTAGACTTAATGTCAAGGGGAAACCTTTCCCTTTATTATTAATTTTAAACTTGTTGAGTTTTTTTTTGGTTTGAAAGGCATTTTTTTGGGGGGAAAATATACTTTGAAGGAATCTTTAACAACTCCACTGAAAATGGTGATCATCAGTTAAGGCTGTTTAAAGCATATATAATATATTATATATAGATTTATTTATATATATTTATGTATTTATATTTAAATTAAAAAACTGAATATTCAAGCTTCTCAGATTAATTTGTTAACACTGAAATGAAAGTACTTACAAGAATAACTGGCTGTACTTGTACAAAAGAGGGTCAAACGGTTTGGAAACCAAAAAAATTAAAAATAAATATAAGCCCTGCTTTGCTTTAAAAACACGGAACCTGTTTACAAAAAGGAATGTATGAGACATTTGGACTTTCCTTCAGCTCCAGGTAGTGTTTTTTTTTTCTATTTCCGGAAAAGGAACTGATTGGTTAATTTTACGTTGCAATGACTTTACCAAACATTTTCACTACAGACTTCTTGAAAGCTTTTACAGTAAGAAATTATCAACCAAAAAGAAAAGCAGGCACATTAGTGTACAAAAATGTTGCCATTGATTTCCCCCTCCCTCCCCGTCGCCCCTCCTTTCGAAAAGTGCAGGTTTATCATCATGTGCATCTTACAAGGATGGTTTCAACTCTCCCTACAGCTTAAAAACTTTTCTCTGAAATTTTGTAAACGAAAGAGGTTGTGTCTGCAACTGCTCTCTTGTCTCTCTTTGTGGTTAGGAATAGATTGGCTGGAGAGAGAGAAAAAGAAAAACCTCACATCTTGTTGCTGCTACTGTTCAAATCTGGTTGATACATTTTTGCTCCTTTAAAGCTGAGATTGGGTTGCTGTGAGTTTTCTGGGCTGTGTGGCCATGTCCTGGAAGCATTCTCTCCTGTCATTTAGCCCATATCTATGACAAGCATTCTCAGAGGTTGTGAGGTCTGTTGGGAACTAGGCAAGTGAGGTTTATATATCTGTGAAATGTCCAGGGAGGGAGAAAGAATCACAGAATCATAGAGTTGGAAGAGACCTCGTGGGCCATGCCAAGAAGCAGGAAAAATGCATTCAAAGCACTCCCGACAGATGGCCATCCAGCCTCTGTCCAGGATGGGAGAAAGAACTCTTGTCTGATTGAGGCAAGTGTGGATGTTGCAATTGATCACCTTGATTAGCATTTAATGGCCGTGCAGCTTCTAAACCTGGCTGGTTGGCTGATGTGCCTTTGGAGAGAGACCACTCAACTCATTTGTTGGTTTCCACCTACAGTTGTCCTTATGATAAAGCACCTTCGCCTGCCCCCTATAAAGGCCAAACCCCACTGCTCCTCCTTCTCGGACTCCTCTCTCATAAATGCACTTTTTATTCCTATCTCACCCAGGGTTTTAACCTTTTAACATTTTATCTCACACATCTGGCCCTCCCTTTGTGTTTGATTTTATTATGCCATTTTATATTGTCTATTTTATTTTAACAGCACTCCATGCAGTCATGCCGGCCACATGATCTTGGGGGTGTCTATGGACAACACCAGCTCTTCGGCTTAGAAATGGAGATGAGCACCACACCACAGAGTCAGACATGGTTGGACTTAATGTCAGGGGTCAACCTTTACCTTATTTTATTTTGTTATTTTATATATTTTTGTTATGATGTATTTCTTTGCTATTTTGTGTCTAATTTATGTTATTTATTTTGGGCTTGGCCTCATGTCAGCCCCTTTGGGGAGATGGTGGTGGGTTATAAATAAAGTTTATCATTTATTTATTATCCTTTGTTGACATGTGGACAAGTTCAACAGAAAGGAGGAAACCATGAAAATGAACAAAATCTGGCTACTAGTATTTTAAAAAAAACCTCCAAAATAATGACAGTAAATAAAGAGCAACACTTAAAAAGCAGAGGAATTCCAGACAAGAATCAATCAGGGCCAGCTAACACCTCCCAATAAAGGATTCCATCAGGCAGCAACCAGCCAGGCTTTGAATTCCAGACAAGAATCAGTCAGGGCCAGCTAACACTTCCCAAGAAAGGATTCCCTCAGGCAGCAACCAGCCAGACTTTGGAGGTGCAAGGCTATTCAATGCTAATCAAGGTGATCAATTGCAACATTCACACTTGCCTTGAGCAGACAAGAGTTCTTTCTCCCACCCTAGACTTTCCACAGATATATAAACCCCACTTGCCTAGTTTCCAACAGATCTCACAACCTCTGAGGATGCCTGACACAGATGCTAATCAAGGTGGCCAATTGCAACATTCACACTTGCCTCGAGCAGACAAGTGTTCTTTCTTCCATCCTGGACATTCCACAGATATATAGACAGTTTACCCAGTTTCCAACAGACTTCACAATGGGTTGTTGTAGATTTTTCGGGCTATAAGGCCATGTTCTAGAGCAGTGGTTCTCAACCTTCCTAATGCCACGACCCCTTAATCCGCTTCCTCATGTTATGGTGACCCCCAACCATAAAATTAGTTTAATTGCTACTTCATAATTGTCATTTTGCTGCTGTCATGAATAGTAATGTAAATATCTTATATGCAGGATGTATTTTATTCATTGGACCAAATTTGGCACAAATACCCAATACACCCAAATTTGAATACTGGTGGGATTGGGGAAGGGTATTGATTTTGTCCTGCAGGAGTTGTAATTGCTGGGATTTATAGTTCACCTACAATCAAAGCGCATTCTGAACACCACCAATGATGGAACTGAATCAAACTTGGTACACAGAACTCCCATGACCAACAGAAAATACTGGAAGGGTTTTGGGAGTTGTAGTTCACCTACATCAAGAGAGCACTGTGGATTCTATGATAGATCTGGATCAAACTTGGCACGAATTCTCAATATGCCCAAATATAAACACTGGTGGAGTTTGGGGAAAATAGACCTTGACATTTGGGAGTTGTAGTTGCTGGGATTTATAGTTCACCTACAATCAAGGAGCATTCTGAACCCTACCAATGATTGAATTGGGCCAAACTTCCCACATAGAACCTCCATAGCCAACAGAAAATACTGTGTTTTCTGGTGGTCTTTGGTGACCTCTCTGACACCCCCTCGTGACCCCTCCAGGGGTCCCGACCCCCAGGTTGAGAAACACTGTTCTAGAGGCATTCTTTCCTGACGTTTTGCCTGCATCTATGGCAAGCATTCTCAGAGGTAGTGAGTGAGGATGCTTGCCATAGATGCAGGCGAAACGTCAGGAGAGAATGCCTCTAGAACATGGCCATACAGCCCGAAAAAACCTACAACAACCCAGTGATTCCGGCCATGAAAGCCTTCGACAAGACTTCACAATCTCTGAAAATGCCTGGCATAGATGTGGGCAAAACGCCAGGAGAGAATGCTTCTGGAACATGGTCGTACAGCCCGGAAAACTCACAGCAACCCAGTGAACACAATGCTGAGATTATCATGAAGATTCAATTGGGGGAGAGAGAGGACTGCCAAAACAAACCAAAAAATCCAAGCCAGATGGGAGAGGACACAGCCCTGAAATATTCGCTCCACGCTGGGGATGCTGGAGATGCGAGATTCCAAACCAGACCTTCCAAGTCCAATCTGAAGCTTCCTAAACCCTGAAATATTCCCCATTTGGGATGCTGGAGAGAGAGAGGCGAGATTCCAAGTCCAATCCCAAACTTCCTAACCTCTGAAATCTTCAACATCGGGGATGTTGTTGGGAGATGCGAGATTCCAGCCAGATCTTCCAAATCCAATCCCAAATCCCCATTGAAAAGAGTGACTCAGGAGGGAGCAGGGATGGCCACGCCTGAGTGGCGCGGGGGGGGGGGGGGGGGGGGGGGGGGAGAGGAGGAGAGGAGCATCCTCGGTGACGTCAACAGGTGGCCAAAGGCGGGCAACTTTCCCCAACTCCAGCTCTGGAAAAGAGCAAGCAGGCCCCAAGAGCGCGGAGAAAGCTCCCTAATGGTTGGCAGATCCAAGGGCCTGGGGTCTCTGTCCTGGGCTCCTTTTGGGAAGGGAAATGCCCCACTAGAGCCGGTGTGTCGCGCTTTCTCGTGGGTAGATCTCCTCGTAGGCGGGGGGCTGCTCGTGCGGCAAGGGGGCGCAGTACGGGTAGGAAGCGTCCATCTCCGGGTCCATCGGCGAGTAGCCCGGCAGCTCCACGGAAGGGTGGCCCCCGCAGTGGACCTCCACTCCAGCCTCGTCGAAGACGTGGAAGACGCCCACGTTGATGTAGGAGACGGCTTGGAAGGGGCAAGGCACCCCCGGGGAGAGGTCGGGCTCCTCGCTGGAGAAGATGGAGGCCCCTCCTCTGGCGGCCTCTCCTCTTGCTGCCTCCCCTCTCCTCCTCCGCCTCCGCCTTCTCCTCCTTCGGGAGAAGTGCGAGGCCTCGGGCCTCCTCTGCTGCCGTCTCCTCGCCCCTCTTTGCTGCGCCGCCTTGTAGTTCTTCACCAGGAGGAGGTTGAGCAGCCCCAGGAGGCACTCCAAGGCGTTGAAGATGGTGGAGATGACCAAACCGCGCTGGTAGTCCCGCAGTTTCTGGCAACGCAGCGCCGCCAAAGAGGAGGATGCAGAGGAGGCTCCGCCGTCGGGTTTGGCCCGATTGGATGCCCCTCCTCCTCCCGCCGCCTGCAGGAGGCAGTAGTGCGAGTACTTCTTCTCCACGAGCGAGACCGTGTCGCCGTCGATGACGGCCCCGGCGAAGGCGCTCAAGACGCCCAGCATGAAGACGAGCACCCCGAGGAGGAGGAAGTTCTGCCTCCCGCCGGGGGAGACCTTCGGAGGGGAGGGGCGGGGCTCGTCTCCGCGGCTGCCGTGGCTCACGGGGACGGCCACCACCGCGTTGCCTCCTCCGCCGCCTCCTCCTCCTCGAGGGGAATGGGCCTCCGCGTCCGCTTCGTCGGCGCCCCGGCAGCAGAAGAGCGCAGTCCCGAGGAGCGAGAGGCCGGCGGCTAGGAGCAGCCCCGAGTAGAAGGCGCCGGCGGCAGAGCCGAGGCGGAAGGGCTCCCCTTTGAGCTCCGAGCCCAGCGAGAAGCACTTGAGGCCCACGGCGGCGGCGCTGAGGGCGCAGGCGAGGAGGAGGCAGCTGGAGAGCGCGGCGCAGGCTCCCCGGGCGCCCCACTTCATCCTCCGCCGCCGCCGCCCGCTCCTCTCCCACGCCTCCTCCTCCTCCTCCTCCTCCGCCGCCGCCGCCTCCTCCCCGCCGCCGCCTCCTTCCTCGCCGCCGCCTCGTCCTCATCCTCCCGTGTCTTCCTCCGAGCCGGCTGCCGCGCGCGGCGGGGACATGGCGACGGGGAAAGCCGGGGAGGAGCGCGCGCAACGCTGCTGATGGGGAGGAGGAGGAGGAGCGCGCGCCACGCTGCCTCCGCTCCTCTTGCTCCTCCTGCCGCCGCCGCCGCCGCTGCTCCTCTTGCTGCCTGCTGGATAACTACTCCGCTGCTCCGTCGCCACTGCTGCTGCTGCTGCTGCCCCTGCCTCCTCTTCCTCCTTCGCTCCTCCCCCTAACCTCCCTGCGCCCCTCCCCTCTCCCCCCCTCTCTCTGCTCCCCTCGCCTGCTCCCCTTCTTTCCCACCGCCGCTGCTCCTGCTGGGAGCCCATGAATTATGGATGGCAGCAAGTTCGAGGCGGAACGGGGGCAACGCCAAGGAGGGGAAGCAGGGAGGGGCCCGGCTCTCTCTCTCTCTCTCTTAGGGGGGAGGTGATGGGGAGGGAGTGGGAGGAGCAGGTGGGGCTCCCCAGTCCTGTCCCTTCGTCGTCCAGGGCTGAGTTTGTAGGAGAAGGGATGCGGGGGGAAGCTAGGCAAAGACTGCTCGAAAACACAAACCACGTTGGGCTTGAAAGCAGTTGGGCAAAGAAGCAGGGAGAAGCGAGCCTCGCTTCTCCCTCTCCCCACGTCTCGCCTTCTTCCCTTTCATCGCTTTTTCGCTCATTTTATTTCTCCCCTCATCTCTTTCTTTCCCTCTCTCCCATCTCTTTCTCTCTCTCCCCTCTCTTTCCCTCCGCTCTATCTTTTTCTCCCTCATTTCTCTCTCCCCTCATCTCTTTTTCTATCCCCTTCTCTCTTTCCCCCTTTCCTCCCCTTCCCTCCCTTTCTCCCTCATTTCTCTCTATCCTCGTCCCATTTTCTCTCTTTCTCTCCTTCCCCTGTCTTTCTCCCTCTTTTTCTCTATCCCCTCATCTCTTTTTCTCTCCCCTTTTCTCTTCTCCCCCTTTCCTCTCTCCCATCTATTTCTCCCCTTTTCTCTCCCCCCTTTCTTTCACCCCTCTATCTCTTTCTCCCCTATCTCTCGCTTCCCTCATCTCTTTTTCTTCTCGCTTTCCTCTCTCATCTCTATCTCTCCTCCTGAGTCTCTTTTTCTTTCTTTCTCTCCCCTCTGTCTTTCTCCCTCGTTTCTTTCCCCACCTTTCTCTCTTTCTTTCTTTTCCTCCCTCTGTGTCTTTCTCCCTCTTTTCTCTCTCCCCTCGTTTCTTTTTTCTCCTTTCCCTCTCTTTCTCCCCCTCCTCATTCCTCTCTCCCATCTCTTTCTCTCCCCTTTCTCTCTTTCCTCCTCTATCTCTTTCTTCCTCATTTCTCGCTTCCCTCAACTCTTTTTCTATCCGCCTTCTCTCTTTCCCCTCTCTCATTCTCTCCTTGTCTCCTTTTTTTCTTTCCCTCCCCTCTATCTTTCTCCCCCTTTCTCTCTCTTTCCTCCCTCTGCCTCTTTCTCTCTCTCTCCCCTCATTTCCTTTTCTCTCCCTTCTCTCTCTCTTTCTTCCCCCTTTCCTCTCTCCCATCCCTTTCTCTCATTTACTCTCTCCTCTCTTTCCTTCCCTCATTCACTTTCTCCCTAATTTCTCTCTTCTCTCATTTCTTTTTCTCTCCCTCCTCTGTGTCTCTCTCCCTCTTTTTCTCTATTCTCTCTCTCCCACTTCTCCATCCCTTTACTCTAGCTCTTTCTCCCCCTTTCTCTTCATCTCTTTTCTCTCTCCCCCCCTCTTTTTTCCTCACTCACTCTCCCTCCTTTTTGTCTTTCCTCCACAGCTGTCAGCGCCTTCCATTGCAAGTGTGAACTCCTTGCGGTGGCCCTTTCCCTCAGTTCTTGTCCCATTCCTCAGAAGGCGCTCTTCCTGCCTTCCATTCCCAGTGTGGTAAAACTTCGACTTTCTGTATAATTCCCCTCCCTTTGAACATCCCTTTTCCCCTCGATTTTTTTTCCTATTCCTGAGAGGGCTTTTCCCGTCTTCCATTCCCAGGGTGGAAGGAAAGGGGAAATAGTGTGGGGAAAATTACCACATTGGTCTTAAAGGCTGTTGGGAAAGGAGACAGAGCGAAGCAGCCTCACTTCCCTCTCTCTTTCTCCCTCACTCTTCTCCCTTCTTGTCTCTCCCCATTGCCTCGCTCAATCCCAATTCTGAGGTTGACCATTTTTGATCCTCAGTAGGAGCCTTTCGTGCCCAAAAGGGGGCGCCAAAACCACCTCAAGCCTGAGGGTGTCTCTTTCCCTCCGCTCCAGTTATCGCCTTGGAAAGCTGGCGAAGGGTTCGCTTGAAGATGGGCTCGGATGCCGCTTTCGAGGGGGTTTTCTTTCCCCCTGAAATGAGGGGTTAGTTTGATCCACGCAGCTGTCATTTTTTAAGCCCCGAACCAACCTCCCGTTGAAGGATATTGCACGATGAAGAGGACGCTATTGGAGCATCTGGAGAGCGAAAGAAACAACGGGGGAGCCAGAAAGGGTTACATCTTGTATCCCACTAGAGCTGCAAGAGTCTGCATCCCATCTAAAACCCCGTGGCTGCTTCCTGCGGGATTCTGGGGCTTGTAGTTTCAGGGAGGGGCCTTTAAACTGCTTAGCCGGAGAGGTCCTCCATCTCACTAAACTACAAGCCCCAGAATCCTGCAGCATACGGTTTCAGATGGGAGGTAGACTCTTTGCCTCCCCTTCAGCTCTAGTTGGATAATGCAAGCTGAAAACAGGCTATTTATATGAACAGTCCTTCCCCATTTCCCATCCACCCCTTTCCCTCTTTGACTGACAGGCTCCCTTATTATTGCTACTTGGATGAGCCATGAGATGAGAGATATTGACAAGCTGGAATGTGTCCAGAGGAGGGCGACTAAAATGATCAAGGGTCTGGAGAACAAACCCTATGAGGAGCGGCTTAAAGAGCTAGGCATGTAGAAGGGAGATAATAGTGGCATGTATTATGATGACATCTTATTTTAGCAGTGAAATTGCAGATCCTCTAATCTGGGCATGGACAAAGTGGTGGTAAAGCATCACTACTCTTATTCTGCATCCTGAGAGGATAGTCATGCCACCCTTGCTCCCATGCCAACATTACTAATAGTAAAGATGTCACATTCTTAAGGATCCTTAATACAAAAGATTAAGCTGTGATGAAGCCTCTTCCTTCAACCCTTGAGATTGATAGGCATTGTTTTTCTGCAGAGACATGGCTTTCACCACCAAAAACACATTTTCTAACTTTTAATCTGTAATGGTGAAACTATGAGGAGTGGCTTAAAGAGCTGGGCATGTTTAGCCTGAAGAAGAGAAGGCTGAGAGGAGACGTGATAGCCATGTATAAATATGTGAGAGGAAGTCATAGGGAGGAAGGAGCGAACTTGTTTTCTTCTGCCCTGGAGACTAGGACACGGAACAGTGACTTCAAACTACAAAAAAGGAGATTCTATCTGGACATTAGGAAGAACTTCCTGACTGTGAGAACTATTCAGCAGTGGAACTCCCTGCCCTGGAGTGTGGTAGAGGCTCCTTCTTTGGAAGCTTTTAAACAGAGGCTGGATGGCTATCTGTTGGGGGTGCTTTGAATGCAATTTTCCTGCTTCTTGGCAGGGGGTTGGACTGGATGGCCCATGAGGTCTCTTCCAACTCTAGGATTCTATGATTCTATGAATCCATTCCTAAGGCAAAGTAGAATGCAATGGGACCGGTTACAGGTAGGTCAGTTCTACCTATGACCTCTAACTAACTTAAGTTCCACTGAGGTGTGTATGTTTAGTGCACCAGTCTAGAGTTATTGATGTGCTGTGGTTTTAAGTGGGCTGCCCACCAGTGAAAAGGCTGAGCGAGGAAGACTTGGTTGACAGCTCCCAGGTTGGATCTACACTCTAAAATGAGTGCACTTGGAGGCCAGTTTATGAGTGCACTTTGAGGCTCAATCTTGTGGGATCCTGGGTCTTGGAGTTTGGTGAAGCACCAACAAATAGCCTTGGGCAGAGAAGACCTTGTCCAGCTACATCTACCACAGTTCCACAGCATTGAGTAATGACAGATAAAGTAGTGTCATGCTATATTCATTCCACAGTGTAGATACACCCAAGTCACTGTATTGTTGAAGGCTTTCATGGCATTAATCACTGGGGTGTTGTTTGGTTATATGGCTGTGTTTTAGTAGCATTTTCTCCTGATGTTTTGCCTGCATCTGTGGCTTGTTTATTTATTTATTTATCGTGTCAGGAGTGAACCAAAACAGCTGTAATGCATTAAAAGCAAACAAACATACAAAACACAAAGTTTGCAGACTTGCTATTCTATTAAATGTCCTTTGACCAGTAGCTGGCCACTTGGAGTGCCTCTGGTGTTGCCGCAAGGAGGTCCTCCATTGTGCATGTAGCAGGGCTCGGGTTGCATTGCAGCAGGTGGTCAGTGGTTTGCTCTTCTCCAGTGGTGTAAGACGCAGACACCCTGTGATAATGCAGCATGTCTCATTAAGAGCCACATCCACTGTTTTAGTGTGGTGAGATGTGTTCCACACTGGGCATGCATATTCAGCAGCAGAGTAGCTTAGCGCAAGGGCAGATGTCTTAACTGTATCTGGTTGTGATCGCTTCTGGTCACTTCTGGAGTGAGAGAATCAGCTGTGTACAAAGACGTTGCCCAGGCCCCAAGGGATGCCCGGATGTCTTGCAATCCTGCGGGGAGGCTTCTCTCATGTCCCCCATGGCTGGCACAGAGAATCTATGGCTGGCATCTTCAGAGGATGCTCTTAAAATACCAGTCACAGATGCAGGGGAAACATCAGGAGACAATGCTGTTAGAGCACAGCCATCCGCCCGAAACTTCACAATACCCCAGCACCCCAAGTCATTCATTCCCAACTGAGAGGCATCCCAAAACTTGGTTTTGGTGCTGAACTTAATAAACCCTCCTTGTCCCCCAGGGACCTAAATCTGAAAGAAACCGAAGAAAGACTTACTTGGAGGTCTCTCATTCATGTGTATATGCTTTCACGTCTCCTATGACCTATGGCCACCCCCATGGATTTCATAGGGTTCTCTCAAGCAAGAAATACTCAGCCTGGATCCACACTGCTATATAATCCAGATTATCAAATCAGATAATCCAGATTATCTGATTTGAACTGGATTATATGAGCCCACACTGCCATATAATCCAGTTCAAAGCAGATAATCTGGATTTTATATGGTTGTGTTGAAGTGGCCTTAGGGCCCTTCCACACAGCCATATAACCCAGAACAACAAGGCAGAAAACCTCACAATATCTGCTTTGAATTGGAATTTATGGCAGTGTGGACTCTGATAACCCAGTTCAAAGTAGGTAAGCCCGTGAAAAATTGAGTCCGTGAAAAATTTCAGCATATTAGCAGCAGTAGTAGTAATAAACAACCCCTCATTTCTTGCAAACGGAAATTGCAGCATATTAGCAGCAGTAGTAGTAATAAACAACCCCTCATTTCCTGCAAACGGGAAGGTGAATCCCTCTTGCGTCTTTGTCAAGGCGGCAAGGCCATTCCGTGGGCAGTCTTCAGCACCTTGGACAGCGGCCCCAACACTCAGATTCAGCGCGAATTGACGGTACATCAGGAACTCGCTTCCCAAACGGCGCCCTCCGACCTTTTTGAGGCCCAGAGAACCATAGCCAGTGGTTGTTGGTTTCGGTAGTTGTAGTCCAACACAAGAGCTCCCTGTCAGCCGTCACCACCCCCAGCTCCTTCAGAGTCAAGCCCGTCACTTCACGGATCCATCCATCTTGAACTTGGTCGGCCCCTATGCTATATTTATACTATATTTGAGAGGAATTGGCAAAAAATACCTCTGAGGATGTCTTTCCCTCCCTGACTGCAGAGAAATTCCCCAGAATTCCCCAGACACACTGATAAGGATGTAAAGTAACTTTTGCAAAGTAACTTTTCCAGGTCGCTATCCTCGGTGCTCTTTCCTGGAAGGAAGCCCCATTGATCACCTGGTGGGGGTTGCTGGGAGGCGAGACTCTTTTAAAGGAACATGCCCTACACTGTGGAATGAATGCAGCTTACCGCCACTTTTACTTCCAGGCTCTGGGATCCTGGGAGTTGTAATTTTACAAGGCCATTTCAAACAGGCAAGAGTGCTTTCTTCCACCCTGGACATTCCACAGATATATAAACCCCACTTGCCTTGTTTCCAACAGACCTCACAACCCCTGCCATAGATGTGGGTGAAACGTCAGGAGAGAATGCTTCTGGGACATGGCCATACAGCCCGGAAAACTCACAGGAAGCTAAGCAGGGCCAGCCCTGGATAGTGTATGCAGCTTGACGGTGTATGCAGCTTGACGGCTCCATGCTATGGAATCCTGGGAGTTGTAATTTTGAAAGGCCTTTAGCTTTCCTGTCCAAGAAACTAGAACTCCTAGGATTCCATCACATTGAACAATGAGAGTTCAAGTGGGGTCAAGCTTCACTGATTCTACAGTATAGAAGAGGCACTCTAAGTAAACCTGCATGAGTTGCCTTCGATGGCCCGAGGGCTGATTCCTCCTCCTCCTCTCTTCCCAATAAAGGCAAGAAGCCCTTCGGGAGAACTTGGACAGCCTTCCCCTTTCTGTCTAATTGTGAACAACAGCGCGCTCTCTCAATGGGGAGGGCTGCCTTGCCTAGACGCAGTTGTCTACCAGCGCCCCCTAGCGGCCATGCCCGTTGCCACACCTTGAGCTGGATCTGGAGCAGAAGGCAACCCTGGGTGCCAGAGGACAGATTGGCGTGACGTCTCCATGGTTACGGGGGGCGTGAGGGGTCTCGGCCAATCAAACACCGCGGAAAAGAGGAGGGTCGCATTCGAAAACAAGGCGCAGAGTGAAAGAGGAGAGGGACTGACGCTTCACTGAAGGACGCACCTCCCTCTGATTTTCCTTTAAAGCGGCAGGGTCTGCCTTCATACCTTGTCTGATTCTGGAAGCTAAGCAGGGCCAGCCCTGGATAATATTGGATAGGAGACCACCATGAGTAGCAGGTGCATTTCAGAGTATCCCTTGCCTAAGAAAACCCTTCATGGGTTCATTCTGCCTTCATACCCTGTCTGATTCTGGAAGCTAAGCAGGGTCAGTCCTGGATAGTACTTGGATGGGAGGCTGCCATGAGTAGCAGGTACATTTCAGAGTATCCCTTGCCTAAGAAAACCCTTCATGGGTTCAGTCTGCCTTCATACCCTGTCTGATTCTGGAAGCTAAGCAGGGCCAGTCCTGGATAGAACTTGGATGGGAGGCCACCATGAGTAGCAGGTACATTTCAGAGTATCCCTTGCCTAAGAAAACCCTTCATGGGTTCAACAGAAGTGGACTTGAAGGCCAGCTTGGCTCTGTCAATTAATTCCACACACACCCTTGAGCAGTCTCTGTTCATTAACTCATTGACATGGCAAACAAGATGGGAAGATGTCATGACTCTTTGCTGGCAGGGAGCCTAGAGCAGGTATGGCTGCTCTGAGTCTCCTTCCCTCTAGGCCAGGGGTCCCCAAACTAAGGCCTGGGGGCCGGATACTGCCCTCCAAGGTCATTTACCCAGC
>NW_026845477.1:152451300-152564694 GCF_025583915.1 Anolis sagrei ordinatus | reverse complement strand
GAGAGAGAGAGAGACCCCTGCACCAGGGCTATTCGTTATTTTTTATTTTGTATCAAAAGCATTGCATAAATTAGTATAAAACTCATAAAAATAGAAGAAGCACAGGTGGCTAAATATGTTTTGACCAAAAAACGGGCAACAGCAATGGCATTGTCTGTAGGCTCCAACAATTCTTCCTCTGTACATGAGGCGGGGCATAGTGGACCAGTAGACAGATGCGGAGTTGTCTGTTCTGCTCCACAGACACACAAGGTGTGGGATTCTTTTAGGTAGTGCCATTTTGCCAGGTTGTATTTTGATCTGTCCACTCCGCTTCTGAGTCTGTTCAGGGACTACCAAGTTGCCCATTCTTGGTTTGCCCCTGGAGGAAGACCCTCGTGGAGGGCCATCCAGTTGGGATTTCCTGGTTTAGCTGCCCAGAGGGATACCCTTGCTGTTGCTGGGGGGACGCTAAGAGGAGTGGTAGTTCTCATAAAGCTTTCCCTTGATTTGAGTCTACTGGGAGGAGGCTGGTAGCCATGCAGTGGGTGGCTTTCACAGTGTTCAACCTTATTTCTCTCACATTTAGCAGCAACTTCCAACTTCCTGTCACACACGGTGGGGGGGGGGAGGGGAATGCCAGCTAGCTTGTAGAGTTTATCAACAGGTGTAGGCTTAAGACATCCTGTGATTATTCTGCATGTATCATGTATGCTCTTCATTGAAAGATCTGGTGCCTGTCTGCCATCTGGTGCCTCTGCATGTATGCTCTTCATTGAAAGATCTGGTGCCTGTCTGCCATCAACATTTGAAAGCTAACCCGAAACGGATGTGGAAACTGGGCACAGGTCTGGTTCATTCCAAGATCGAGGTATTCCTCTCTGGAAACAGCTACCCTGAGGCTGAATGTCATGTCTGCTGTTATTCAAATTGCAACCAGACATTTCTGCTGAACTTGAGGTCTCCCCCTCTTCCTGACCTATAAAAATAAAATAACCTCAGCTTGAAGGTTGGAACAGCTGGGAGGGAGTTGTGCTTAGAGCAAAAGATTGGTCTTTGATCATGGGAAGGTATTATCATTTTTCACTACCCCCCCCTCCTCCTTCTGTACTAGATCTTGCAGGCAATGCTCCCCATTCATGAACTGCAATTATGTGGAACAAACATGACTTAAAAACATGAAAGCAGGGCTTTCCTTTAATCAGACCGACTCCTCCTTGGATGTCTTACTTTAAGCTACACCAACATTCAGAGCCTCTCTCTGTGCAAACACTATGCTCTCACATTCCCTCTGCTTCTTTAGCAAATAGGTAGAATACATACTGTTATAGATACCTATGCATGTATGGGAATTTTTGAAACAGCAATAAAGTCAGAAGGCTGCAATTGCAAGAGAGGAATAGTCTAGGCTAGAGATTCTTGAACTTTTTCCACCCGCCACCCCTTTTTGCCTGAGAAATTTTATGTGACCCCAAACACACACACACACACACAC
The DNA here is from genome assembly GCF_025583915.1 of Anolis sagrei ordinatus. Classification (NCBI taxonomy): domain Eukaryota; kingdom Metazoa; phylum Chordata; class Lepidosauria; order Squamata; family Anolidae; genus Anolis; species Anolis sagrei. The sequence goes on along the minus strand of NW_026845477.1, from coordinate 152,563,220 downwards.
ACACACACACACACACACATACATACCCCGGTCAGCAGTTCGAATCCGGAGAGCAGGGGTGAGCTCCTGTTGTCAGCCCCAGATTCTGTCAACCTACAGTTTGAAAACATGCAAATGTGAGTAGATCAGTGGGAAGGTAACAGCGCTCCATGCAGTAATGCTGGTCACATGCCCTAGGAGGCATCCATGGACAATGCTGGCTCTTCAGCTTAGAAAGAGTTGGACACAACTAGACTTAATGTCAGGGGAAACCTTTACCTTATTTATATACACATACACCAGTATGTATGTATGTGTGTGTGTGTGTGTGTATGTGTATATATATAGGTTTAAATATAGAGATATAAATAGGTATAATATCAACCATTTAGATGATAAATGAATCTTTGCAAAGCTTGCTCAAACCTCACAACCTCTGACGATGCTTGCCATAGATGCTGGTGAAACGTCAGAAGGGAATGCTTCTAGAACATGGCCATGTAGCCCAAAAAACCTACAACAACCCAAAGATATAGTGGTTTGAGTGTTGGATTACAKCTRTGGAGACCAGGGTTTCAATCCTGCTTGGCCATGAAATCTATTGGGTGATCTTGGATGAGTTGCACTCTCTRGGCCTCATAAATAAGCAAAGGCAGCCCCCCCAAATCCGATCTCAACAAGTCCTGACAAGAATGTSATATGATAGGTTTGCTTTAGAGTTGGAAGTGATGTGAAGCTTCCTTCAAGCAAAATACCATGCCTTTGGGGATGATTTTCGGACTCTTTTGTTTCTATTTTGGGAAGGGTTGAAGGATCTGGTGGGGGGGGGGGTACAGAAATGGGTTTGGATTGCCAAATGCACCCCACAAGATACACCTTGTCAMCCCCTTCTTTCATCTACTCCCTTAATTATCCTGTTCAGTGCCTTATATGACAGTTAAAATAACATTCTTTTTGTAAAGAGACATTCAGTACTCTCTTCCCTAGTTCTGAATCCTAAATGCTACTTTATTGAAAAATGTTTATTGCCCTGATTTTAATTATTTGGATTATGCAGATGACTTTAATGACTGCAGCTTATGCCGTTTAATTGTTTTTGTGTTCACTTTGCTTTTAATTACATTTGTTAGACAATCTGCATGCTATTATTCAGTGGAAAGGTGGGACAGAGATGTAATAAATACATTGTACTTTGTTCAATACATATTAATTATACAAAACAGCCATTTAAATAGCTAATAAATGAATATGAAAATGACACCATGTTTTCATGAAATGGGGATTTAGTATTTGTTTCCTTTCCTGAACTTGAATTTTCTGCTTTTGCAACTTGCCTGTACACTTCGGGTGTTGTTTGCTATATCATAGAACCATTCCCCAAAATCTGCTTTCATCCTTTCCTTGCAGGAGCAATCAGCACGGAGGCCTCCTGAGAAAAAGCTGTAGTCCGAATGGCAATTCTTCAGGCGATATTTTCACAGCCAATTCCAGCGGGAGGCTGTTTTTTCCTTGTCAGAGCCTTGCTGCTTGTAATCATGTTTGGGAAGATATATACACCCCCAGAGGAAAAGAGATTTGCTGATGACACTGAGGACTGCACTTGAAAATGCATCACCAGGGAATGGAAGGGCAAGGGGGGAAGCCACAGGGATCACTTGCCAACTCTGCACACACACTCTGCAAGATTTAAACAGAATACTTCTCACCACTTTTTCAATTTGAGAATCCCAATGAGGACCGAAATAGGCTCTGCCAAAATGTGCAAAAAGCCTGAACTCAAAAGACAGTAAAGCAGCGAGGTTTAGGCAACATGCAGACCCCAATGTAGATTTCACTACACGCCATGGGACCACTGTGAGCAGAGGTGGCCCTAGGTAACGATAAGCAAACAGTATTATGCCCCCCCCCAACCAATCACTGATATATATTTTCTGTTCGTTGTGGGAGTTCTGTGTGCCATATTTGGTTCAATTCCATCATTGGTGGAGTTCAGAATGCTCTTTGATTGTAGGTGAACTATACATCCCAGTAACTACAACTCGCATATGTCAAGGTCTATTTTCCCCAAGAGCGCCTCAAGAGCGCCCCTGGACAAAATCAACTATACTGCAAATGCTTACTTTGCGTAATGGGTTGAGCCACCCCTGACTGAGTAATGCAGCTTGAACTGGATTATATTGGTCACTGTAGACTCATATAATGCAGATTGAACTGGATTATACAAGTCTACACTGCCATATAATCCAGTTCAATGCAGATAATCTACATTCTGAAACTGCATTATATGGCAGTGTAGATGGGGCCTATCTTCTGTATGTCCATGGCAGGGCTAGTCCAAAATATCTGTAACATGATGCAACCACTTAAGTCAAGAGGTACCAAACCCAAAGTGTGATTGTGGTACATGAGGCAACAAGTCACCCAAGAGCTTTTCCTGATCCCTGGCAGTAAAAAATAGTGTGCATATGTGTGTGTTGCACCCAAGCACTGGAACACTCCTTTCAACCAGCACCACACTAGAATCCAGTGATCCAATAAGAGAATGTTTATTTTAAAAGACATATAAAAATGGAAAAGGGGCAAATCCAAAAGAGACAGTCAGGGTGTAAAATGCAATACACAAAAGAAATCAGAGTTCAGTAGCAGTAATCAAAAAATACCAGGTTAAACACCAAAACCAGGGAATCCAAAATCATAGAATTAATCTGAAGGTATATTCATGAACATGAAAACAGGAACCTCTCCAGGATAACTTCTCCAAAGGTACATAGGTATAAGTAGGAACATGAAACGGGAATCTTGGCAATACAGGAACCATGAACTTGGAATCATGAACAGGAGACTGAATCCCCATTAGAAATGTCTGAGAAGCCTGGAACCAAACCACTTAATTTGACCCTTCCAGGCACCCATGACATCATGCCTAACACATCTGGACTACAAAGTCTTATCACGAATTCTCTGAAAATATCTAATCTGCCTGTTTTTCACACCCTGCGTTCTCAGGTCTAATCTACACTCCCTTGAAAACTTCTCAAGGCCTTTTTCTCAAGGGAACTTGTACTTTCAATTTCCTCTGTTGCATGGAACCAGGTGAGGAATTCCAAACATCAGCATCGTCTGCCTGCAATTCTTCCTGAACACTCACAGACGCCTCATTTTGGAACTCATCATCCCCCTCATTCCCTGAACATTCAGAAGAATCCTCTGACACTTGCCAGAGTACAACAGTGTGTGCCTTCAAGTCACCTGTGGACTTACAGCAGCCCCATGCATTTCATAGGCAGTGGTTCTCAACCTGGGGTCCCTAGATGTTTTTGGCCTACAACTCCCAGAAATCCCAGCTAGTTTACCAGCTGTTAGGATTTCTGGGAGTTGTAGGCCAAAAATATCTGGGGACCCCAGGTTGAGAACCACTGTCATAGGGTTTTCCAAGGGATACTCAGAGGTAGCTTTGCCAGGTGCTTCCTCTGAAATAGAACCCACATCACTTGGTATTAATTAGTGGTCACTGAAATACTAACTTGACCAAATCCTGCTTAGCATCCAAGTTCAGCTGGGATATAGTGCCGTTAGGGTATTTAGGACATATCTAACAACTAATTAAATAACACATGCGGTAGTTATCTTCTTCTCTTCCATTATACCCCAAACTTGCTGTCTGAGGCAGATGCCTCACCCTGCATAGTGGGAGGGCTAGCCCCAATTCATGGAGTGTGACAGTGAGGCCAAGAGTACCTTTAGTACTGGGACATTTTCAGATGCTCTAAGATTGGAATAAAAAGAACAGTGAGCAGAAAGAAGTTTCTATCTTCCCAATAAAGAAGCATTAAAGTATGCCTGGCATTTCTGCTCTAAGGCAAATTACTTCCTATACGTGAGGTCAGGTCTCCTGGTTCCCAGTGAAAGCAACCTGTGGCAGTAGACACACTCAACATGCCTGTAGTTATATAACAGTGGGAAGAATAGTTAAAATGAACAAGCTATTTTTTACAGAAGTTTTATTTCTATGACTGGTCTTTCTGCTGTGGAACTCCACAGGAACATTAGCTGTTGTGTGCCTTCAAGTCACTTTAGCGAATCCTAAAGTGAACTTATAACAGGGGTAGGGAACCTTTGGCCCTCCAGCTGTGGTGGACTTCAACTCCCACAATTCCTTGAGGCTCGGCATTCGCCCCAAAGGCTTACCTTGGCCCAATGCCGCGCCTCAAGGAATTGTGGGAGTTGAAGTCCACCACAGCTGGAGGGCCAAAGGTTCCCTACCCCTGACTTATAACAAGGTTTTCTTGGCAAGAGTTGGTCAGAAGTTCAAACCACTACCTCTGAATTAAATAGTGTCACTGGATTGTTGTAGGTTTTCTGGGCTGTATGGCCATGGTCTAGAGGCATTCTCTCCTGATTTCGCCTGCATCTATGGCAAGCATCCTCAGAGGTAGTGAGGTCTGTTGGAACTAGGAAAAAGGATTTATATATCTGTGGAATGACCAGGGTGGAACAAAGGACTCTTGTCTGCTGGACATCTAATCACCTTTCAACAAAAGTTTGCTCTAGGCACTGTCAGGCCATTATATGCTAATCAAGGTGGTCAGTTGAAACATTCACACCTAGCTCCAGCAGACAAGAGTCCTTTGTCTCACCCGGTCATTCCACAGATATATAAACCCTTTTTCCTAGTTCCAACAGACCTCACTACCTCTGAGGATGCTTGCCATAGATGCAGGCGAAACGTCAGGAGAGAATGCCTCTAGAACATGGCCATATAGTCCGAAAAAATCTACAACAACCCAGTGATTCCGGCCATGAAAGCCTTCGACAATACATTAAATAGTGTCATCTAGCAATAGCTTTCCAGTTTCAGACAGTACTCTTCCCTGGATCTATGTGAAGTTCCTCACGACTGATGCTTGTTTTTTTTGCATTCAAAGCATGCTTTTCTATTGAGCACAATTCTTCCTTTCTAATAAACTTGTAAAGAATCCCACTGACTTCTGAATGCAGTTTGAAGATCACTGGGATACAGAAAGTATATGGAGAAAAGATACTTGCATTTTAAACTACAAAACATGGGATAAAATCCAGACAAAGTAACTTTCGTATACTGTGGTTTTCAGTGAATTAGTTCTTCCAATTCATACCTAAATCTCTACCACTGAAAACAAAGGGATTTAAAATGACTCGTAATTTGGATGTATGGCATCGGTTTTCCTTTTTTGTTGTTCAAAGATGAAAACAAATGCATTTGTTTGATTTGTTTGATGTAACACTTTTCAGGTTTACTGGCAAATTGAAGCATCTGTTCTTCCATTTCAATAATGCAAGTGGAATATAAAATGTCAGTTCACCCAAGAACAAAAATCAGTTTTGGTGGACGGATCTCAAATATACATTTCAAGAAAATGAATGCCTTTGATGGATAAAAGCAGCTCCCTTTGGCCAGCATTCCCCTCACTCACTTTTCCCAGTAATGGTAAGTTTGACACGGTGGGTAAACAAATAAAGAGAAGAAAACCCACAAACCTGTGTAATGCAATACACACTGAGATTTCCCACTCGTTTTCATTTTTTTTTTGTTTCCTGTTGATTGCCGAAATGAGCTCTCTGGGAACAACTGCATGGCATTGCCATTCTGATTTATTTATTCAGATAATCTTCATAGTGCTTTTCTTTTTCTTTTTCTTAAACCCACAACATTTTGGATCTGTCAAATCAAAGCCTATGCTTATTCTGCCTCCCTATCCCAACTTTTGAAATGGGAGGATGCCATTCATCATGCAATATGATCACAAAACCAAAACTGGCAAACACGACAGCAATTCTAAGCCCTTGCCAAGATTTGACATTGGATTGTGTATTCACCTGCAAAATCCCTCACTTGTTCATTTCATTTGCAACATAAAGGACAGGAGTAATTATGCATGCAACTGATTGTTTTCAAAGCCTATCTGAATTGAGTTTCCAAGTGAACTTAAAAAAAAAACTTCAACAGAACTAAACAGAAGTCAGCTTCTGGTTTTCTTCCTCCTTAAATAAATTTATCTCCTAGGTCTAAGACACAGGGCTGCAGCAGGTTAAACCACTGAGCTGCAGAAATTGCTGATCAGAAGGTCGTCAATTCAAAGGTTGGTGAGCTTCCTTTGTTAGCCCCAGCTTCTGCCAACCTAGCAGTTCAAGATCATGCAAATGTGAGTTGCAGATCAATAGGTCTGCATCGGCGGGAAGGTAATGCAGACCTATTGCAGTCATGCTGGCAACATGACCTTGGAGGTGTCTATGGACAACACCTGCTCTTTGGCTTAGAAATGGAGATGAGCACCACCACCCAGAGTTGGACTTGACTAAATGTCAAGGGGAAACCTAAACCTTTACCTTTATTTAGGCTTAAGATGGTTGGGAAGGGGTGATGGAGTCCAAAATGTGGCAATTTCCTCCTTTATCCAGGTGAACAAGTAAAATAAGGGACAAACAATGATGGATCTGGACCCAACTTGGCACGAATATTCCATATGCCCAAATATGAACACAGACGGAGTTTGGGGAAAATAGATCTTGACATTTGGGAGTTGTAGATACTGGGATTTATAGTTCACCTACAATCAGAGCATTCTGAACCTCACAAAAGGGAGAATTGGGGCAAACTTCCCACACAGAACTCCCATGACCAACAGAAAATACTTAAGACCACCCAGTCCAACTCCCTTCACCAGGGCAAGAAAACGTAATCAAAGCCCTCCTGACAAAGAGCCATCCAGCCATAGATATAGATAGATAGATATGATTCACACACGCAGAGATATAGTATTATAGATTTGAAAGGGACCCCTAAAGAAGGACAATTACATGCCACATGTTCCAGAGTAGGCAAACCAGACGATCTCCACATCAACACTGACAAAAAAACAGCAAGAAATACTTTTAACCCACAAGCATCAAGACAGTACATATATTAGAAACTAACACTTTCTCATTACTTTATTTTCCACCACACAAGACTGGACCACAGCAACGCATGGCAGGGGATAGCTAGTTTGTTATATAGGTGTATATTTAATGCACTGCGTTGTTTGTTTTCTGCTGTGTCCTTACTCTTTTTCTTGAACAGCTGAAACTTTTCAGCATTTTTTTCCTGTCATTTCAGATAATAACAGTGTAGGACTTACTAACTGAAATTGGACAACTATCGCCAAAGAGAACAACAGTGGAACCGATAGTGGTTGGTGCTCTTGAAGGCATTCCAAGAAACCTGGAAAAGCACTTGAAAAGCCTTCGACAATACACTTGAAAAGTGTTAGTTTGGACAGAACATCAATCCACATGATGCAGAAGGCGGCACTTCTTGGAACTATATCTAATATCCAGATTATTTCATGACTATTTAGAGCTTTGAAAAAGGACCAAGAACTGGGAAAGGTGGCAAGCTTTATTAGGAGCATAACAGTGACATTAGTGTAGTTTCCAGATGTTTAACCAAAAAGAGAGCAGAACAAGACAATGTTCATGTAGAATATCAGTGACCTTCCTGTAACATCATCTCTTCTGCTTGCATGCATGTTAAATTGCAGTCTGCAATGCAACAACATGAGAGTATTGGCTAAATCAGAGTGACACTGAAGCCTCAGAGACTAGTGGATAATGAATTAAGCATTTGCTCTTTGGGCAATGACATGCTTATCTCTGCACAGTGAATCCCATGCAGGAATGCAGAATGTTATTCTAAAGACTGTTGGGTAAAGACAGCATTCTTAAGAAAAGATCATTGACAGCAACCTGCTACAAAGGGAAGCAAAATAACATGAATTATGGACATTCACCTTGATGCTGGCTTTACAACACTGGCATCATATCCCAGTCTTCCTGTACCTCAAATGATGATTGTAAGGAAGGTAAATCAAAATCTTCAGTCAGAAACCTCTGACTCCACAAATCTGCTCAAGGCCCAATCCAAAGAAGACCACTCTCTGGGATATCTGAGGTGGATATTCAACTCTCCCTTCTTCAGTTGAGACTTTGTTAAATGACAAGCAAGGAACTGGAATTTTGAGCCAGGTCACCTCATCATCTGTTCTTTAAACTCCTGGCTGAGGAGATAAGGATGGACCAAAAAAAACCTCCCAATCGTACTCTAATGCATAGTCCCAAGTCAACGTGTTCTCTCTTTTTTATTCTCAGTTGAAGAGTGGACCTTGAATGCAGCAGACCAGCAGTATATCTTCTTGTGGTGCTAGATATTGTGAAGCAAAGACTGCTTTCCATGGGAGATTTTTTTCTGGTCCTAGAGGACATAATCTTCACACTTGCACCCCAAAGACCTTGTTCTAAGTCCGAAATCCTCAAACTGTGGCCTGTCATATGTTTTGGCCTCTAACTCCCAGAAGACCTAGCCAGCTTGTTCAGTGGTCAAGAATTATGGGAGTTGGAAGTCCAAACAGCTGGAGGATCACAGATTGGGGATGCCTGTTCTAAGTGTTCTGCTGGCTCACTTCACAGCTGGAGAGGACCATGGGGCAGCTCCGATCAAAGACATTCCATGTAACCACTGGTATTATATTCCACGGATGCCTGCATCCAACAATTTCAGTGGGACCTGGGTGAACTTTACAGTGCAGAAGCAAGAGATCCACATCTGAGTTGGTAGTAAATGCATGCACCTATGTTACAGGACTGGGATGATTTACCACCTCATCAGATGGGCCTTTTTTCCATTGTAGGCTGGTTCACCTCCCTTTTTGGCACAGAGCCCTTCACATGACGTAACGGTACTTTTGGCTGAGCTCCATGCTGAAAAGGGAGGTGAACCACTGCCCATCACCACCGGCATGGCAACGCAGGAGCTTTTCTGTGTTGCCTTGCCTTCAATGGGATGATGAAGAAGGTAAGGCAGGTGATCCAGGATGTAGAGTGGCAGCTTCTTCACACCCCACACTGGGAGTCCATGGATTTAACCCAATGCGGGGTGAATCCATGGGCCTTTGTCATAAGGTCATTGGTGCTCTAGTTTCCCATGGTGCTCTAGTGCATATACAGTTCTTTCTGATGGTTGACGCCATCTCAAACATGGCAATAGAATTCTAGACTGTGATTTGTCTGCATCCTTAGTAAATACAGCAGTATTTGCTCCAGAATAAGCATCCACAGCAAAAAATTAAATAAATAAAAGAGAGAGGGGGGCATCTTGGTGCCCTTTTGGACACCAAATCTCACCAGCACTAGCTACTATGGGCAAAGGTAAGTATTTATGGGAGCTGCAGTCCAAAAGATCTGGATAGCACAAGGTTTCCCACCACTGATCTCAAGCAGGCCTGCACAACCTGTGGCCCTCCAGATATTTTGTACTTTGGCTCCCAGAATTCCTGACCATTGGACAAGCTGACTAGGGTGTCTGGAATTCTTGCACACCTCAAACTGGGAATAATGGATCCTCCTTCTCAGCCTGTACTAGAGGCCGAGTCAAGGGAAGCAGACTTGGAACGGAGAGAATTATGCAGAGAAGCAATAGGCAGTCTTCTTTGTGTGTGGGTATTTTGTGAATACATTATCCAGATTTAAGTGGGGAGGGAGAGCAAACATTTGGTTCAGGCTTCAATAGATATTGCAACATCACACCAGGCAAGGAATGTGCCTGGTTTGGTGTGTGTATGTTTGTGTGTGTATGTGTATCCTTTTAACGTTATGCATCTGAATACATCGCCACAGGATTCTATATTATGCTTACTGTTTGGAGCTATTAAACCCACTTGTTTCTAGACAACTCTCCACAATATGGCATATGTATAATTAGATGTAATTACCTCTAATTAACCATATTAAATTTGCAACACTTTCATTCAAGCTGTGTTTAGGAGAGTTTGTGGTAAATAAGCCCATATTCAAAAGTTATTTTGATTACCCCTTTCTTCTACACTGTGATTTAATACCTTGCCTTGCCCACATTCTTGAATACAGAGATCAATGTTTTGTTCTTGGCTCTCTCTCTCTAGTTGAAAATCTTTAATTTTGTTTGTATTGGCTTTTTATGTAAGGATGCATGTTTGTTTATTTTAAATCCCCCCACATCCAATGGTATTGGCTCCAGGCTAATTATGTTATATATAAAAATCTCAGTACTCGGCACAAATCCTTCCCACATAGTTTCCCAGTTTCTTAGCCAATAGCTGCAGTAAATATCAGTTCAAATTGAAAAGTATCCAGTACTTCAAAAAAGATGCTTGGATAGCTTCCTAGAGGAAGTGAATTGCAAAGCTACAGGACAACTACCAATTTATTCCATAATGTTAGAGAATGATCAAAAATGTCTCTGTGTTTCCTGTTAACATATGACGTATTCACTGAAAACATCTTAGGTCTACACCTTGAAAAAAAAATAACCAGTGAATCCAGAACTTGGGAAAGTTTCGAATTATAGTTCTCATAATTTCCTATCAATGGTCACTCTGACTGGAGGATTCTGGGAGCTTTAGTATAAAAGTTACTTCCTCAAGCTCTGCATGTCTAAGGCCTATGTGTTGTGTTTCACACATATATTCAACCATTTCCTGGCTCCACTGAAATGTAGCAGGTTTATCATTATTGCCAAAGCAAAGGGATACTAAATCTGATGATTGTACAGATGTAATTGTCTTTCAGTGGACACAAATTAATTGGGCATAGGAAAAAAACAACTACCAAGACTCTCATCTGTGCAAAAAATAGTACAGGTTGAGTATACCTTATCCAAAATGCTTGGGATACTTGTATTGTGAATACAGCTAGACCCAAGTTATAGTAGTAGTCAGGGGYGGCTCGTCCATTACACGAAGTAAGCGGTCGCAGAACACTTTTTTTTTTGCCAGGGGCACAGAGGCGCCTCTGTAAATGCCCCTCGACCGCCACTTGAGGAGTGCCCCCTCAGCTCACAACAGCCCTCGGCTTTCTTGCCTCGCTGCCGGGCGATCCTCTTTCCAAAGGGGCCGGGCCCTTGAGCCTCGCCTAGCCCCTCTCGTTCCTGCTCCACCCRGCCGSGTGCRCAAGYAGAGCCAGCGCTCAATCGTTCTCCGTGTTYGATCCCTTCCCCATGACTGGCTCCCTTTCCCGATCCCCCGGCGCTCCACCCCCCTCCTCTCCTCTCCCCAATCCACGGGTGGGCCAAGGGGCAGAGCCGCCTCGCTTGGCCTGCTTCGGGTMCGGAGGTGTGTTTRAAGACCCCAGCGTGCGCACCAAAAGTCGCCTCTTCTCCTGACTTTCTCRTCAGYCATTGGGASCAAGAGGGAGCGAGAGYGAGAGAGAGAGCAAGAGAGAGAGCCCCTCCRGCTGGAGGTATCTCCCACCTCTGCCCCCTCCTTTGTTTTTGCGCCTACCTTCAGGAAAGGTGGGAATCTCCACCTCTCTCTCTCTCTCTCTCTCTCTCTCTCTCTTGGTCCCAATGGCTGAGGAGAAAGTCAGAAGAAGAGGTAACTTTTGGTGCACACGCCGGGGTCTTCAGGCACGCCTCCGGACCCAAAGTGGGCCAGGCAAGGGAACAAGTGCAGCAAGTGTAGTTACTGGGATGTATAGTTCACGTACAATCAAAGAGCATTCTGAACTCCACCAATGATGGAATTGAACCAAATATGGCACACAGAACTCCCACGATGAACAGAAAATATATATCAATGATTGGTTGGGGGGGGGGGCAAAATACTGTTCGCTTACCGTTGAAAATTACCTAGGGCTGCCTCTGGTAGTAGTAGTAGTGGTAGTAATAGTAACAACAATAACAACAACAACAACAACAACAACAACAACAACTCTATTTTTGTACCCTGCCTCCATCTCCCCAAAGGGACTTGTGGTGGAACAACCCAAAAAAATAAACATACAATACAATAAAAGATAAAGCATATAAAATAATTATTTAAAATTAACAGTGCCCAATAACCTATGGTGAGAACTGTCATAAAATGTGGCCATGAACAAGATAGGTTCTGTAAGTTTGTTTTTAAGTTGAATTTATATGTAAGTCCTGAACGGTTTGGGACCTGCCTACCTGCGTGACCGCACTGCTGTGTACAAACCCACACGATCTCTTCGATCATCTGGAGAGGCCCTGCTCATGCTCCCGCCTCCCTCACAGGCGCAATTGGTGGGGACAAGGGAGAGGGCCTTCTCAGTGGTGGCCTCCCGACTCTGGAACTCACTTCCCAGGGATATCAGGCATGCCCCAACATTGGCAGTCTTTAGGAGGAGCCTGAAAACGTGGCTGTTACAGTGTGCCTTCCCAGAAGAAGGAAATAATTCCCAGCAATATGTCCTCAGAATGCACTTTAACTATTGGATTGCGTTGGACTGCGCTCCCCTCACTTCTTTAAAACCCTCCTACCAGATATATCCTACCTTGTTCATGCCCAGCATTTATTTTTTAAATTTTAAATTATTACATTTAGCCCAGCCATAGGTTTTTAAATCCTTGTGTGTTATTGCCTATATGTGATTTATATTAATTTGTATTGTATTGTATTATTTTGTTTATTGCTTTTCTGTTTTATTGATGTGTTGTTGGGCTTGGCCTCATGTAAGCCACTCTGAGTCCCTTGGGGAGATGGTGGTGGGGTATAAATACAGTATTATTATTATTATTATTATTATTATTATTATTATTATTATTATTTGGAACAGGTATATTTTTAAAGTGTAATGCTAGATAGATAGATAGATAGATAGATAGATAGATAGATAGATAGATAGAAGCTTTGCATAGTATAGGGAAGAATTGGAGATAAAGCTTCAGTGGAGACACCTTTTCCTCATGATAACTCTTTTAGGAGTGAGTTACCATTCTGAGAGTTGTCTGTCACTTTCTGTTGTCTCACCCCCATTCTTAACTATGAGTCATTTGTAAGTCGGATGTTTGTAAATTGAATGTTTGTAACTCGGGAACCGCTTGTAACTGTATTTGCATCTAGATACATAATAAGATAGCTTGGAGATGGAACCCAGGTCTAAACATAAATATTCACTTATGTTTCATATATACCTTAGCCTGAAGGTAATTTCATGCAACATTTTAATATTTCTGTGCATGAAACAAAGTTTGTGTACACTGAACCATCGGAAAGCAAAAGTGCCTCTATCGTAGCCATCTGGGTGGATGATAGGGGCTCCGGTAGCATAGCTAGTTGCAAAAAAACCTTGCTGACCGGAAAGTTTGCAGTTCGAAGCAGCGGGTCAGGGTGTGCTCCCTCTGTTAGCCCTAGCTTATGCCAACTAGCAGTTGGAAAAGATGTAATGTAAGTAGATCAATAGGTACCGCCTTGGTGGGAAGGTAAAAGGTGCCCATGCAGCCATACCAGCAACATGACCAGGAGGGTTTATGGACAACAGGCTCCTTGGCATGGAAAATAAAACAAGTCTCTCCCCATGGCCAGAGTTGAGCATCACCTCCAGATGCCAGAGATGGAAAGGGAAACCTTGATCTTTGGTTGTATATTGTATGCCATTGCGCATTGTATAAAAGGCATTGAATGTTTGCCTATATATATGTATACTGTAATCCGCTCTGAGTTCTTTTGGGGACATAGAGCAGAATATAAATAAAGTGCAAAAAGTTTTTTGGATTTCAGAATGCCAGATAGGGGATGCTCAACCTGTACTACTTCTGCTGGAAAAAAGGTTTGGCACGGATTTGAGAGTGTGGGGAAAAAAAAGTAAAGATATAATGCACTGATTGATTTAATCAATTAAATTGTACATCTCAACTAAATCAGTTGGGATTAATAACCCTGTGACTGAGGCCAAAGTGGATACTCAACTTTCCAAACTTTTACAGACCATAAATATATTTGTGTACCTTTGTTCCAAACTGTATAATAAAATTTTAAAATCTCTAAAAGAGGGAATTGATTGACTCTGCGGCTTGAACTGGATAAACTGGTCACTTGTTTTATGAAAACATCCAGGCTAGAAAAATACAAACATCTCTTCTTATCCATTCCCCTATCCACCAAAATAAAGCTTTTCAATTTTTTAAAAAAAAGTATTTTCAGTACACAGAGGAAAACATACAGGTGCCTTTTTTCTTCACTACTAGGCTACAGGGAAAGAAAACTCCTAAATGGATCCTCAGAGCACTCAAACTCCTTCCCATTTCCTTGAGACCCAAGGGAAACTTGCATGCATTTAAGAGCTTTTTGCAGAGCGAACAAGCAGATTGCTGGTAATGGCTTCTCCTGACATAAAGCTGGCTGCCTCCCATCTTTCCCATATTCCCTGAGATGCCCCATCTGCTGCCGTGAATGGGGAGAAGAGAAGGGTGAATTGGGAGGTGATAAGGCAAAAGGATGAGAGGACCTATCCTTGTCAAGCACTGCCCTACTTCTGACCTTTAAACCTTCAGGCCTCTTTAGAATTGGAACATAGCATTTCCCCTGGACATTAGTATCTCTTCTCTCTTCCCAGTATTGCAAAGAAGCCTCCTTATCCTTACATTCCCAATTCTCAACAGATTCCCCGGAGGTTTTTTTTTTTTTTTGGCAATTTCTCACAGCATCCCCCCCCCCCCACACACACACACACCACCACCACAGACACACACACAAGTTACTTTTTGTGCATTCTGATGTTCAGAAAACTTCTGTTTATGGATGGATTTAGGGAGCTGAGATCCAAAATAGGTAACCCCCAAATTCCAATTCCTCATTTCTCTTAAACTTTGATGGCCTAATGCAAATCTTTTCCATGGGAGCATTTCAAGTGAAGAATAGTGGTGCTTAACTGGAGTTCAGAATGCAGATTAACTGGATTGAACTGCATTATATGGCAGCATAGATTCATGTAGTTCAATTCAATGCAGTTAATCCCGATTCTGAAACTGCACTATATGGCAGCATAGATGGTGTCTGTGTATCCACAGGAATAATGTAGATTTTTTTTGTTTTTATTTTTTAAACCTAGTGTTTTTGCTTTTAGATACAGTTAGAATATTTTGAGATAAGCTGTGTTCTTGGTATCTGCTGGGATTTGATTCCAGGACTTTCTATGAATACCAAAATCTATGGATGCTTACATACTGTTATCTCTCGGCCTTTGACTCTGATATGCTTGTAAGGCTACATCTCTTCTCTCAAACCGGTCATTGACTGTAATAAATGAACTTGAACTACATCCTGTTATGTACTGTGCTGTAGTAAAATGGTGTTCCTTACAGAAAATGAAAAAAAATCAAGCTTTGTTTTTTGGAGGGTTTTTTTAAAAAAAAATCAAGCCATAGATGGCTGGATCCATTGATATAGAGCAGCAGTTCTTAACTTGTGGGCTGTGGACCACCAGTGGGCTGCGAGAATGAAAATCTGGTCCACGAGCCTCCTTCCTCTTTATTTTATTTTTTATTTTATTTTATTTCCACTCCTTTCATGCCGTCTGCCACTCCTTCCTTGTTGCTGATCATGGAATTATGTTCTGTATCAGAAACTAGAGCTGATGTGGTCTATCCAATGAAATTTTCTGAAACAGCACCCGAAACTGAATATAATGTTGACCAAAAACTGATTTGTAACCTTTTTGGTACTAATGTTGGAGAGTGGTCCCTTGTTAAAGTGGTCCCTGGAATTGTGGGAGCTGAAGTCCAAAACACCCAGAGAGCCCTAGAGGTAGACCACGAGTTATGGTAAATTCATAATTAAATTAAACTTGTATATTTTCATCTGAAACAACTTTTCATTTCTGGAGTTTTTTCAATGAGAACTAATAAAAAGTTGAGGTTTTTTTGTGTTGGAAAGAAGTCTAGTGTGTGTATTTGTTATCCTATAAGCAGTAAAGAGCCTGTGTGGCACAGTGGTTTGAGCATTAGACTATTACTCTGGAGGCCAAGGTTCAATTCCTCACTGGCAATGGAAATCCACTGGATGAATTTGGGCAAGTCATACATCCTCAGTCCTAGAGAAACCTCTATGTTAAGTTTGCCTTATGATTGCCAGAAGTTGGAAACACCTTGAAGGCACACAATAACAATAAATATCCATATTTACTGAAGCCTTTGTCTGATAGTCTAACTCACCAACTGACTCTCCTTCTGTTGGGGAAATTGTTTAGTAAGCCCTAACAGCATGAGAAAACCTCTGTGATGAAAATAATAAATCAGTGAACTGTTAGAGGTAGAGCGTTTTTAAATGGCATTTGCATTCCTTTTACAAGTAATATCTGCAGAATCCACAGCTTCTCTTCTCAGTTTACACATGGCAGCCTTTATTAATCCTGTGGGAGATCCAGCTGCTCTTCCCAAGTGGCATTTATTATAGCCAGGAGCAGTCCAGGATATTACAATCACAGTGCTTTCAAAACAGCTTTTATCCTGTGTATGTGTGCATGAGAGAGAAAGAGAATGGCCAAGGGATTTCACAAGCAATGAGAATAACAATATTATAAACTTCGAGATGAGAAGGGTTCATCTGTTCTGTTGAACAAGCATTGTTCCTCTACTTCAGTGGTTCTCAACCTGTGGGTCCCCAGGTGTTTTGGCCTACAACTCCCAGAAATCCCAGTCAGTTTACTAGCTGCTAGTATTTCGGGGAAATGAAGGCCAAAACATCTGGGGACCCACAGGTTGAGAACCACTGCTCTACTTGTTTGCTTTTGCAATGTCTTGTCATGCACTTGTGACAACTAATTCCTCATATGTAGATCCATCACCACCACTACCTATGTGACCTATCACTGTCAGTAATCCAGGGAATTTTGGGTGGAGGGTAGATGTAGTAGGTCCCACAGGTGGCCTCTACTTCACATTTGAAGACTCAGGCTTTCCCAACAATCAACACACTTTGTTTATGTGAAGAATTATACAGAACTCTTTGTAGCCAGTATTTCCTTTGGTCAATAGTAGGAAGGACTTGCCACCAAATCCTAGTTCTTTTCTAGTGGAATTTGCTCCCTGGGGAAATCGTCATCCCTCCTCACCTTTAGAAAAAAAGGTTAAAACGTGGCTGTGGGACCAGGCCTCCGGGCAATCAGGTTAAAGGACAATTGATAATGTTTGACTATGGCATGGAAAAGGATTTGGATAAGTTAAGCAGAGTATTCATTAGTAGATGGCTAGCTAAAAAGCCACCAGACGGGCAATAGTTAATCAGAGTGTAAGTATACTGTTGTAATCTTTATTTATTAATGTTTATGTTAATTGTTATATTTGTTGTTCTGAATTCTGTATTTTATGATGTGGCATAGAATTATTGCCAATTGTAAGCCGTCCTGAGACCCCCTAGGGGTTGAGAAGGGCGGGGTAGAAATGTTCAAAATAAATAAATAAATAAATAAATAAAATTTCAGGCAGAACAACACGTTCAGTGCTCTTTTGTATTGTTACAGCTCAGGGCCACACTTTTCTCACATTATACGTGTGCTAGCAGTTAACTGCTAATTCCGTTTCGTTCCTCACTGCTAGCATATCATTACAATAACTGAAATAGCAATTTTTCCAATAAGTGGAACTGCTGATTTTGGAGGTCAGGTGAAACTTGTATGGACCTTAAATGGCAACTCTCAGCTTTCACTGGTATTCGCTATACAAGGGCCTACCATATTCAAGGGGCTTTGTTTTCAATAGTAAAAACAAAATGCATGAATAGCAAAAATGTAGATGCTGAGATTTCATTATATACAGTGCCGTAGTAACCCACCTCAAGCCATGAGGAGAGATAATAATAATAATAATAATAATAATCCTTCAGAATAAATGCAATTAAGGCCAGGATTGAAAAATCAGCTGATGACCCAAAATGCAGACTGTGCAAGGAAGCTGATGAAACCATGGATCATATCCTCAGCTGTTGCAAGAAAAACGCACAGACGGACTACAAACAAAGGCACAACTCAGTGGCCCAAATGATTTACCAGACATCACGATTGTGGAAAAGAAAAAAGTTTGGATTATTGATGTCGCCATACCAGTCGACAGTCAAATTGAGGAAAAACAACAGGAAAAACTCAGCTGCTATCAGGGCCTCAAAATCGAACTGCAAAGGCTCTGGCATAAACCAGTACAGGTGGTCCCAGTGGTCATCGGCACACTGGGAGCCATGCCAAAAGATCTCAGCCGGCATTTGGAAACAATAAACATTGACAATATCATGATCTGTCAACTGCAAAGGGCCACCTTACTTGGATCTGCACGCATCATTCAAAAATGCATCACACAGTCCTAGACGCTTGGGAAGTGTTTGACTTGTGATTTTGTGATACGAAATCCAGCATATAGATCTCATTTGCTGTGACATACCTGTGTTTTTGTGTCAGTAAAACAACAACAACAACAACTACAACAACAACAACAACAATAATAATTGTGCTGTCACACGCTGGGCCTGTGCATATGACTGTAGACAGGACATACATTCTGTGTGCTCAACGGGACGCCGGGGCTGCCTCAGATTAAAGGCCCTTGGACCTCCCCAAAACAAAGTTCTGTAGAGGCTTAAAGTAAGTCCAACAAAGTTCTTTATTGATGATTTTAAAGCTTTCTTAACAGTCTATTGGCTCTTGCAATCTTGTTCACTGGGAACAGACACTATCTTCATAACTCTGTACTAACTAATGGGGAAATCCTTAACTTCTAATCTGGGCAGTCTGTACTTGCCTCTGTTGGCGTGGAGCCCCTGCACCCGGTACCAACTGCGTCTGGCTTCCGCGAGCGACCCTTACCAAGCAGAGCTTTGTAGACTTCCAGGGAAAAGAAGGAGTTCAGGTTTCGGTGATGGCTGGCTGAAGTCCCTCAGCAAAGGAGCTGTAAGGCTGTATGATCCTCGGCCAAGCTGTGAGCTGTATATCTCCCGGCCAAGCCGTAGAAGACAAAGCTTTCTACAGGAGCTCTTGGTATTATGTCCTGCATGGAAAGCTTCTCTGTGTGGACTGACTCAAAAAGGCTCCTATTCCCTCCAAAACTCAAAAAGGGGTGGGACCAGGGAACCTAACTATAATAGACAGGTGGCTTGCCCTATGATTGCAGCCAAAAGAAGCCACCTATCTGCAGAATCCCTGAAACTTAGGACTGCAACAAACATTAAATGCAAAGCAAATAAAATTGGAGCTCCTGGTGCAGTTGTACTAGCATAATAATAACAACAACAACAACAACAATTTTCTGTGTTTAAAATGGTGAACCAGCACACCACATTGTATGTCTCTGACATCTATATATGCTCTAAATAGCACTATCTTAAATAAACCTGTTTGCACTTGCCCGTCATGTCCCTGGACACATTTGAAATGAGAATATCCTGCTGCTTGTGTTTATATAAATCATCTTATAATTTAAAAAGCCAGTTTTCTCATTAGCCATGTGCTCTGCAAAGGTCAAAGAAACCCTCGAAGAGTTTGCCATTTGGGGAGGGTAGAAGGGGGAGGGAGGATAGAGATAAGCTTCCATACCCGACTCATGAATCACATTACCTACTTTTATAAAACTGGTGAACTAGCCCCTTGGCCTCTGGTATTTATTGTTTTAATTTGCTTGTATGCTGGGTATTTAATGTAAGAACAAATATGCTCATACAGGACGTGCCCCATAAGGAATAATATTGTGAAGAAATTCCCTGGGAAGAGAAGGTTGCTAGGTGCCCTTTGCTACACTTGACTCCACGAAGATAAATACCGCATGGTCCAAGCATACTGCGGTTGTGGCTAAGATTATTCTTCACTACAAGATCTGGGTTAGGAAAGACTTCAACATTTATGAAGTACATCCAAGACAGTGGTTTTGAAATGAATCTTCTCACAATGACCGCAATGAAAGTGCACTGCGGGCATGAGAACATGCACCAATGTATCTTGCATGCTGCCGACTAAAGTGTAAATACAATTGGGTCTCTCAGTAATTCTGTTCAAATGTTACAAAATACCATGATGTTTGTGGAAATTTGATTACCTACAGGCAGGTCTACACTGATATATGAAGCTTTGCACACTGAACCAAGGGTGCGTCCAGGCTGCTGAGAAATCTGCACCAAAGTGGGTTTTAATAGCCTGCTGTGGTGTGGATTTCTGTCCCCACTCCCAACACAAAAATGGGCTTTCCTGGGGGGTGTCTACATGCAGCCCCACCAAAGCCCCGCAAAATAAGCCCTTATCTTCCTCCTTGCAGCTGGGTACTTTTTTTTACTTTTAAGGGGTTCTTTTGGGGTTTGGGCGAAGGGGGTGAATGTCCTCTCGGTCTTTCGGGCTCCTGGAGCTGGAAAAATGAGACAGCTGTATGGATTGGGCCTAGAGATCGCATAATACTCAATCCACATAGGACCTACATCAGGTGTTTAGCTAAGTTGTTTGGATGCCTCTGATAAAACAGAGAAGAGGTCTCAGTTTTAAGGCCTATCTGGATTCAGTTTAAATGTGCCTTACAGGTTCATCTACACTGCAGAATGTCCAGGTTAGAGTTTGGAAAACTTATTTCTTTGGATGACAGCTCTCTGAACAACTCATCTACACTATAGAAGTAATGTTGTTTGTTCTATGGCTCAATACTCTGGAATCATGAGAGTTGTAATTTTACAAGACCTTTAGTCTTCTCTGTCACAGAGTGCTGGTGCCACACCAATCTACAAATCCCAGTATTTCATACCACTGAGCATTGGCAGGTAAGATAGCTTCAAACTGCATTAATTCTTTTATTTAGATGTTCCCTATCACGTGCAAATCTAACTCTTTCCACACACAATAGAATATCAACCAGTTACAAACTTTCATCTGAATACTCATTATGGCTTAGATCAGCCCTTTAAAAAAAAATTGCCCTGGAGGAATGCTTAAAATAATTTTCAGGTATCATTGAGCCCCTTATAAAAATTATAATATCTACAAATTAGATTTTTTTCCATTCCAATCTCTTGGAAAACCTTTGCAAAAGTGAAATCAAATCAAGACATGATTCCCTGTCACACCTAAAGACACATCTACCCTGGATCAGCCCTGTGGTGACCAAATGCCATACAGAGGTGATCTGGAGAATGTAGGACAAGGCTATTTTAATGTGGCCTTGCCCCAGTTAACCAAAGTTATGGGATAGTCTGAATTCTGACTCAGAACTTGGACTATCCCCCAACTTTATTTATGTTATTTATTTATTTACTGTACTTGTATACTGTCTTTCTCAGCCAATCGGTGACTCAAGGCAGTTTACAACAAGTCAGTACACATAATAGCAAAATACAGATTAAGCATTAAGACAATATAAAACCATAATAGAAACAATAAAAACCAATATAATTATCATCAGCATCTCCTAATTAAAAACATCCAAATTCAATTGTCAAGTGATTCCATTTCCTATGTCAGTTACTCTGCATTTGTAAATGCTTGCTCATATAACCGTGTCTTAACTTGTCTCCAAAACGTTAAGAGTGAGGGAGCCGATCTAATCTCCTTAGGGAGGGCATTCCATAGCCAACTTTGGGTCCATTTGAAAAGTTGGGCGGCCCCAGGAATGTAGCGGGGGGGGGGGGGGGTGAGGGGCTTCAGCCCCCCCCCAAATCTCATGGTGGTCCGCGAAAGGCCTTACTGGTACATTATTTAAACTGTTATGTTTATTCATATCATGATCTGATCACCATGCTCAATATATCCCATATGCATGGGGGTATTGGGGTAACAATACAAAAGGTTTGCTAGGGTAGACCCTCTTTCACTCAGACTCAGCCCCCCCCCCCCCCAAATCAAAATCCTGGCTATGGGCCTGGTTGGGCCAGTTCCAGAACAGAACTGGCCACAATTGTTCCCACTACCATTCCATGGGCTCAGGCAGCCAAGGGACATGGGAAGGCAATTACCGTCCCATTTCATGGCATTCTTTGACTGTCATATGGGTCCTACCTGTCGCCCATTATCAACACTGCTATGGAGTGATCCAGGATAGGAGTGGATAGAAGAGGGGAATTCCTCCTATCCCCCTCCCCCCATTGCCCTGGCTGATATCACTGCAGGCGACAGCCAACAGGTAGGACTTGTGTACTGGCCAGAGACCACTGAGAGATGGAGGGTGGGAGGGAATGGTAAGGGTGGCCATCCAGAAGCATTGAACCACATTCAGTGCTGCTGGATGGTCAGGACTCCTTCTCACTTCTGCAGCCGCTGCAGGAGTGTCTATGTGACCCATACTGGGCCCAGCCCTTGCCAGATCATCCCCAATTTATTAGGTCAGTTTAGACTTGCTCTTAGCCACTGGAAACCCACCCTCTTTTCTGAGGATCCACACTCTCTCACTTAACTAAGAGATTGGATCCTATGGCATTCCTATTGAAGATGACATCTATGGTGTTCCTTGTTCACATTTTAAGCCTTTTGAACTGGCCCCATTCCTCACCACCAAAGATCCAATTAAAGTTTGGTCACGCACACACATGCTAGCTGGCTATCCAAATATTTTCTCTCCTTTTCTTCTCTCTCCCTCCCTCCTTCTCTCTCTTTCTGTGTATGTTTGTGTTCATGCGCTACAGCAGCAAATAAATGAGATATAAGCTGGCATTTCCAATGCATTACAGAGCAGACAAATGATGTGCTGATATGTAATAACAAAAGAGAAATATTCTTAAAACAGGCCAGTTTTCAACCTTGGTTAACCTTCAAAGAGAATACCTTTATGGGCATCGCTTCTAGGAAATGAGCTAAAAATTGGGAATAGTTCAGAGGAAAGCATTGAAAGTGATAGACAAGTGGACAATGAGGCTAACAATAGAAGGAAAGGTGAAGGGAGCTGAAAGCATTTTTTCCCATGTGGGAAGAAGAATTGAAGGGAGGAAACAGAAATATTTATAATCGCTAAAATGGCTGCTTCTCAGATGAAAGGCGCAGAGACCAATTATTTTCACTAGCCAGTGAAGATAGCAACAGAGTGCATTTTAAGCTTCAGGAAGGAAAGTGTGATGTAGTGTGAACTCCATCCTTTTAATGAGATAAAATTAGACTCGTTGCCTTCGGAAAATGGCAAGTTGGAGAGCTTGCTAGGAGCCCAAAAGAAGCAAAGGATCTATTGGGCCAATGCTAATGCACGTCTCTCTTGGAAGAAGTCAGAAAAATCAATAGATAATTCTTAGATGGTAATCCAGCCTTTTCCAGAACTGGCATTTGTCAAAACTGTTAGTTGTGAGGATAAAAACTAGTTTCCATTATAGCAGAAAACACTATTTGTTTAACCCCTCATTGTACTTTCTTCCATTTTCTATCTACTGCACTAGTACATTGTAAACATTCAAATTCCGGGGCCCATCTAAGTGGCATCTGTCCAAAATTTCTTAATGAATTCAAACTGAAAATGCTGATTTTCTAACAAAACATGACACTAGATTGGCCTCCATACCAGAGCCCTGGAAAAGGCGTCGATGTAACATCTTCAAAAATCAACAGCCTTGAAGAGGATCCAAGAAATTATGGAGTAGTTAATTTTGTGTCTGTTCTGAGTAAACAAACGGAAAGCGTTATTAAAGAAAAGCTTATTAAATAGAGAAAGGCAAAGCTCACTCAAGAAGAATCAACATTGCTTCTGCAAAGGTAAAGCCCGCTTCATTGACCTTTCAGAGTTCAATCTTTCTTCCACGGTTCAAATGTTTGGCCTATAACTTCCTGAGTTGTTAAAAATAGTGTTTCAGAAGGTGTTGGAAACAGAGCTGGAAAAAGTTGATTTTTGGTTTTATTCTGTGTAATTTTCTTCTCATTTGTAAGACTTAGTGTTTTTTTTTTATTTGAATTGCATGCTCAGAGCAACTGTGGTTGATGGTTATGGCATGTACTCCCATGTTATGGCAGCTCCAGTGGCTGCTGTCTGCTTCCGGGCAAAATACAAAATGCTGGCCATTAGCTTTAAAGCCCCAAATAGGCTTTTTGACGAACTGCATCTCCCCCTACAGACCAACTCAGACTCTATGGCCATCAGAGGAGGCCCTGCTCTCAGCCCCACTCCCATCTCAAGCACGGCTGGAGGGAATGAGAGAAAGGGCCTTCTTTGTGATTGCCCCTCACCACCTCTAGAACTCCCTCCCTAAGGAAATAAAGATGGCCCCTCCTTCCTCACCTTTAAAAAACAACTAAAAACATACTTTTGCTCATTGGCTTATGAAGAGAAGGAGGAATAGATAATGACACTGCTATTAATATTTGTCGTCTGTATCCAGACCCTGTTTATCCAGCTAGCTCAGTTCACTTCTTTGACAATAATCAACCTATATACTCCTAAGGATCTCTGTTAGCTCTGGGAAATTGATGCTTCTGTTTGATTCTTTGTTTTATGTTGATATAATTTATTTGATAGGTTATGTTTAATTTTAATTCTAGTTGTTAAACTACAATTTGTTTTTATATGTTGGATTATTATTTTTCGTTATTATGTGTGTATTGGTTGCTATATTCAGGCATTGAATGTTTGTCTTTTTGTGATTGGAATCCGCCCTGAGTCCCCTTGGTTAGATAGGGCAGATTATAAATAAAGTCATTATTATTATTATTATTATTATTATTATTATTATTATTATTATTTGAAACACCACAAGATGAGTCCACAGCAGACACTCTGCTGGCTATATTATTATTATTATTATTATTATTATTATTGACACAAAAGCACAGTATGTCACAGCTGGATTTTGTATCACAAAATCACAAGTCGAACACTTCCCAAGCGTCTAGGACTGTGTGATGTATTTTCGAATGATGTGTGCAGATCCAAGTAAGGTGGCCTTTTGCAGTTGACAGATCGTGATTTTGTCAATGTTTATTGTTTCCAAATGCTGGCTGAGATCTTTTGGCACGGCACCCACTGTGCCCATGACCACTGGGACCACCTGTACTGGTTTATGCCAGAGCCTTTGCAGTTTGATTTTGAGGTCTTGATAGAGGCTGAGTTTTTCTTGTTGTTTTTCCTCAATGCGACTGTCACCCGGTATGGCGACATCAATAACCCAAACTTGTTTCTTTTCCACAATCGTGATGTCTGGTGTATTGTGTTCCAAAACTTTGTCAGTCTGAATTCAAAAGTCCCACAGTATTTTTGCATGTTCCCACAGTATTTTTTGCATATTATTATTATTATTATTATTATTATTATTATTATTATTATTATGGTTAAGGTGAAATCTCTAAGAATATAGCTAGAATCTAAGACAAGGGTCCCCAAACTAAGGCCCGCTGGATGGATACAGCCCTCCATGGTCATTTACCCAGCCCTCTCCCTAAACTTTGGCTTAAGCCTGAAATGACTTGAAGGCACACAACATTAACAATCCTAACTAAATTGACTATCTCTTCAGCCAAAATAGGCTCACAGTTCCCATTGAAATACTGTTAAGTTTATGTTGGTTAAAACTGTTCTTCATTTAAATATTATAGTTTTCTTTTATATTTTTTCCATTATAAATACATGTGTATATTTTTGCACTATAAATAAGATGCAAAGGATTTATGTCTTATTGATCTTGTTATGGTTTTATATTATATGTTAACATTTTTAAATGTTTAAAATGTTTTTATTGTGTTGTTGCCTCTGTAAACCACCTTGAGTTGCCTGCGGGCTGAAAAGGACGGTATAAAAATACAGTAAATAAATAAATAAATAAATAAATAAATAAATAAGTGTTCATAGCAATTCATTTCCCCCAATTGTCTGAGGGATCATGAACCGGCCCTCTGCTTCAAAAATATGAGGACCCTTGATCTAAGACGTACCTGACTCTATCTGATGTGGTCTGGAGCGGGTTTTGCATCCCAAGACAGGATTTACCTTTGTAAGGAATTGCTCCCTTTCAGATTTCTGTCCATGAATTTGCTGGTTTTGGATATGTCTTAGGAAGAAATGGATGGGAAATAGGATAGCTAGTGACTCCCTTTCTCTCCCCTTTTGACTGCCTTAAGATGTCGGTCTTTGTGTTCCTTTATTCATAGATAGAGTCCCCTTGCAGGTCTGAAGAACCCCATTTCCCATTTTGCAATCCAGCGAAAGCACTCTTCTGCTTTCAAGCAGAAGAGAAATCATCTGTTTTTTCTTCACTAGTTTTTACACCCTTATAATAATCCTGACAGAAGGGGCTGGTTCCCTCTGGATGTTTGCATCCACAGGCTCATTTATTCAGCAACAGAATGTGTTCTTAGACACACTTCAGTGAATCGCAGTGTCTAGGGGTGAGAGTGTTTTCTGGAAATTAGCTGGAGCCTGTTTTACTGGCCCTGGAGTCTCCTTTCTTCAATAAGAATGGCGGTTCATTGATAAGTGCATGATTATTGTGCATTTTCCTGTTTAACCTTGCCTGTATTTGTTTCCCTTCATTTCCTCCTATTTGCTTTTTTAGTGTTAATGCATATTTTAGAAGCTCCTTAGGGTGGGGACTTCCATTCTCATACTTTGGCATTTACCATGAATATGATCCCACATTATACCTTACCACACCGCATTACTTTTTGTATGCACCCTTTTGCTGAATGGATCAAGAAACAGATATAAATCAATCCAGTGACAGTTTATTGAATTTCTGGCCATAATCAGAGCCTATTAGTGAAGAAGAAGAACTAAGCTCTATCAGGAGACAGATCCTAGCCAGTACCACCTTGGACTAAACAGAAGCCAGCATGGCAATATGCCTTTGTTCTGAGTAGCTGTCAAAGTGCTATAAATAAACCTGTATGTTTGTAATTGTATGTCATTCCTTAAAGCCAAGACTCTCCTGGCATTCATGTTGGTCAAGGTGTATAAATGCCTCTGATTTTGTCTTCAACCTGTCTGTGTCTCATTTAGTCCTTTGGGAACTTGATACTCTGGGCCCCAAACTTTTAGTGAATCACTCAACATGCGCAGTGATTAGTGATCACGATTAAGGATAGAGACACCAAGGGCTTCAATATAGGAACTCCATTCTAAAGGCTTCATTATAGGAACTCCATTCTAATCTAGTTTCATTTTAGGGAAGAGTTGAGAGAAGATTGTAAAGAAGAGAAGAAATGGGAAAGCATCCATAAAGGTATCAGTTCACATCTTGGAGGAATCAGGATAGGTAGACAAGAAGGGACACTATGGGTCACTCAAACTATCTAACCACATTACTACTTCCAGCTCTGAGTCATTCTTGACTTTACTGTGGCAACCATTGTTGAGCTTCAAACATATTTTAGTTCCATTATTAATCATATTTTATTAATGTCTTTTTATTGCACATCGTCTTCCTAGATTGTTACAAATTGTCTTAGGGAAACACAGGGTAGATTTTTTTCTTTAAAAGAAAACAGTCCTATTTTCTCTAAAGTACTACAATTGCTGGTTGTTGAAAGCAACCTCTGGGCACTTCCAAACTACTGCTAAGAAGCAAGAATGCTTGTAGCAAATATTGAAAGTTAGTGTTCCTTGATGCTGCAGGTGAAAGAAGGCAGTCTGTAAAAGATGGTAGGTGGTGGTGAGTTGATATAAAAGAAGAAAGTTATAAAGCAGGGGTCCTCAAACTTTTTAAACAGAGGGCCAGGTCGCAGTCCCTCAAACTGTTGGAGGGCCGGATTGTAATTTGAAAAAAAATATGAATGGATTCCTATGCACACTGCACATAACCTATTTGTAGTGCAAATGGCACTTAAAAAATACAATAATTAAAATGAAGAACAATTTTAACAAATACAAACATAACAGTATTTCAGTGGAAAGTGTGGACCTCCTTTTGGCTGATGAGATAGGATTGTTGTTGTTGTTATGTGCTTTTAAGTCATTTCAGACTTAGGTTGACCCTGAGCGAGGGCCGGGTAAATGACCTTGGAGGGCCGCATCTGGCCCTCGGGCCTTAGTTTGAGAACCCCTGTTATAAAGCATCAACAGTTACGATTCATATTGAACAACACTATGTAGACAATTAGCCAATTGTCAGAGCCATTCCATGACTTTGTTCACAATTGGACCTGTAGATCCAGATGGTCATGCCTTATTTTGCAAAGCTGCAGTATTCCAAAAATCTTATTATGCTAATGCAAATGTAGCTGTGCCTTGCCAATCCAGAGACAAGAAGAAAAGGAATGGCAAAAAATCTGGCTAAGGATGCTTCCAGACATGACAAAAATGCAGGTGAAAACGGATTAAACCAACCCGTTTCTGCCCGCCTTGTAGTCCCCACTCCCTCTGACAATCCTGGGATTTCCCTCCCAGGGTGGTTACATGCTATCCCAGTTCAACCAATTTCAATCAAATTCCTCCCCCTCTCCCACTCCTCCAGTGTCATTCTGAAGCAACTCCACAGCTCTCTGGAGAAGCCCTTCATGCCTGGGAAGCCCATGGGATAAGTTTTGCGGGAGGAAATGGGGAGCTGAGAGGAGAGGAGGGTCACCATCCCACTTCTCTGGACTTTTGGAAGTCCAAAGAAGCCATATGGCTGTGGTGACTCACCTCCGGGCAGTTCCGGTAGTGAGTCCCCACAGGCCCAATACCCCATTTGGCCCGGATCTAATGGGGTATCAAATTAATTCATTTTTACTGGAGGAATTGTTTGGAAACCTCCAATAAAAACTGAGTTAGGTCCTGGTTTTTGGGCTTGTCTGGATGGGCTCTCAGTCACAAGTGTAGAAAAATACCAGTCATTTGTATTTTGTTTGATTTTGTTGTTTGTTGCAATGTATTCCTGAATTAAAGCATGAATGCAGTAATAATTATTATCCTCTAATGTTTTATATAGTTTTTTATTGAGACAGCAGCAAAGAATATAATAAAATGTTGCTGAAAGTGCTAAGAATTCCCATTGAAGAATTTGGGAGAACTACAGAAACAAATACAGGTGCCAACAGCAACATTTATTCCTTAAGTTTACCTTCTCCATCAACCAAAATGCTTCTGACAGTGATCATCAATGAAAGCATGGCTGGAAAATATGATATATTATAGCACCAGCTTGGGCAGGTATTGAATTCCCAGTTGTTTGCTTCCTAGCTGTCTCCTGCCACTTTCTTGTTTGTGTAGTTCTATGACTAAATTTAGAGCTCAGAAATTCTGCTTTTGAAGATTTCGGCTCCCAAAATACATGGTATACATGTTGTGGAGGCTCCTTCTTTGGAGGCTTTTAAACAGAGGCTGGATGGCCATCTATCAAGAATGCTTTGAATGTGATTTTCCTGTTTCCCAGCAGGGGGTCGGACTGGATGGCCCATGAGGACTCTTCCAATTCTATGATTCTAATCATGCTTGTTGGGTGATTAGGGGAGGTATAGTCCCCAAAATATAACTTTTGCAGATTCTGCCTCGGGTACTCCTCAAGAATTTCAGTTCATTAAGACTCTTTTATCTGTGAAGGACGTGTTTCAAGGCACACGCCTCCATGAATACCTGTAACTATGGATAATTGCAGATCCCTCATTTTTGCTGGTAGGATGATGAAGGAAATAATTCCTTTCCACTTTCTTAAAGGATGTTTCTTCAACAACTTTCAGTCAATCTCTAGCCATAGTATACCACAGGATCACACTGAAGGACCCAAAGAGGACCACAAACACCTCTTGTAGTGGCAACCACGAGTAACTGAATCCATAGATATCAGTCCCATGAAAAAGGGGCTCTTTCTGTATTCAGAGCTGTAAACCCCAGTCCAATTTGTCTTTTTTAAATCTGTTATGGGATCTGTGACTTTGCTAGTATTCAGATTCAGGTGCCCAACATTATTCAACACTTACTAGAATCTGGCAGGGCTACTAAAAGGTGACATATAGAATTGCTTTACCAAATTGAGGCGATTGCCAGACGTAATGAATAATCAGCATTTGGTTACCAAAAATGTAGAATCAGACGAAGGCAGATAAAAGCAAATCTGTAAAGCTAGAATCTTCCACTGAGTTAAACCTTCACAAGATGCTAGAATACTTGTCAGGCATTTGAGGTGGCATTTGATTAACTGGGAATCGAGTTGACCTTTGCTGGCCTTTGAGGAGTTCCAACAGGTTAAAGTACAGCTCATAATATCCAGCTGTGCTTCCTCCCCATCCTTTATCATTCTCTTTTTTGTTTTTAATGGCCTCTCATTCCTTCTGAGAGTAATTCTAGAGTTTCCCCTGGGGATCAGGATCTTATTCACTTTTCAGTTGCCTACAGACTAAAGTCTGCAGTCAGAGCGATAATGTCATGTAGAGTCCTTTTGAGAATGGTTTCAAAGAACTGCCACCTGCCCTTCCTAACCTCTGTGGACTCTATGTTTTCAGTGCACCTTAAAGGCTTTGGAGAACTTCTTGTCCTTATCTGCACAGCTGCCACTTTCAGACTTGCTCAAATCCTTTGCCTGTGTTATACTTCATGCATGTCAAAATTCCAATTGCTGTTATTCCGTGCTAGTCCTATTTGACATATGAGAACTTGTCATGCTTGTTGGACAGACACATCCAGCATTGCAACTCTCCTTGTGAATGTCTGTGTTGATACAGGCTTCAGTGATCCATCAGTGCTATACCTCTGCATAACACGTTGCACGGCTGGATCTACACTGCCATATAACTCTGTTGTTTAACATTTATATGTGACCACTTGCTCAGCTGGTTCGAGGTTTTGGGCTTGAGTGTTACCAGTACGCTGATGACACTCAGCTGGTGCTGAGGATGGAGGGCAGACCGGACTCTGTACCCGATTATTTTCATCAGTGCCTCGAGGCCGTTACTGGATGGCTGCGTGCCAGCAGGTTGAGGGTGAATCCAGCAAAGACAGAGATCCTATGGCTGGGTCGTCCGGGCAGTGGGGATATCCAGCTGCCTACCCTGGATGGCAAGGCGCTACACCCGTCATCATTGGTAAAGAGTCTGGGAGTCCTTTTGGACCCTCTGCTGACGATGGAGGCCCAGGTCTCCGCCGTTAGCAGAACCGCCTTTTTTCATCTGCGACAGGCTAGACGACTGGCCCCCTACTTGTCCAGGGACGACCTAGCTATGGTGATTCAGGCTACGGTCATCTCAAGACTGGACTACTGTAACGCCCTCTACATTGGCCTTCCTCTGTCGGTGATCCGGAAGCTCAAGTTGGTACAAAATGCAGCTGCTCGGCTTCTTGCAGGAATTCCGATGAGATGCCACATAACACCAATCTTACTACAGCTGCATTGGTTACCAATTGAGCACTAGATCACTTTCAAAGTGATGGTACTTACCTTTAAGGCCTTGCATGGTCTGGGGCCGATGTACCTGAGGGACTGCCTCACCCCCTACCAACCCCAGAGATCCCTCTATTCTGAGGACCAAGATTTATTGGAAATTCCCAGTGTCAAGACCTTGTGTCTAACAGCAACCAGACGCAGAGCCTTTACAGCAGTGGCACCATCACTCTGGAATACTCTGCCACCTGAAGTCCATGCCTTGCGGGACATATCAGCTTTCCACAGGGCATGTAAGACATTTCTGTTTCGACAGGCCTTTGATCTTTGATATTGTTGTTTTTAAATTGTTTTAAATTGTTTTTAAATTGTGTTAGATTTTAGCCTGTTCTTGTAAGCCGCTCCGAGCCCCAGGGAAGTGGCGGCATATAACTTTGAATAATAAATAAATAAATAAAATAATCCAGATTATTAAAACAGATAATCTACATTATCTGCTTTGAACTGGATTATATGAGTCTACACTGCCATATCATCCAGTTCAAATAAAATAATCTGGATGTTATATGCCAGTGTAGATCATGCCTACATCTGCTGAAGCAGATCTATCCTTACAGATGCACTCTACTTCCTTGGACAGCGTAAGACTTTTCTTTGCTTTAGAAGTAGAATAAGAATGCATATTCCACATGCAGAAGCTGTGGGATCAAAAGGAGACAATGGGATTTAGTGGTTTGAGTGAAGACTATGGCAGTGGAGACCGGGTTCGAATCCTCACTCAGCCATGGAAACTCGATGGGTGACCTTAGGCAAATCATACCCTATCTGTGTCACAAAGAATGGCAAAAGCAAACCCACTCTGAACAAATCTTGGCAAGAAAACCCCATGATAGGTATGCCTTAGTGTCGCTATAAGTCACAAGCGTGAAGACACACAACAGCAATAAATAGTTACCAGGCTGGAGTCATGTGTAGGACACAAAGGACAGGTTGTATATGTTCTCTGAATCCTAGTGCATTGTTTGAATGAGTGAGCTCTAGGATGAAGAATCATAGTATCATAGAGTTGGAAGACACCTCAAGGGCACCGAGTCCAACCTCCTTTTGCCATGAAGTAACACACAATCAAAGCATTCCTGATATATGGCTTTTCAGGTCCTGGTTACAATCCCACAGAGAAGTAGACACAGACTGTCCAGATCCTGCCGAGCCATATATTTTATTTATCGCGTCAGTATTAACCAGACAATTGTATTACATTTTTAACAATTTTTTAACAAACAGACAAAACGGAGTTTGCAAGCTTGGTAGTTGATTAGCGCAAGGGCAGATGTCTTCACTGTGTCTGGTTGTGATCCCCAGGTTGTGCCAGTCAGCTTTCGTATTATATTGTTTCTAGTACCCATTTTTTGCTTGATGTTCAGGCAGTGCTTCTTGTAGGTAAGAACATGGTCCAGAGTGACTCCCCGGTATTTGGATGTGCTGCAATGCTCCAGTAGGATTCCTTCCCAAGTGATCCTCAGAGCTCGGGATGCTTGTCTGTTCTTGAGATGAAAAACACATGTCTGTGTTTTAGATGGGTTAGGGATCAGCTGGTTTTCCCTGTAATAGGCAGTAAGGGCTCCTAGAGCTTTGGAGAGCTTCTGTTCAACCATCTCAAAGCTCCCTGATTGAGCAATAATGGCACAATCATCAGCATAGATGAAGCTCTCTGTTCCTTCTGGCAGTGGCTGGTCATTTGTGTAAATGTTGAACATGGATGGAGCAAGCACGCTCCCCTGAGGCACGCTCTCCATCAGTGGTCACCTCGATCCACCCAAGAAAATCTCCTATACAAACCGGGCCCTAGTGAGGTACACCTGGAAGCTACAAGGACCTATGCTCCAATGTCGGAGTTGCGACCTTTTGTAAAGGCACTCAAGACTTGACTGTTTGGTTGTGCATTTAAGTAATCAGATCTAATTTGCCAAATAGTCACTGTTGAATGTTTTTATGTTGAATGTTTTTATATTGTGTAAATGCTATTTTAGACTGTAAGTCGCTCGAAGCACCTTGGTGGAGAGCGATTAATTAAGAAATGAAGTGAAGTGAAGTGAAGTGAAGGCCATTCTTCTGTTTCCGCCATCTGCTTCTCTGGTCCTGTAACTCAACAAAAAAGCTCCTGTTTTGTAGCAGGTTTCCTATGAGGTGTTAGTCCTTTGTGATATTATACATTTTTCTCAGAAGGAGGCGGTGGTTCACAGTATCATAAGCTGCTGACAGGTCTATGAAGACAGCTCCTGTGATCTGCTGCCTTTCAAAGCCATCTTCTATGTGCTCAGTGCCGAGCTATGATCCTTGGGGTTCAAGAGGATGGACCCCTGAAGAGAAACATCATGGTCCCAAAGTTAAACAAGGAGGTGAGATCCCTGTTCCTAGTCAATGGCACAAATGAAGTATGAAGGATATATGTATATTTTGCCAGGATTTGCTTTTTACTTTCTGTCTTTATCATCTTCATTTTCCTGCTCTTGATTTGTCTTGACTGTTGTGCAAGTTATTTAAATAAATACAAATGTAAATAAATAAATAACATTATTCAAGCCTGACATGAGCCTATGAAGAGGAAATGAATCTCTCACAACTGAATCCTCTGAGTGGCATGGCTTATGTGCAGGAATGTTTCTGCTGTGAGATAACAGGTTTAAGAAGAGAGTATTTTCAGATTTTGAAGCAATCAGAATGCCTTCAGCAGAACCTGAGAATTATGTATGAAAAATAATCCCCTGGCCTCAAACACAGTTTTGGGGGAGTAATGTGCATCTAAAACATTATCTTAAGAAGTAACATAATGACCTATAATGTTGTTACTGTTTTTGTCTGATGTGTAATACTTTCTTGCTCATTCTAAAATATTTTTGAGGGGCAGTCATTTTGAGAATTTCTCCATATTTTTATAGTATATGTTTTGGTAATTTTTTTAAAAAATAGATGTTAATGAAAACTTAAAATATTGTAATGTGACTGGCAAAATGATGTGAGGTAGATCTACACAGGAGGGAGTTTTAGTTTGCTGGGGCACCAGCACACTTTGGCAGAGAAGGCTAAAGACCTTGTAAAACTACAACTCCTTTTCCATAGCTTGAGCCATGACAGTTAAAGTGATGTCAAACAGCATTCATTCTACATTGTAGACTCATCCAGACAACATTTTACCCTAAAGAAAAAAGAATGATTATTGTAAAAGTGTTAAATTTAAATATAATGTCTGCATCTCTGGTTTTGGGCTACATGTAACCTGGGCTACATGTAACCTACATGTTCCATCTGAACATGAGGAAGAACTTCCTGGCTGTGAGAGCCGTTCAGCAGTGGAACTCTCTGCCCCGGAGTGTGGTGGAGGCTCCTTCTTTGGAAGCTTTTAAACAGAGGCTGGATGGCCATCTGTCAGGGGTGATTTGAAGGCAATATTCCTGCTTCTTGGCAGGGGGTTGGACTGGATGGCCCATGAGGTCTCTTCCAACTCTTTGATTCTATGATTCTATGATTCTAGGGAAATTATTCATTCTCAATCTTTGAGGATGTATAAATGTTCCTCATTTCAGACTCCACTAGTAATTATGGTGTCTTTGACGTATTTTATATATGTGGACTACCAAAATGTGGCTTTCCAGCTACTGGGAATGTAACTACACACTTGGGTGGACATTTTGAGTTCTTTTGTGGTGGGAAATGTTAGTACAGCAGAGTCTCACTTATCCAACCATTGCTCATCCAATGTTCTGTATTGTCCAAAGCAATCTGCCTCCTGTCTGGAATAATCTTCAGGGTGGGAGAAAGAAAGAACCCTTGTTTGTTTTGGTGCTAAATTCAGAAATTACTACATAAAGTTACTGTTCATTGAACTGTCTCTTCTGTCGATTTGTTGTAAAACATGATGTTTTGGTGCTTAATTTGTAAAATCATAATGTAATTTGACATTTAATAGACTTTTCCTTAATCCCTCCTTATTATCCAACATTTTCGCAAATCCAACATATTGCCCACCCATTTATGTTGGATAAGTGAGACTCTACTGGACATAGATTTGTTTATTGTTCTAGTTCTCATTGTGACATGGACAACACACATAAACATAAACACACATACATGTACACATCTGTTTCAGGCCTCTGAGCCAGATCCCAAAGCTTTTCTTGTGAAAAAGTCAGAATGAAAGTATTAATCATTTAAATAAACTAATTAATAAGTCATTACTACATGCAGACTGCTTTCAAGGAGGCTCCACATGGAGACTGTTGGAAGTACTGCACGGCAACAGTGAGTAATGCCTGTTTACAAAAATAAACCACTATTTAATATTTGTTTTTATTCCCCTGGATATTTTCAGCAAGAACTGAGAAATACTGTATTTCATTGCATAATAGTCACCATCACATAATACCCACACTCTTTTTTTTAGGTGATGGCCGTGTTTTTTTAGGATTCCTTGCATAATAGTAGCACCCTTAGTTCATAGGTGCGACT
Organism: Anolis sagrei ordinatus; assembly: GCF_025583915.1. Taxonomy (NCBI): domain Eukaryota; kingdom Metazoa; phylum Chordata; class Lepidosauria; order Squamata; family Anolidae; genus Anolis; species Anolis sagrei. The sequence continues at coordinate 152,527,737 of NW_026845477.1, read as the reverse complement.
ATTATGCAAAGGAGGCAGGTGTGCAGGCCTTGGCCAAGGTAATCCTCCATAGCTTAGAGATGCAGGTAGGCAGCTGAACCCCCCCCCCCCCATCCTACCTTCTGCAATTGTTCTTTGAGGGCCCACCTATGCACAGAGGCGGCCCTAGGTAATTTTCAACGGTAAGCAAACAGTATTCCCCCCCCCCCCAAATCACTGATATATATTTTCTGTTCGTCGTGGGAGTTCTGTGTGCCATATTTGGTGCAATTCCATCATGGGTGGAGTTCAGAATGCTCTTTGATTGTAGGTGAACTGTACATCCCAATAACTGCAACTCACATATGTCAAGGTATATTTTCCCCCAAGAGTGCCTCAAGAGCACCCCTGGGAAAAATCAACTATACTGCCGCCCTTGCCTATGCAGCTGAGCTCTTACAAGAACTATTACGCGGTGAAAATTGCTTCCTCAAAGACAGCTTTTATTGCATAATAGTTGCAATTACATAATAATCACGAACTCTTTTTTTGCCCCCCCCCCCAAAAAGAAGGGAAGTGCATAATACACCTTTCCTCCACAAAAGGTGGGGAGGTGGTGCAACTATTATGCAGTGAAATATGGTAGCCAGCATTGATATGCTTCTATCTGTTTGTTGAAGGCCAAGTGGCCTAATACAAACTTCTGAGCGACTGTTTCAGTCTCAAGTATGTTGTCATTGCACTCTCCTGCCTTTTGTCAAAAAAGTTTTTGGCTAGAGTTACAGTTTAAAAATGTCCCTGTAAATTGGTTATATACAAATTCAGCTTAAGAACACATCTACAGAACCTATCATGTCTGTAACCCAGGGAGTGGCTCTATTTGAGTTCTCCCTCTTAGATGGAGAGGAACTGGGGAAACCATTATAATCAGAACTGGCAGGATTGCAAATGGTTGCTAGCTGCTGTGTCTTGGGTTGGCAACTGCATGCACTTGCTCCCAGATTTTGTATGTTCTGCAGTACCCCTTTATATATATAAAAATGCTCTGTGCATAACGACTACCTTAAAAACAAAACAACCAATGAACGAAATCACACCAAATTTGGTAACAAAACGCCTCACTACACAAAGAGTGACCATCACTCAAAAAATTATGATTTTGTCATTTGGGAGTTGTAATTGCTGGGATTTATAGTTCACCTACAATCAAAGAGCATTCTGAACTCCATCAATGATGGAATTGAACCAAACTTGACACACAGAACTCCCTTGATCAACAGAAAATACTGGAAGGGTTTGGTGGGCATTGACCTTGAGTTTGGGAGTTGTAGTTCACCTACATCCAGAGAGCACTGTGGACTCAAACAATGATGGATCTGGACCAAACTTGGCACGAATATTCCATATGCCCAAATATGAACATAGATGGAGTTTGAGGGAAATAGATCTTGACATTTGATAGTAGTAGTTGCTGGGATTTATAGTTCACCTACAATAAATAATTTATTTACTTTGCTTATATACCGCTGTATCTCAAGCCCGAAGGCGACTCACAGCGGTTCACAAACAGTAAAAACAGTAGAAACAGCAGTGGTTCCATACAACATATAACAATTGACTTAACACATTATCCATAAATTACCAATAAGCAATTACAATGCACAATTATTATGAAAAACAACTGTACCCAATCTTCTCATCATCCAAGCGTAGTCCAGGTTCATCATCCATTGTTCCATTCCTATATTCCATTACCAGATTGCACTAAATTACTCAAACGCCTGCACAAACATCCAGGTCTTCACCTTTTTGCGGAATACCATTAGAGATGGTGCTAGTCTAATGTCCGTGGGAAGGGCGTTCCACAGCCGAGGAGCCACCACCGAGAAGGCCCTATCTCTCGTCCCCGCCAGCCGAGCTTGAGAAGCAGGCGGGATCGAGAGCAGGGTCTCCCCGGAAGATCTCATTGCATAATAGTCACCTACAATTAAAGAGCATGATAAACTCCACCAACAACAAAATTGGGGCAAACTTCCCACACAGAACCCCATACTTAAGGCCATCCACTCCAACTCCCTTCACCTGGGCAAGAAAATGTAATCAAAGCCCTCCTGACAAAGAGCCATCCAGCCATAGATATAGATAGGTACGATTCACACACACACACAGATATAGTATCATAGATTTGAAAGGGACTCCTAAAGAAGGACAATTATATGTTGCGTGTTCCAGAGTAGGCAAACCAGACAATTTCCACATCAACACTGACAAAGAAACAGCAAGAAATACTGTTTACCCACAAGCAGAAAGAAATTACATCTATTAGAAATCAACACTTTCTCATTACTTTATTTTCCACAGCAACGCATGGCAGGGGACAGCTAGTAAATAAATAAAAACTTTAAAAGGGGTTTTGTATCCCCTAGTGCAGTGGTTCTCAACCTGTGGGTCCCCAGATGTTTTGGTCTTCAACTCCCAGAAATCCTAACAGCTGGTAAACTGGCTGGGGTTTCTGGGAGTTGTAGGTCAAAACACCTGGGATCCACAGGCTGAGAACCACTGCCTTAGGGGTTGGGGGTCAGTTGTGCCACTGTCGTTGTCCCTTTGACATTCCGGTTTTGACAAAAGTTCTTAAAAGAAGTCTGGGCAAAATATGGCAGAAACACTCTCACAAAAGAAGCAAAAACTACCCAATGAAATCTATGGGGGGGGGGGGGGAAGGAAACATATCTCAAGGCACTCAATAAATGAATAATTTAGATGAGAGACAAAACATATTTCAGCCTGCATATGATCTGAAAGGCTTTTTTCAGGGTCTAAATAAAAACATAGAAGAGACAACACATAAATACATAATAAAACAGCGTACAATTTTACAATGTATAAAGTGATTGCTGATGACCTACATATACCTATTTGAAAAATAACTTTACAAACTTCCAGATTTTACATAATGTTATATTACATTTTTATTACATATTTATGTATTGTCTCTTTTTATGCCATTCCCGAAAAGCATATGTCTTTGAGAGCATATGTGGACCAAAAAAATGTTGGAATTTCAATCAACAAATCATGCCTCTATTAACTACCTTCACATATACAATTTTTCTGCAAAAATTACACCTGGAGTATCAGGGATCAGAGATCGCACATGGAAGTTGGGGTTGGATGCAGCAAAACTTGATGACATCGGCTCCCATTTTTAAGCTAATGTGATTGAGCGCCACTCACACATTCAGCTCTGTAAAGGCCTTCTATGTTCATTCAGAGCTTGAAAGAAATGTGTTACAAGTAACAACATAACAATGCATTATTTCATCAGGAAATAACGGCATGCTGGTGGTTCTTTTGCAAAATAATTGAACAACTAGCAATGTGGCTTTCAAAAGTGTAATGAATAACATTTACTCACCGTATTACACGAGGAGTCATTTGGGGATATGTTTCTATTTTTAAAGCATTTCTATTTTAAAATAAAAAGTAAAATAAAAACAATATAAAACAATAGTTACAGAGTATGAAACAAAGGAAACAGTTGGGTTGTTGTAGGTTTTTCCGGGCTATATGGCCATGTTCTACAGGCATTTTCTCCTGACATTTCGCCTGCATCTATGGCAAGCATCTTCAAAGGTAGTGAGGTCTGTTGGGACTACGAAAATGGGTTTATATATCTGTGGAATGACCAGGGTGGGGCAAAGGACTCTTGTCTGCTGGAGCTAGGTGTGAATGCAAATGGGTTTATATATCTGTGGTTATGGCACTTGTATGTGCTTCTGTAAACTGCCTTGAATCCTTTCTGGGTGATGGTGGTGGGGTATAAATAAAGCTATTATTATTATGATTTTCTTTTATTATTTATTTATTTATTTATTTCGAGGTTTTATATACCGACCCTCTCACCTTCAAAGAGGGATTCAGACCGGTTCACAACATGTGTTAACATACAAAGAATATACAATAACAACACAATGCCACTTCATTACACGATTAAAATTATGTTCCAGAATCTAGGAATATTCGTGTTTTCTTAATAAATTTAGCATCTTTAAATTTAATGTGCATTTTAAAAAATTAACAAACATATAGATTGCATTAATTGGCCATGTTGTTGTTCTGCTGCTGTTTTAGATGGGATTTCTAGTTGGCTTAAAACAGGAGTCCTCAAACTACGGCCCGGGGGCCGAATACGGCCCTCCAAGGTCATTTACCTGGCCCTCGCTCAGGGTCAACCTAAGTCTGAAATGACTTGAAAGCACACAACAACAACAACAATCCTATCTCATCAGCCAAAAGCAGGCCCACACTTCCCAATGAAATACTAAGAAATTTATATTTGTTAAAATTGTTCTTCATTTTAATTATTGTATTGTTCTAAAGTGTTTTTTGCACTACAAATAAGATATATGCAGTGTGCATAGGAATTCATTCATATTTCTTTTCAAATTATAATCCGGCCCTCCAACAGTTTGAGGGACCATGACCTGGCCCTCTGTGTAAAAAGTTTGTGGACCCCTGGCTTAAAACCTTTGACATTGAGGTTTCTATTGCATTTTAATGTTTTTATTGTACTGTTCACATTGTGTTAATGATCTTTCCTACTCTATTCTCTGCCTGAACTGTGGTTTTCTTTTTTGTCACTTTGGATAATATTTCTAGACAGGCTATTCAGAAGCCTGTAATTAATTTCTCCCAAGATTGTCCCTCAAAACAACAACAACAAAAAACAAAAACAAAAACAAAAAAGGACGAGGGAGAGAAGGCTTACTTATGGCAACCAGCACTTGCCACAAACATTTGCCATTCTGGGGATACATGGGAATACTTCATGAAGAGAGCAAAGGCATCCAGCTAACATAACTGCAGTCTTGTATTGATCTGAAGCTGCTTACCTGTTGACACACTTTCTTGTTTTGCAGCTGGAGGCCATTCTCTAAGCAGGGAACTTGAAAACGCTATGTAACAAAATTTGAAAAAAAATGTTTCTGGTTTGAAAGTGTTATTTCCTGTTTAATTGTGTGGTCCTTAATTTGAAAGTAGTTGTTGTGCTCCAGAAACTTCACTTCTGTGGCTGCTACAAACTATGTTGAATTGCTTGAGACTTTAAGAGATATTCATTGAAAAATTATAGCAAAATGTGTTGCCGGGTGTCCCACCAAAATAAAGTTTTTGCAGTTCAATAAACTCTTTCCATGTTTTTATGATTGAACCAATTAGGAAAAGACATTTATATCCCAGGAACAAAAATCATGTCACATAGTGAAATGGATCAACAATGGAGTGTACTGTTCTACCAACAGGGAATGCTGTGGCTAGTAGACATGGTCAATCCATGGTTCTGAATGGTTCTAAAGTACTTACAAAACTAGAGAGCACTGGTGCTTTGCTTCTACCATGTTGCTAAAGTTCTGGTGGTGAAAATTTCAGAACTCTAACAAAACTTTCAAAATTTCAAAAAAGAACTCTTGTCTGTTTGAAGCAAGTGTGGTTGCAATTGGCCAGCTTGATTAGCATTTAATGGCTTTGTAGCTTCAAAGCCTGTCTAACTGCTGTCCGGGGATCCTTTGTTGGGAGGTGTTAGCTGGCCCTGATTGATTATTGTCTGGAATTCCCCTGTTGTTTTAGTGTTGCTCTTTATTTACTGTCCTGATTTTAGAGTTTTTAAAATATTGGTAGCCAGATTTTGTTCATTTTCATGGTCTCCTCCTTTCTGTTGAAATTGTCCACATGCTTGTGGATTTCAGTGGCTTCCCTGTGTAGTCTGACATGGTGGTTGTTGGAGTGGTCCAGCAGTTCTGTGTTCTCAAATAATACACTATGTCCAGGTTGGTTCATCAGGTCCTCTGCTATGGCTGACTTCTCTAGTTGAATGAGTCTGCAGTGCCTTTCATGTTCCTTGATTCGTGTTTGGATGCTGTGTTTGGTGGTCCTTATGTAGACTTCTCAACAGTTGCATGATATGCAGTAGACTCCTGCAGAGGATCCCTCTTGTCATTTGCTAAAAACAGCATTTGTTGGATTTTCTTAGTGAGTCTGGGGATAGTTTGTAGGTTGCATTTCTTCATCAGCTTCCCTCTGAGGATGCCTGCTATAGATATGGGTGCAACATCAGGAAAGAATGCTTCTGGAACTTGGTCACACAGCCCGGAAAACTCCCAGCAACCCAGTGATTCCGGCCATGAAAGCCTTCAAAAACACATCAGCCAGTAACTTTCGAATAGTGGTCCTGCACCATGTGCCTAGCTCAAATAGTGCATCCTGAGAGCAGAGTAATCAATGAGTGGCAATCTCATCAGGTATTTTACCTGCAATGCCTAGCTCCAAGGACTCCAAAGAGCCAGGTGTTGGGGGGCAGGGCTGCCCAGTCCCCAGAAATCTTGATCTCCAAAGCAGCAATGGTGAGTATTAGGCTTGGTTGATTTTAAAAAAAATGTTCAAAACTCGTTTCAGATGTAGGGGGTGTTGGTAGTTTGATTCAGAATTGAATTCCAAAAAAATATATAAAAATTTGGAACTTTCCGAAATTTCTGAAATTTCCAAATCACTTCATTAATGGTGGAGAGAGACCTTTTGGGGCCTTGGAAGCTGATTTCACAAGTTAGGGAAGGAGAGGCTTGAATGTATGGGATTTGTAGTGTATTTTTAAGTATTGCAGAACAAATAAAGGAAATAACAAACAGCCAGTCCTGAGAGCTTTTGGGGCCTTGTAAGCTGATTTCACAAGTTAGGTAAAGAGAGGCTGAAATGTATAGGATTTGTAGTGTCTTTTTAGACAATGCACAGCAAGCAAAGAAAATAACAAATAGCCCTGCCCTTTTTGCCTTGGAAGCTGATTTCACTACTTTAGGAAGGAGAGTTTGTGTTCAAAGAGTGGCTTGCATTGATGGGAGATCTAGTTCTTTTGGGGCAATGTGCAACACAAGCTAAAAAAACACTGAGGCCAGAGAGACGTGCTACAATGTTGGCTTTTAAAAATATTGGAGTGAGTGCTTTGGTCCCTCCATATTGCTCTTTCCACCCACGCCACTCACCCACACACTACCCTCGTGATGCCCACCCAACGCCAACAGTAACAACACACAAGTGGCAAGGCAGGCTGACCAGGCAGGCAGGCAGGCAACAGCCCTTCTCCCAGCCCTTCTTCTCTGCTTGCTTGCTTGCCCGCTGTGCTCTTCTTCCAACCTCCCTTCAACACAACCTCCCTTCAACACAACCTCCCTTCAACACAACCTCCCTTCAACACAACCTCCCTTCCCTTTCCCTTTCCCTTTCCCTTTCCCTTTTCCTTCTCCCTTCCCTTCCCAGCTCTGAATGAGCCTCTGAGCCATGTGCTCCCCTTTATATAGAGCAATGGCTGCCTGTGCCAAAACCCCTCCCCAAACCTTCTCCCCTGATTGGTTGAGAGACAAGGAGCCTCCCAGCATGCAAGCTGCTTGCCTCCCAGCAGGCTAGAGGGCTGAAAATACACTGAATAATTTCTGACTCACTTCCTGAGTTGTAACAAAAATGGCAGAAAAAGCTTCAGAAGGGCAAAGGGACTTCTGGTTTTTAAAAATGCTTTGAAATCGCTTCAAAAAGGTAAGTTTAACGAAATTATAATGAGTAACGAGTAATCCGACGCGGCTGTATCCATGCCTAGTAAATATGCTTGAAGAAGTTTGGGCTAGTTCACAGACACTCTCCTACCAGATGCAGTAATGCACAACGCACAAAACTACCACTGTTTAAAATTAAATTTTGGGGGAAAGAGGATTAAGAATGAAGTGTGTTTCAAGCAAGGAGAGATGAGAGTATGTTTGCTCTAAGAATTTAGGGAAATACTGTATTAGCATTTATTTGAAACTGATACTCTTTAAAGACGTCGCTTTAGAAGTGAGTTTTTCCTTGGAAGGGGCTGGGGTTGGGGTTGGGGAGAGGAAACTTCTAGCACTGAAATATAACCCAGAAGCAAGAATTTGGTGTGCTCCCATATGTATGGAAATAAGTGAATCCAATCCTGTTAAGTCATCAGAATTTAAATAAAACAGAGCCTCATTTATTCATGAGGCCAAAGAGGAAATATAATTTTATTTCTGTCTAGTAATCAAAGTGCAAATATCTTTTAAATCAAATTTAAGATTAATGAACCCTCCAGGAAAAACGAACAGTTGTTTTGCAGCGCAGAGGGAGAAATAAACACAGATGGAGAATGTGGATTAATTTCTCTGCCAACCCCATGCCTACAACTTCACTTAAATATGCGTCATTGTAGCATTGAGCAAAACAAACTCTTTGGAGATGGGAATGATAAATAATAATTATTCCTTTTAGAATATTAATAATGAATCAGGAATGCATTCTGTAAGTCTAATTGAGCTACATGAGAATCATCAAAATGATTGCAGCTCTGCATGTTCTGGATTATGAGAGGAAATTCAACTTGAGGAATAAAAATCATCCTAAAACATGATAATAAAGAGTGGGTGGGAGTGTGTTTCATCCACCACAGCCCCAATCTGGGGTGGTCCCATTTGTCAGCTCTGTCTTGCCTGTGATGGAAGTTGAAAAAAAATCCTAGGACATGCAGCCAGCTTCATGGCTGAGCAGATATTAATGGACCCAGAGCTCATGGGTTCAAGACACCAAGGCTACAATCCAACAGGGTTGCCTCTCAAACTCTTGGTGGAGTTCAGAGCCCATCCAGACAGGCCCAAAACACTGAACCTTTCTCAGGTTTACCAGAGGAGTCCAAACAACGCCTCCAGTAAAAGCAAATTAATGCAGAGTAAACCAAGGTTTCCCTGTCCCCCCCCCCCCCCCCAATTAATTAAACACCTAATTAGATCTGGATCTTTATGAAAGATACAGATTTAATGAGATGCTGGGCCCATGTGAACTCAGTACCAGGATGCATCACATGTTTCCTGGGTGTCAGTCTCCACAGCCATTCCATACCTGTGGGATCCTGGAGTCCAAAGGTGTGGGAGGTGCCTATCCCTCCCCTTCAGTCCCCAATTTACCCCCTAAAACTTACAAAAAAGGTATCTGGCCACCATGGAGGCTCTCCTCGTGGTGCAAGAAAATGACATTGAGATCGGGGGGATGGAGGAATTTTCCTCCTCACTCCTCTCAACTCCTCAGGCATAGTTTTCTCCATGGAAGCCAGGCACCTTTTCAGTAAATTTTATGGGGTAAATCGTGACCTTCGGGGTGGCATCATGCTATCTCGATTTCAATCAGGATAGCATGCATCCACCACAGGAGGGAAATCTCAGGGTTGTGGGAGTGGGTGGGGACTAGAACCCACACCAAAGTAGGTTACTTTAACTCATTTCAGTGTGGGTTTTAGGTATGTGTGGAAGCGCTCTCAGTACCTTTGGTCATGGTCTCCTTGCTGGGATAGGACTTGGGAGGCACTATTTTACAGTACTTCCATTCTTTCCTGGAAGAGCAAGTTCAGAAGGTGGGGATAGAGGACTCCTGCTCAACTTGGCTGCTGGCCTATGGAGTCCCTCAGGGCTCAGTTCTCCATGCTATTTAAGATTAAAATAGTGATAGAAGCTACCCAAAGTTTTTAGGTTAGGTGTCATCAGTAGGTGAATGACACCCAACACTACTATTCCTTTCCACTCCAAGACAAGGGTTCTAAACCAATGCCTGTCATAAGTAATGGACTAGATGAAGGTGAAGAATGGAAAAAATCTTGACAAGATAAATGTGCTCCTAGTCAGCTAAAAGGTCAGATGGAGGTGATCCTGGTTTGTCACTATTGTTTCTGTTGTAGTTAATTTGGTCTGATGGGATCTCAGTGACCAACTTCAACAGAAACATCAGATGTAAATTGAAGGGCTGTGACTCTAACTTTTGGTCACTTTTCTTGTCTTGTAGGGTTTTCTTTGCAATGTAGAAAATATGTTATAGTCATAGTCCTACATTTTGTCTCTGATGTTTCTTTTACTGGAGATGGAGGGAAATCAATGAATCCACCCCCTTCTGGACCGTGTGGGAACTAGGACCAAAGGGCGGTAAAGCACAGGCAATACATTTTGTATCCATTTGAAATTAAGTACGGTATGTCAAATGTATCACTGCGTAATTGTTAAGCAGAAAGTTGAATTTGGCTTTCCTACCTGTTGGTTGTTATCCTATGCACCTACCTAGGGGTAAAGGTAAAGATTTCCCTTGACATTAAGTCTAGGGTGGTGCTCATCTCCATTTCTAAGCTGAAGAGCTGGCATTGTCTTATATGCTTCCAAGGTCATGTGGGTGGCATGACTGCATGGAGCACCATTACCTTTCTGCTGAAGCGGTACTATTGATCTACTCACATTGGCATGTTTTCGAACTGCTAGGTTGGCAGAAGCTGAGGCTATTAATGGGAGTTCACCCCGTTCACTGATTTGAACCGCCAACTTCCGATCAGCAAGTTCTGCAGTTTAGTGGTTTAACCCACTTTGCCACTGTTGCCCTGGGGATATGCCACATTAAATAAATCTGAATACACTGATGTAGGACTTGGCTCTTTAGGGCAAAATACACTTGGCCTTGTGTCACTTATAAATACATTTGAATGGCCATCAGAAGAGACCCAGCAGACTTACAATAACCAAACATATTTCCCCAAAGAAACTTTGTTCTATGTATTGGCGAAGGCTTTCATGGCCGGAATCACTGGGTTGTTGTAGGTTTTTCCGGGCTATATGGCCATGTGCTGGAGGCAATTTTTCTCCTGACGTTTCGCCTGCATCTATGGCAAGCATCCTCAGAGGTAGTGAGGTCTGTTGGAAGTAGGAAAAATGGGTTTATATATCTGTGTAATGACCAGGGTGAGACAAAGGACTTTTGTCTGTTGGGGCTAGCTGTGAATGTTTCAGCTGATCACCTTGATTAGCATTCAATGGCTTGGAAGGGCCTGGGGGGAATCTCTTGTTGAGAGTGATTTTATGTGCCTGTTTGTTTCCCCTCTGTTGTTTTGCTGTTGTAATTTTTGAGTTTTTTAATACTGGTAGCCAGATTTTGTTCATTTTCATGGTTTCTTCCTTTCTGTTGAAATTGTCCACATGCTTGTGGATTTCAATGGCTTCTCTGTGTAGTCTGACATGGTGGTTGTGAGAGTGGTCCAGCACTTCTGTGTTCTCAAATAATATGCTGTGTCCAGGTTGGTTCATCAGGTGCTCTGCTATGGCTGATTTCTCTGGTTGGAGTAGTTTGCAGTGCCTTTCATGTTCCTTGATGCGTGTCTGGGCGCTGCGTTTGGTGGTCCCTATGTAGACTTGTCCACAGCTGCATGGTACATGGTAGACTCCTGCAGAGGTGAGTGGATCCCTCTTGTCCTTTGCTGAATGTAGCATTTGTTGGATTTTCTTGGTGGGTCTGTAAGTGGTTTGTATGTTGTGTTTCCTCATCAGCTTCCCTATGCGGTCAGTGATTCCCTTGATGTATGGCAAGAACACTTTTCCTCTGGGTGGATCTTCTTTACTCTCGTGGCTTGTTCTTGGTCTTGCAGCTCTTCTGATGTCTGAGGTGGAGTATCCATTGGCCTGTAGAGCCCAGTTGAGGTGGTTCAGTTCATCTTGGAGAAGGTGGGGTTCGCAGATTCTTTTTGCACGGTCTGCCAAGGCTTTAATGGTGCTTCTTTTTTGACTTGGGTGATGGTTGGAGTTTTTATGTAGATATCTATCTGTGTGTGTGGGTTTTCTGTAAACGGTGTGACCCAATTGTTGATCTGGTTTGCGGATGACTAGGACATCTAGAAAAGGCAGTATTCCTTCATTTTCTTTTTCCATGGTGAATTGGATGTTTGGGTGGATGCTGTTAAGATGGTCCAGGAACCTGTTGAGTTCTTCTTCTCCATGGCTCCAAATGGTGAAGGTGTCATCCACATATCTGAACCATATAGTGGGCTTTTTGGTTGCTGTTTCCAGGGCTTGTTCTTCAAAGTGTTCCATGTAGAAATTAGCTATGACCGGGCTGAGAGGGCTCCCCATAGCTACTCCATCTTTCTGTTGATAGAACTCATTGTCCCACTGAAAGTAGCTGGTTCTTTGTTCTCTCTCCCTACCTCTTTCTCCTCCCTCTCTCTGGATGGGGAGTGTGTCTATTTGTTTATATATTTATTTTTGGAAAAAGAAAAATCCACTTGTAACTAGCACAGAAGATAAATGAGGAAGGAAGGTGCCCATGAAACAGACTTGACAAGTCTATCTATTCTAGAACTTGGAAAAGTTATTTAAAAAAACAAAACAACACTGTTCTGAGAATCCACCTGTCAGCATGGAAGTTATCATCCAATAACAGACAATTTCCAGGTTCTCACTTTCTTGTCCTCTGGGGATTCGGGAAGTTGTAGTTTGATGATGGTGATGAGGACCTCTGGTCCATCTTTAACCCTCCTGTGTTTCCCCATCTTTTCTGCCTCTTCACGTTGGTCCTTCTGAAGCACTACACAGAGTACAAGTCGTGCTGAGCATCTTCACGTAATGAGATCAATGAATCTGTTCTTTTATGCTGATTTTACATGCTGCACATATAATTATAGTGTATGCCACTGGACCACTAGAATTCATCGAGGATGTGCTGACAAGTTTCCCACTGAACTAATGGTTTGCCTTATCTCAGCATGATGATGCACATCTTTCTGAGGGTTGGCTGGAAAAGGGGGAGGGAAGGAAGACTGGAAAACAATGAAGGTGATGTTTGGCTGTTCACTGAAATTATCTCTTGTGAAATAAAGCGTATTTTGCCTTGGAAATTCATGCATTTGAAAGGCTTGCATTATGTTATCTATGCGTTGAATCATGGATATAATGTAAAAAAATGGCTTAAAATACTTACAGTTGAAAATATTTCCTTTGGAATAAGAAATGTCAGAGTGTCAAGATAATTTAACATTGCAGCTTAAAGCTGAAATTAAAATTTATCAGCCAGAAATCTTATATCCACAACGTTGGGCTAAAACTGATATGTCATAGTTTAGTATTGACATATAAAGCTGTTATTTCACTTGAATTAATCAATGCCTTTCCAAGAGCAACCAACTACATTGATTCAGAATATATTGTTGTTTGAGGTAACTAAATATTCAATGCCAATCTTGATTGTTTAGCAGAGGGATAGCAAAACAGTAGGAATCGAGATTCAAGGTAAGGAAAAAAAATTCATCCTCCGAGATCTTCCATGGAGGCTATTGAATCCAGCTATTTTTTTTCTATAGGAAATTTGCATATTTGGAGTCATGTTCTGTTCTATGGATTAGATTTGTTTAGTAGGATCTAGAATCTAGAATGAAGAATAAACTCCTTTATGCTGCATTATTCTGTCTGAAATTTGCTCCAGCCATTCTTATGAACATAGTGGATTGTTGACATTTTCTATTGTACTCCTTGCTTTGTGCTTTAATGGCATCATTTACAGCGTGTTGTAATCTGCATTAATGGTGTTGTTATTGAATCCTATACCCTGTCCCTTGCTTCATGATTGGTTCACTATTCATCTATATAAATAAAAATGTAATGTTCGTTTGTGGGATTAACATAACTCAAAAACCACTGGACGGATTGACACCAAATTTGGGCACAATGCACTTATCAGGCCAATGAGTGACCATCACTCATAAAAACACTGAAAAACGCAGCAGAAGAGACTTAAAAAGCAAAAAATATATGAAAAAATACATTACACTGCATGCACAAAACCACACACACACACACACACACACACACACACATATATGCAAACACAAATGTATACACATATACACAAATATATACACACAAATATACACACAGAAAACATATATATACAGACTGGGCCACAGCAATGCGTGGCAGGGAATGGCTAGTATAAATAAAAATGTAATGTTCATTTGTGGGATTAACATAACTCAAAAATCACTGGACGAATTAACATCAAATTTGGACACAATACACCTATCAGGCCAACGAGTGACCATCACTCATAAAAAAACACAGTGGGGGGGGGGGGCTTAAAAAGCCAAAAAAAAAATACATTACAATGCATGCGCAAAACCACCTATATACACATATGCTCAAATATTATACACACATATATACACACACAAAACACATATACACAGACTGGGCCACAGCAATGCGTGGCAGGGGATGGCTAGTTCTAAATAACTGTAAATGTAATAGCACAATAATGGTACTACAGCACAACAGTAGGACACATATGCTCACATGGAAGATAATAACTGTGCTCCCAGGATGTGTAGGATCATGACACACTGTTCGAAATAGAGCATGTGCATATGGAAGCCAATAACTGTACACTCTTTTTGAACAGTGAAGAGAGAGTGTTTCTGTTGTCCTTGGCTAAAACATAAACCCATTGTGATGGTGCAATGGGTTAAACCTTTGTGCTGCTGAACTGCTGACCTGAAGGTTGGAAGTTCAAATCTGCGAGATGAGGTGAGCTCTCATTGTTAGCCCTAGCTCCTGCCAACCAATTCGAAAACATGCAAATGTGAGTAGATCAGGCATCTTCGAACTGTGGCCCTCCAGCTGTTTGAGCTTCCAACGCCCAGAAGCCCTAACGAGCTTGTTTAATTGTCAGTAATTATGGGAGTTGAAGGCCCAAACAGCTGGAGGGCCACAGTTTGAGGATGCCTGGAGTACATCAATACTTTGGCAGGAAAACACAAAAAGACACTTCAAGCAGTCATGGCAGTCACACAACCAGGATGCAGGCTCTTCGGTTTGGAAATTGAAAAAGATCACCTCCCCCAGAACTGGAGATTTATTTATTTATTTATTTTATACGCTTGTATACCGCTAATATCTCAGCCTAAGTCGGCGACTCATTGCGGTTTACAACAGTTTAAAAGCAATATACAATTTAAAACAACAACACATATACAATACAAATTATTGGGCCACCAATAATAATCCCATGCATCTCGTAACTAAAATCACAATCCAAAATTCGTCGTCCATGATTGCCAGTCCTTTAGTCATCAAATTTCGTTGCAACGGATTAACCGAATGCTTGTTTAAACATCCATGTTTTTAATCTCTTCCGAAACACCATCAGCGAGGAGGCTGATCGTACCTCTATAGGGAGGGTGTTCCAAAGCCGAGGGGCCACCACAGAAAAGGCCCTGTCTCTCGTTCCCGCCAGCCGCACTTGTGAAGCCGGCGGGATAGAGAGCAGGGACTCCCCAGAAGATCTTAGGGTCCTGGTGGGCTGATAGGCTGAGATACGTTCGGATAGATAAGTTGGGCCAGAACCGTTTAGGGCTTTAAAGGCCAACGCCAGCACTTTGAATTGAGCCCGGTAGCATATCGGCAGCCAGTGGAGCTGGTGCAGCAGAGGAGTTGCGTGCTCCCTGCGCCCCGCTCCTGTTAGTATCATGGCTGCCGCCCGTTGGACTAATTGGAGCTTCCGGACTGTCTTCAAAGGCAACCCCACGTAGAGAGCGTTGCAGTAATCAAGGCGGGATGTAACCAGAGCGTGGACTACCGTGGCTAAGTCAGACTTCCCAAGGTACGGTCGCAGTTGGCGCACAAGTTTTAACTGTGCGAATGCTCCCCTGGTCACCGCCGAAACCTGGGGTTCCAGGCTCAGCGATGAGTCCAGGATCACACCCAAACTGCGAACCTGCGTCTTCAGGGGGAGTGCGACCCCGTCCAACACAGGCTGTAACCCTATACCCTGTTCGGCCTTGCGACTAACCAGGAGTACCTCTGTCTTGTCTGGATTCAATTTCAATTTTTTCGCCCCCATCCAGACCGTCACAGCGGCCAACCGGTTCAGGACCTCGAAAGCCTCCTTAGTAGTAGGTGGAAAGGAGTGACAGAGTTGGACATCATCTGCGTACAGATGACACCGCACCCCGAAACTCCGGATGATCTCTCCCAGCGGCTTCATGTAGATGTTAAACAACATGGGAGACAGTATTGAACCCTGAGGAACCCCACAAGACAAGGTTGTGGGGTTGAACAGGAGTCTCCCAGTAACACCTTCTGAGACCGACCCTCGAGGAATGAGCGGAGCCACTGCAGAACAGTACCTCCAAGACCCATCCCCGCGAGGCGTCCCAGAAGGATACCGTGGTCGACGGTATCGAAGGCCGCTGAGAGGTCGAGCAGCACCAACAGGGACACACTCCCCCTGTCGAGCTCCCGACGCAGATCATCCACTAAGGCGACCAAAGCTGTCTCGGTACCATGCCCCGGCCTAAAGCCAGACTGTGCCGGATCCAGATAATCCGTGTCTACCAAGAATGCCTGGAGTTGTGAGGCCACCACACGTTCCATGACTTTGCCCAAAAAGGGGAGATTGGAAACAGGCCGATAGTTGACGAATTGAGTGGGGTCCAGTGATGGTTTCTTCAACAGCGGTTTTATCACAGCTTGCTTTAAGCTGGCTGGAATTTTGCCCTCCCGAAGGGAGGCATTAACCACCACCTTCACCCACTCGGCCAATCCCCCTCTGGCCTCCTTCAGAAGCCAGGATGGGCAGGGGTCTAGGATGCATGTGGTAGCTCTCATTCCTCCAAGCACCTTGTCCACATCCTCGGATTGAACCAATTGAAATGAATCCATCAAAACCGGACAAGCAGATGCTCGTGTTACATCCTCAGATACTGCCGTTAATATGGTATCCAGTCCAGAGCGGATCAAAGCGACTTTGTCTGCGAAGAACCGAGCAAAGGCTTCGCAGCGAGCTGCCGAGTCATCAGGGCACCCATCCTGAGTGGCGGGTTTTAATAGGCCTCTGACAACTCGGAACAGTTCGGCCGGACGGTTCTTTGCAGACGCAATAGTGGCCGCAAAGAAAGTTTTCTTTGCGGCTTTTATTGCCGCGGCATATGCCCTTAAAAAGGACACAAACCGTGTTCGATTTGGCTCGCTCGGATCCGAACGCCACACGCTCTCTAGTTCCCTCTTCTTTCGCTTCAACGCTGCCAGCTCCTCGGTGAACCAAGGAGCTGGTTTAGCTCGGCTACTTGAGAGGGGACGTTCTGGAGCGATCGTGTCTATTGCCCTAGTCATCTCCCCATTCCAGAGAGCGACCAGAGCATCAACAGGATCACCAACCGAGGTGGCGGGAAATTCCCCAAGAGCCGTCAGGAATCCATCCGGATCCATAAGCCTCCTGGGGCGGACCAATTTAATGGGTCCTCCACCTCTGCGGAGGTTAGGGGGTGCAGTGAGTCTAAAGCTGACCAGGTGGTGGTCGGTCCATGGCAACGGAGAGATGGATAACTCCTCAACACCGCCACCTTCCTCCCATCCCTGGCAGAAAACCAAGTCCAATGTATGTCCAGCACTGTGGGTGGGCCAGATACCTGTTGGGACAGCCCCATGGTTGCCATGGTAGACATGAAGTCCTGAGCCGCTCCCGATAAGGCGGTCTCGGCATGGACATTGAAGTCCCCCAGCACAAGCAGCCGTTGGGACTCCAACGCTAGGTCCGAGACCACCCCCGCTAGCTCAGTCAGGGAGTCTGTAGTGCAGCGAGGTGGACAGTACACTAACAGAATCCCTAATCTGTCCCGGTCACCCACCCTCAGGTGGACGCATTCAAAATTTGTTGACTGCGGGATGGGGGCCCTGGTCAGAAGAATGGAATCTCTGTAGACCACTGCAACTCCGCCTCCCCGCCCTCCGGATCTCGGCTGGTGCTGCACAGAGAAGCCTGGTGGGCAAAGCTGGGTTAAATTTACACCTCCCGCTTCGTCCAACCAGGTCTCTGTGATGCACGCCAGATCTGCCCGTTCATCCAGGATTAAATCCTGGATGAAGGTTGTTTTACCGTTGACAGATCTGGCGTTCAGCAGCACCACTTTCAATTCGGAGGGACCGCCATCCTGGTTACACCGACTTACCATATCAGGAGACCGATTTGGGATTACTAATGTTGTTGCACGTTCCCTAGGCCGAATTAAAGGTCTCCTTTTCCCGTATCTCCCCCTCCCCACCACGACTTCTATGGGGGCTCCCCGGTTAACGGAACCCTCTCCCTCCTCCATGACACATACGGTAGCCCTAACATCAGTCCATAGTTCATTTACCACTTCTATTATGTTATAATCAGGTCTTTCAGATCTGCTCCACTCCTTCTCTCTATCATGAACAATTAGCAGCAAGAATAACAAATGCCAGGGAATGGGTAGTGACATGGGTGGTAGCTGTTAAATCAGCTTTAAAGTGCAATGGCTTTAGCAATCAGCTCTAAGGTGCTAAAATAAGGTGCGTCATGGAGGACTTAAAGTTCGATGCTAGATGGTTAGTTGATACAATTAAAGTGCTGAGAATCAGTGGGTTAGCGATCCAATTGCCACAAAGGTAATAAAATTAAAGTGCTGGTCGGATAAAGTGCTAAAAACACACCGGATAGTTATACACTTCACTTATTAACAGAACAACAATTAGTGCTCCGCACCAGCCACACTGAGGGTGGTCAGCACAATCAATGATGGTTAACAAAATCAGAGAAGGTCAACACAAACAAGGATGGTTAGCACAACGAAAAGATGGTCCACACAATCAAGGAGGTCAACACAGACGAATCAAACGATGGTTAGCACAATCTATCTAAAATTCTATCCAGAATTGGAAACAACGAGATGCCACAATAATCGGGCCAAGAGATGGTCAACACAATTTTCCGGATTTGATGGTTAACAGATGAGATGATGGAAAACTCATGCGATGGCGGCAGGTGACCAGTGCTTTGGGAGATGAGCATCAGGGGTTGGTGGCAAGGTGGTCGTTGCCAGCAGTTAGTTCTATTGTCTGATTGTCCAACGAGAGTGAGTTGCTTCCAGGACCTGCTAAAGAGCATATGCTCAAGTGTTGGAAGGGCTGGCTAGGTCCTGGACGAACAATCCAAGGCTCAAGATGGCGGCAGCGCGTTGGAGGGCGATGAGGCCAGAGCGTTGGAAAGCTGGCCGAGAGCCAGGTCCAAGATGGCGCCGTGGGCCGCCCCACAGCTATCCAAGCGAAAGCCGCCGGGACGGAGCCCACAACCTTGTCGACACCAAGCTTCACCAAAGCAGCAGTCGGCCGGAATAATGGACGCCCGGAGAACCCAAAGGACCAGGCAGCTGGAGCAGCAACGCTCCCCAACGCTCCCTCTCGGTCCTGGGCAATCCTTCCCCCGCAGCCGCAGGGAACAACAACGGCGGCGCTGCAGTTCGGCAAGCCGCAAAGAAGGCCGCAAGGCCGCAAGGCCGCAAGGCAGGGCCACAAGGCCACTCACAGTAGTCAGCAGTCAGGTGTCGCCCGGCGTCACGGCGCGTCCTCAACACGGCGCGTCCTCGAGCAGACACAGAAGGACGACACCCGTCCTCCACCCGAGCGGCTACAATCCCGTCCGCGACACCGGAACAGGTGAGCAGGCGACGAAAATGCAGCTCAGGGGGGTGGGGAGCAGGGAGGGAGGGAGCGAGTTCGTAAGCCCGTTGAGCTGTAATGGCGGCTGGCCGCTCTACCTCCTTCTTCTTCTCCTTCTACGCTCTACCTCCTTCTTCTTTCCAGCTCTACCTTTGCCAGCGCTCCTTCAGTTGCCTCCTCAGGCCACCTTCGTGACCCTGGTTTGACAAAAATAATAAGGAGCGGTTTACTATGGCTCAGGCGGCAAGGTTTAGTTGGTTAAACTTCTCTCCTCTGCCGGAGCTAAAGTTCGCTGTTGCTACCACGCCGCCATCTTACCGGAAAGAGATGAGCACTGCATCCAGAGCTGGAAATGAAAGGGGAAGCCTTTGCCTTTGTCTGTGTATTTGTGTCTCATTGTATGTCATTGTAACAAGGTACTGAATGTTTGCCTGTGTCTGTTTATATACTATAATTCACTGTGAGTCCCCTTGGGGGAGAAAAGCAGAACATTAATAATAATAATAATAATAATAATAATAATAATAATAATAATAATAATGTCTGCATATGACAGCCTCAAGCTTCAGAATAGAGCACAAGGCAAGCATTTTCCATGACCCCCCACTTTTGGGAAGCAGAGTTGTTGACTTTCTTTTAAAGATAGGGCTTTATACTTTCTCTGCTTATAGGAAGCAGAATTATTGACTTCCATGTGAACAAGTCTCCTTTTGAGCAGCCTTGACTACCTTGTTCTTTCTCCCAAGCTGAGTGGGTGACTCTGATGCTATAACACTATAACGCTATGATGGTATAATAGTAACCAAACAAACGGAAAATCAGAAAAGGGGATTATGAGGGTTTAAAACTTGTTAGAGCACCAGACATGACCTGGAGCTTCTTTGTTAGATTTCCTTGGGAATCTTTGAGGGAGGCATAATTTGACCCCATCCTCACTTTGCCTCCTAATGGACCATTTGTGAAATAATGTGCTATGAGATATTACACCTGAATTGGTTAAGGAATTGTTCTGAAAAAGGGGACCATCAACAAATTATTTCTGGTGTGGATCCCTGCCCCCAAACAATTGTGCAACATAACGGCTGGAGAGCAACAACACTGTGCAATAGGTTTGAGGTATAGTTCAGAAAAGGGAAGCTGTTCTGAGTTGAAGGAACATTTCTTCAAGTTTAAAGAAAATGCCTTCCAATATATCTCTGGTGGGAACCTGAGGGTCTGGGAGAGGGCTGCATTTTGGTTGGCAGGGTGCTTCCATATTTCATTGTGGTCTATTGTTAGATCCGTGGCTGCTAATCCCCCCTCCTCACAGTCTTTATTCTACAATGCCAATTCTGTTTCCCACTTCAGTACAATAATACATCCATTAGTGCAACAATATACATTCTCTCTAATGCATTTTTCCCTGTAGGCTCTAGGCTGACTCATGTTGGGAGACCACTTATAAGCAGAAAATGTTGCAATGAATTTTCTGACATATTTGCAATTGAAGCAGAGTACAGGAGCAATGACCTTGTTTTTTTTCCTGATATCAGGTTTATTGTTGGAACTGGCTTTCAAAAGGCTACATCTCCCATCCAGGTTTTTTCTGCATTTGTTATTGCTGTTGCCGTCACTGTTGTTCTTAACTTTTTAGAGTATTTTTGCTTGTATTTATATCACAGACGATGCTTCAATCCAGAGTCTCCCAACCTGGTGCCCCCCCCCCCAAGATGTATTAGACTACAGACCCCAACATTCCCACCAAATGTGTCTATCCCTGGCTGGGGACGCTGGGAGTTGTAGTATAACACCTTGTGGGGGGAACAGATGAGAAAAGCTGGCTAAGTTAATGAAATTAGTAGATTTGCTGATCTTTCTGAAACCTGGGGGTGGAATGATGCCCTGGTTATGTTATGTAATTGTAGAGAAATTCAAGGATATCAAGGTGCTTGTTTATAAAGCTGTTGTCCTCCCAACCCTATTATATCTATCTATCTATCTATCTATCTATCTATCTATCTATCTATCTATCTATCTATCTATCTATTTATTTTATTTCGTGTGCTTCTACCCCGCCCTTCTCAACAACAATTATAACTAGTTAAAACAATCAAATTAATACAATAGCAGCAATAAAATCATCTTGTGGTCAACGTTCACCAATTCCTAAATCCATAGTCCATCCAGCATTATTATAGTCCTTTCCTACTCTGGTCGTCATTGTCCTTTATCCATCTGCCAGCTTACCCAAAGGCCTGGTCCCATATCCAGGTTTTTAACTTCCTTCTGAAAGAGAGGAGGGATGTTGATGACCTAATTTCCCCAGGGAGTGAATTCCACAGGTGAGGGGCCACCACCGAGAAGGCCCTGTCCCTCGTCCCCACCAGTCTCGCTTGTGATAAAGGTGGTGCTGAGAGAAGGGCCTCCCCAGAGGATCTTAAACTCCGAGGTGGGACGTAGAGGGAGATACATTATATGCCTGTCTACAGATGTCACACTCAACTCCTGGAACAATTCCATCAGCGTTGCCTCTGTAAAATCCTGCAAATCTCTTGAGAAGACAGGTGGACCGGCATACTGGAAGAAACAAAGACTACCAGCATTGAAATGATGCTCCTGTGCCATCAACTATGCTGGACTGGCCATGTTGTCCAAATGGCCAATTGCCATCCCCCAAAGCAGTTACTATACTCCTAACTCAATAACGGAAAACAGAATGTAGGTGGACAGGAAAAGAGATTTAAAGATTGGCTTAAAGCTAACCTTAAAAGAAAATTGGCTGAAAATGTTTCATAGGTGGTACATAACACCAATTAAATTAAATTACATGTACAAAAATACATCAACAAAATGTTGGAAGTGCAATGAAAACGATGGGAGTTTTCATCTCTGGTGGAGCTGTGCAGAAGCCCAGAAATATTGGAAAAGCATCAATGAAGAAAGTCAACAATTTTTTAAAAAAAAATCCCCAAGAAAACCAGAATATTACCTATTGGGAATTATGGATGGGGACATAAACTTGAATACAAATGAAGACATTTTATTCATGTACATGACAACAGCCGCTAGGATCATCTACGCAAAGCATTGGAAGCAGAAGGAAATACCTGAGAAGGACCATTGGATAAAAAAGATAAACGAAATTAAAGACATGGATATACTTTTTATTAAAAAGAAACACAGGCAATCAGGTTAAACAAACAAATTGGTCATTAATTGAGGACTATATTGAAAGAAGGTACAAGGATATGTAACTGGACTTACTTACAATTTAAGAAGCATAGAAGTGGATATCAATAGACTGGGAGAAGTGTATAGACAATAAATTGGAAATACGTGCAGAATTAGAAGGAAGTCACTGGACTTATTTTATTTTATTTTTTTATTTTTTTACCCTTTTTTACATTCCCCCTTTCTGCCCTTTCCCATTCTAACTATCTCTCTATTTTTCCTACTTTTCTTATAAACACTATGTTCCCCCTCTTTACATGGTTATTATATTCTTACACTATTTCAATAAAAATTAATTTTGAAAAAAAAAACTCTGGCAAAGATACCGAGAACTGGGAAGCCCTGACTCTTGAGCGCTCTAACTGAAGGTCAGCTGTGACCAGCAGTACTGCAGAATTTGAAGAGGCACAAATGGAGGGCAAAAGAGAGAAACATGCCAAGAGGAAGGCATGTCAAGCCAACCGCCTTCCACCTGGAAACTGATGCCTTCGCTGTGGAAGAACATGTGGGTCAAGAATAGGACTCCACAGTCACCTATGTACCTACCCCCAGAACACTATACCTGAAAAACAATCTTACTCGGACAACGAAGGATCACCCAAACAAAGAAACAAACAAGGATATAATTCTTGCAGTTTGTTTTTTTAAAAGTTTTTGTAAATACCTTAAAAAATCCCCAAAAATCCATAGAGGAGTGAAACATTCTGAAACTTGGGGTGGGGGAAGTAACAGTGGTAAATATGTTCTGCCCAATAGATCTATAAATGAATGCAAAAGGAGTCACGTAAGCAGAGGTGGCCCTAGGTAATTTTCAACGGTAAGCAAACAGTATTTTGCCCCTCCCCCCAACCAATCACTTATATATATTTTCTGTTCGTCGTGGGAGTTCTGTGGTTCAATTTTTGGTTCAATCCATCATTGGTGGAGTTCAGAATGCTCTTTGATTGTAGGTGAACTATACATCCCAGTAACTACAACTCATATATATATATATATATATATATATATATATATATATATATACAACTCACATATGTCAAGGTCTATTTCCCCCCAAGAGCACCTCAAGAGCGCCCCTGGGCAAAATCAACTATACTGCAAATGCTTACTTTGCGTAATGGGTTGAGCCGCTCCTGCCCGTAAGCCCCTCCCTGCACAATTGCTTAATGAAATAATAACAAAAAAACGTTCCTTTCATTACAGTAACAAAATGGACACATGAAACATTTTTTGAAACTTTTTTCATTGATCGCACAGGCCTAGTATATATCAAGGATGTAACAAAAATGCATTTGAGAAATAAGTATGTCTAGGAACAAAGTAGTGAGCAAAATTTTGTAGCTGATTTAAAATGGAGCTTGTAAGGGTTTCCTAGAGACATTTTGTGAAGGATTTAAAATGCTTTATGCCATTCTGTTATTAATCTTGGCTACTCTTTAAAGAATGAAAAAGTAATGGAGAATAATGAGCGGCACAATAAGTGACAGAACAAGTTGCTTAGAATGAGCAATGATCACTAGCAACAGGAATAAGCAATCTTAAAAAGTAATTTCCTAGTTCTTTTTTTAAAAATAATTTTGCTTGGTTATTTTATTGAAAAGTACATTTCTCAATCTTGGAACGTTATGAGAGGCTTAACTGCCCCTTGGAGAGCTGGAGGGGAGCGGAAAGGAAGGAATTAATTTGTTTGTTTTTTTAAAAATGTAAAACAAATTAATTTCTTAGATAACTTGATATGTATTTAGACTATAAATTAGATCTCAGTGCTTCGTATTTCAGATTGTTTATACTGAGGTCCTCGTGCATTGTCCTGCAGTGTTTGGATGTAGAGTAGAATACAAATGGGACCAAAGACCCCAAAGACACCAGATCCTGATCCTGGAAGCTAAGCAGGGTCAGCCCAGATTAATACTTGGATGGGAAACCACCAATGAATCCGAGATACTGTGGGCTATATTTCAGAGGAAGGATTTGGTAAAACCACTGAGTATTCCATGCTTAAGAAAACCATAAGAAATGTATGGGGTCATTATAGGTCAATAGGTAATTTGAAAGTATATGAACACAGAATTATTATTTTCGTCGTGTTAGGAGCGCCTTGAGAAAACTGCAAGTTGCTTCTGGTGTGAGAGAATTGGCCGTCTGCAAGGACATTGCTCAGGGGACACCCGGATGATTTGATGTTTTTATCATCCTTGTGGGAGGCTTCTCTCATGTCCCCACATGAGGAGCTGGAGCTGATAGAGGGAGCTCATCCTCCTCTCCCTGGATTCGAATCTGCGACCTGTCGGTCTTCAGTCCTGCCAGCACAGGGGTTTAACCCACTGCGCCACTGGAGAAATATAAATATTTGAATGAATAAATAGAGAGGAAAACCAGCATGTCGCACTGCAACCTCCCACCCACAATATCTTTTCCTGTTCATCTTCCACAATCAGGCCCGTAGCCCCCCCCCCCCCCCGGCTACATGCCTGCCCACAATAGATATATAATGATGCTAGTGGAGGGAATATTCCCTGCTTCAAACCAAATGAGTACAATCTAACTTCACTCTGTAATAAGGAGTACTGCTGTCCCCCAGTGTGATATTATTTTCATGCTGATCTGCTAAATCTGTTCCAGTCCAGAATTATCTGTTGCCAACTTGTGCTGAAGTGCAATGTAAGTGTAGATTCAGCAAGGCTCTTGCCTGGACCTCAGCAATAGCAGCATCTTATTTTGCCTTGGCACAAGATGAGCATTTCCACTCCCACTGCCTCCAAAGAAAGATCACTAAATGCATTATATATTGATTTGCAAAACTTGGAAAAGTTGCCTGTTTGCACTACACAACAATCTGGCTGGCCTACCTGGCTGATTCTGAGAGCTGTAATCTAAAAAAGTAACTTTCCAAAGCTTTGTAGAAAGGCCTACTTGAGTCTTTGATCGGGATGCATAGAAATTTCTTTCAGTTTATTTCTGGAGAAAATCTATCAATGTTCAGAATAGAAAGAGCTTTAGATTTTTAAAAAATCACTGGAAAAAGAACTGAGAGATTCATCTACCCAGGGCCAGTCTTTTCATTTCTTAGTTCTTTAAATTCTGAGATTAAATCATGATGTATTAACAGACACGTTAGTGCTGAATTGGGGTGTCCAACTATTTTTTCTGAGGGCTCCTACTTCTCTAATACCAATCTATAAAACTTATGATACGCTAGCACAGCACTGGGAACAGATGTAGCTACTGAAATTGTTCAGTTCAGCTGGAGACCAAATCTTCCATGGATTTCCCCCCTTAATAGGAGATAAATAAGGAACTCCTAGCTGCAAGGATGGCTGTGACTAAGTCCTGGAGAAGCAGAAATTATAAACATTATACTATTGTAGGATTACACCGTTCTGGTTTGGCAGGAACAGTCCCAGTTAATCTTCTGCCATCTCACTCTTGGTGTACAATAAGAATGACAGATTCAGCTGGTCTGTTGTCGTTGTTTATTCATCCAGTCACTTCTGACTCTTCGTGAGCTCATGGACCAGCCCACGCCAGAGCTCCCTGTTGGCCATCGCCACCCCCAGCTCCTTCAAGGTTAAGCCAGTCACTTCAGGGATAACATCCATCCATCTTGCCCTTGGTCGACCCCTCTTCCTTTTTACTTCCATTTTCCCCAGCAACATTATCTTCTCCAAGCTTTTCTGTCTTCTCATCATGTGGCCAAAATACTTCATCTTTGCCTCTAATATCCTTCCCTCCAGTGAGCAGTCGAGCATTATTTCCTGGAGTATGGACTGGTTTGATGATCTTGTGGTCCAAGGCACTCTCAGAATTTGGTCTGTTATTGTGTTAATTCCATTTTTCCATAACCACATCCTGTGTTGTTTTGCTGAGCTCTGCCATTTCTATGCTGCAACTCTAATATTATTACACAGGGCCAACAACCAGTTATGGCTTGGGAGGAATCAGCTTTGATGTGTTGGTGATTGAATTGACAGGTCTGGAACTGGTTTGAGGCCAGGTGGGTGATTACATTAAACACATAAGCTGGCCTCAAATTACTCTGTAGGGATTTTTCCCACTTCTAGAAGATATGTGCCCCATAAGACGTGGAAAAAAAAGGGAAAGTGACATTTAGGAATGGATAATCAATCCCCATATTTCATCACAGAACAGTTACATTTTTCCTTTCAAAAAAAGGGCAGGAGTGTGACTATTATGTGGTGAAATATTGGGAGGCCTATGAGTCTTCCCTAGCTGGTAGCCAAAGGAGGCCCCATAGCCCCCCTCCCCATTGGTACACATTGGTGAGCAAGGCCTACGAAGCCTCCTTAATGCACTTCCTGGTCAGAGGCAGGATATCTCCTTCAGCTGGCAGCAAGGAAGCCACCTAGCTCTGCCGTCTTCACTCACCTGCATGCCTGCCCCTTGGAGTTAAAGGGACTGTCCAAAGGAGCAGGCGTATTGGGTGGGGGCTATGAATATTATGCATTGAATGAAAAAATACCAAAACTAGGACCCCACAAGGGGTGTGTGTGTGTGTGTGTGTGACTATTATGCAATGATGTCTATCATTGCTTTGTATTTTATTTTGTTGTGTTGTATTTTCGGGCTTGGCCTCATGTTAGCCTCCCCAAGTCCCCTTTGGGGAAGTGGTGGTGGGGGTATAAATAAAGATATTATTATTATTATTATTATTATTATTATTATTATTATTATTATTATTTGTGATAAATATAGTATCCCTTTCAGGGGTTCAATTAGCCATGTCCTTGGGGCATTTTTGGTTCCAAATTCTAGAGTGCTTTAGCAAGGGCTGGGATATAATGGAATCTGCTTCAGCACATTCAAGGACTGAACTTGTACTTTCCTATGACTTTTTTTAATGCAATGTATACCCATAAATCTGTGTTACATTGGATATTGGCAGTATGCATTTTGTGGCTGCCACCGTTTTGAGTTGTCTCGAAGCCACTTTATAGCATTGGTGTAAAAGTGCCCCATGAAGAGCTGTTACTACAACTAGTTGCATTATTGTTTTAATATTGCATGTTTCAACTGACTGTTATAAGCATTTTAAAAACACAGTCTGTGTGTGACTGCATTGTTCCCACATTATAAAATACATTTCAGTGGGGGCAGCCTGCTGAACTCCCTTCCTAGCACAGGCTGCTTGGAAAAGCAAACCACCTGGTAGAATTCACATTTCTCAAATGCAAGCTGTTTTGCCAACATAGGCTCTTTGTTGTGTTTCAATAGGTGTTTCAAAATAATCACTGTAGCAATCATAGTTCATTGTTGAACACAGCAGTAAAAATATTTTGTGGGAGAAGGTCCACAAATTGATAACTGGCAAATACCCCCTTGAGGGGTTCACTTCCAAGTATGTGAAGGAACCACTGGGAATATGTGGGACTTGGGTCACAACTACTGCATGATTATTATTTTTTGGCCGTGTCAGGAGCAACTTGAGAAACTGCAAGTCGCTTCTGGTGTGAGAGAATTGGCTGTCTGCAAGGACGTTGCCCAGGAGACGCCCAGATGAATTGATGTTTTTATCATCCTTGTGGGAGGCTTCTCTTTTGTCCCCACAAGCTGGAGCTGGTAGAGGGAGCTCATCCGCCTCTCCCCGGATTCGAACCTGCAACCTGTCGGTTTTCAGTCCTGCCGGTACAGAGGTTTAACCCACTGTGCCACCGGGGGCTCCTACTGCATGATGATTTAAGACAATTGAGGTCTAAAACTAGGTATCACATAGCATTACCAGAAAAAGGAATACCTTTTCTATTATCTAAAATTATCTTTAAAAGCTGAGATTTAGCTATAGATTGGGATTTTTTGGCAGGGAGATTTAGAAGTCTGTTGAGAATTGAGGCCCCAAATCACATCATACTTTGCTTGTGCACATGTCATTCTGCACATTTTAGCATTGCTGTAAAGCAGATGAATTACATAGTAATGGGAACTCTGGCCACTGAATGGATCCCCCTATATTCAGAGGTGGGAAAGAACTAAATGAGTTATTGGGTTTTCTAGTGGTGTTGCCTAACTCACTAGGGATGCATCTATACTATAGAAGAAATTAATATCACATTAACGGTAATGGCTCAATACTATGGAACCCTAGGATTTGTAGTCTGGTTGCAGAGATTTCAGCTAAGACCACTGATAAAGGGATCTGTGCCTGGTGAGCTTCTGCTAAACTAGTTCAGCCCAGATTGAGGACAAGTGCTCCAGGTTAAGGCAAAGCTACAGAGGTTTATTACACTTTGGCCAAATAGAATGCAAGTAAAAGCAATACTCTTCAGAAGATACAAGCTCACATTCACATAAAATACTTGATATTTTATGCAGTTCTGACAGCTATTCAGACTTCTTACCCTCCCCTAATTAGTTGAAAAGCAGGGCTAACTTGGATCCACACAAGGATTGGCTGGCGGTTCCCTTGACATCACAGACAGAGGAGGAGATCCCGGTGATGGGAAGAAGAACAGGTGATAGTTGGATAGTTTAAGGATAGTTTAAGGATCCAATCTGTTGTAGAGATGCCCCCTGGCAGGGTGCAAACTGGGGTAAGTGATGACGTGTGTATGTAGATGATTCCTTAATTAACTCAAGTGTCCAGCTCTGTCAAAACAAGACCCAAAAGGACAAAGGTGATAATCAGGGGCTTGGCTGACAATTGAGGAAACTTATGAATTCATGTTTGTTGAGCCTTTTCTTTCATGGGAGCAGCAAGCTTTCAGCCTCAGTTCAATGGACAAACATCCTGAGCTGATCTTGGTATCATCTGACTTGGGAAATAGCTGGAGGAACTCTGACTGCAATCTCCATTCCCAAGGCATCATGTAAACTGAGAGGGTGAAGGAGGTAGCTGCCTTTATGATATATTTGATACATTTTATACACTTAAGAATTGACACAATATACAAATAATACAAGTTACACATAAAATATCAATTTGATACATTTATGAAAGGGTTAGATTTTATAGAGTTCGGGGTACAGCTGCTGCTAGGTCCTTCCGGAGCCCCAAGCACAGTGGTTCTCAACCTGGGGTCCCCAGATGTTTTTGGCCTTCAACTCCCAGAATTCCTAACTGCTGGTAAACTGACTGGGATTTCTGGGAGTTGTAGGCCAAAAACATCTGGGGACCCCAGGTTGAGAACCACTGCTCTAGCACAAGCATGGGCAAATGTCAACCCTCCTGATGTTTGGACTTCAACTTCCACAATTCTTAACAGCCAGTAATCAGGATGGGATTTCTGGAAGTTGAAGTTCAAAATACTTGGAAGACTGAAATTTTCCCATGTCTGCTGTCGTGGCTTTGACATTTTGCAACTTTGAAACTGTGGAAAATGTTTTAAAAATAAATTAAAAAACATATCTCTTGCTTGAAGTTATTTCGTTGTTCTTAAAATTTCAGGGAGGGGAGTGCCATGACTCAATAACATGGTGAGGCACTAGCACTCTTTGGCAGAATAGGCGAAAGAATTTGAAAAACGAAAACGCCATAGCCTCTGGCAATTTAAGGGGTGTCAAAGTGCATTAATTCTACAGTGTGGATCCAGCCTTCCTTTCCTGTTAGCACTGGTGGTAATCCCATACTCTTGAGAATTAATTTTCAAAAGGCTAGAGTTTGTTGGAATGACTAGCCGTTCCTTTGACAGATTTTGCAAGAATGGAAAGACTAAGGAGAAAAAAAGTTGAATGAATTGGAGATATTAATTTTGTACCAAAAGATACGCTTATCCATTAATTAGGAAGGGAAAAATAATTTACCAAAATTTATGGTCTCCCTGTTTTTAATAATAAGTAAGCCCCTCTGAATTCCTTGAGAATCCTACAGTTTGTTTACTATTGCTCATAAAATTGAATAGAATTTTTTCCTCATCCTCCCCCTCCCAATACTACTGAATAGACATAGAGAGGCAGCGAGTTTTAAATAACAAGATCATTAACAATAATTAATTGGATCCATTCAGTTCTTAATGTTGGTGTAAATGAATTAATTTCCCAGTGTCAAATGCTTAATACTATCAAATTAATTTTGAAACATAATGTTCCAAGCTCTGATTAGATCGATGTGCCAACTTGCAAGCACTGCTGGTGCGTGCAGTCACATCTAGGATACAGAACAAGAGTTGCATATTTGGAAGTCAGTTTCTGAAGAAGGCTCTTGGATCCCATTGTTCTGCATGGCCCCACAAATATAATGTTCATCCACTGGGGAATAAGAACAAATGCTCCATTTAGCCTAATTAGAATGGGATATGTTCAATAACTGTTTAAAGTTCAAGATCAGACAGAATCTGGTGCCTTTAAGGTACTTATACCTTGGTTTTCTAAGGCTGCTTACTGTATATATTAAAGTACAAGCCTAGTTTTTCTTAGCTATGGAACTAAGGTAGATGCATAAGTAACACATCTAAAAAAACATCCTCTATAGCAGTGTTTCCCAAAGTGAGTGACATTGCTGTCTGAGGGGAACAATGACGGGGGTAAATAAAAATAGGGAGGTGGTGGAAACATAAATAAGAGAAGAAAATAATAAAAACATAATGAAACACAACTTGTTGCCATTTTAGACTTATGGAGACTCTAAGGAAAACCTATATGTGATTTTCTTGGCTAGGCTTTTTTAGTGGGGGTTTGTCTCTGCCTTCCTGAGAAGCTGAGAGAAGAGGACTCGCTCAAGTTTTCCCGTGAGCAGGAAATTGAACCTTTGACTCACAGAGCCCTAACCTGGTACTCAAAACATTGCACCATGCTGGCCATGCACATACACCATCTAAGGCACAATACTTCCTATTTTAAAAACTCCACAAGTTGAGACCCAATGGCCTGTCTATAGTCCCTTCCACAAAGCTGTATAAAATCCCCATTGAATTGGATTATCTGGCAGTGTGGACTCAGATAACCCAGTTCAAAGCAGATATTGTAGATTATCTGCCTTGATATTCTGGGTTATATGACAGTGTGGAAGGGTCCTAAATGAGAGTGTTTTTCCCTGGGAGAGTAGCAGCCCATTTCCACAGTTTGGGAACAGGTACTAAGAAGACTGATGGTGATGATGATGATGATGATGATGATGATGCATGGATTATTGACGTTGCAATCCCAGGTGACACCAGGATTGAAGATAAACAACTGGAAAAGCAGACATGATGTGAGGATTTAAAGATCGAACTGCAAAGACTCTGGCACAAGCCAGTCAAGGTGGTCCCAGTGGTGATCGGCACACTGGGTGCAGTGCCTAAAGACCTTGGCCTGCACTCAGAGGCGGCCCTAGGTAATTTTCAACGGTAAGCAAACAGTATTTTGGCACTCCCCCCTCCCAACCAATCATTGATATATATTTTCTGTTTGTCGTGGGAGTTCTGTGTGCCATATTTGGTTCAATTCCATCATTGGTGGAGTTCAGAATGCTCTTTGATTGTAGGTGAACTATACATCCCAGTAACTACACTTGCTTCCTTGCCTGGCCCGCTTTGGGTCCAGAGGCGTGCCTGAAGACCCCCGCGTGTGCACCAAAAGTCACCTCTTCTCCTGACTTTCTCCTCAGCCATTGGGACCGAGAGAGAGAGAGAGAGAGACAGAGGTGGAGATGCCCACCTTTCCTGAAGGTAGGCGCAAAAACAAAGGAGGGAGCGGAGGTGGGAGATACCTCCAGCCGGAGGGGCTCTCTCTCTCTCTCTCTCTTGGTCCCAATGGCTGAAGAGAAAGTCAGGAGAAGAGGCGACTTTTGGTGCGCACGCTGGGGTCTTCAGACACGCCTCCAGACCCGGAGCGGGCCAGGCGCGGTGGCTCCGCCCTTTGGGCCACCCGCGGATTGGGGAGAGGAGAGGAGGTGGGTGGAGCACCGGGGGATCGGGAAAAGGAGCTGGTCATGGGGAAGGGATCAAACGCGGAGAATGATTGAGCGCCGGCTCTGCCTTCGCACCTGGTGGCCGGGTGGAGCAGGAACGAGAGGGGCTAGGTGAGGCTCAAGGGCCTGGCCCCTTTGGGAAGTGGATCGCCCGGCAGCAAGGCAAGAAAGCCGAGGCTCCCCCGGACTGCTAGGGCTGTTGTGAGCTGAGGGGGCGCTCCTCAAGTGGCAGTCGAGGGGCATTTACTAGGCCTGGGTAACAACGGAAAAATTTGTTTCTAAAATCGATTTGTATTTGGGGGGTTTTTTTGTTTCGATATTTAAAATAATTACAAAATTTTCCTTTTAAAAAGTTCGATATTTACGAAATTTCATAAATGGTAAAAAAATTAACGAATCGATTTCCGAAACAATAACGAATCGATTCGTTAATGGCGGACGCGACCGCGAAATACGCTAAAAAACCTCCAAAACCTTCTGAAGCTTCCCTCTCCCTCTGTTGTTGACTGTTGGTGTGATATTATAATTTTTTTCACTAATTAAACCATAAAACTGGCCCAGACATGCGGAAATAATAACGAAACGACCTCAAAACAATAACGAAACGAATACAATAACGAAATACGAAGCATTTACAAAATTATTTAAAAATTCGTTTTTTTAAAATTGCTCCAGAATGGTTCGTTATCGTTTTGTAATTGAAAAATTTAACGAATTATTAACGAATTACGAATTAACGAAACGAAACCGCCCAGCCCTAGCATTTACAGAGGCGCCTCTGCGCCCCTGGCAAAAAAAAGTGTTCTGCGACCGCTTACTTCGCGTAATGGACAAGCCGCCCCTGCCTGCACTTAAACACAATCGGCACTAACAAGATTACCATCTGCCAGCTGCAAAAGGCCACCTTACTGGGATCTGCACACATTATTTGCCGATACATCACACAGTCCTAGACACTTGGGAAGTGTCCGACTTGTGATCCAATACAACAGCCAGTAGAGTGTCTGCTGTGGACTCATCTTGTTGTGTTTCAAATAACAACAACAACAACAACAACAACAACAACACTTTATTTATATTCTGTCCTTCTCACCCCGAAGGGGACTCAGGGCAGATCACAAGTACTCATACACTGCAAACATTCAATGCTGTTTGTATAGACAGTAAAGTAATGGGATCAAGAGAAAAACCTGCCTCGAAGATCTTAAAACTCTGACAGGCTTATATAGAGAAATAATCTGGATGCAACCCATACGTTTATAATAAACATCTCATTTCCCACATTTGTGTCCTTTTTTGAGTCTCAACCAACTCACTTTACATCACTAGTTGTCACTATTTATATGCTATCTTTTCTGTTAATGAGAAGATGCAGAAACATGAAACATCAAACTGCTGAAGTAACAGCAGAGAAGCATGACTAATCTGCTCATTTAAATGTGGCATTTTCCACTGCAATGCACTTATTATTAGTATTATTTTGATTTTCTTAGCACAATGCTCACCATTCTTATGGTGGGGGTATTAACAGGAACTTTCTGCATGCAAGAGATCAGAACAGGAAAAATGCTTTTAAAAATAATCACAGTTCCAGTTCAATTTTTTGTTGATCTTGCTTACCGTCACTAAGGCCCCTTCCACACAGATGAATAAAATCTCACATTATCTGTTTTGAATTCGAATATATGGCAGTGTGGACTCAGATAACCCAATTCAAAGCAGATATTGTGGGATTTTCTGCCTTGATATTCTGGGTTATATGGCTGTGTGGAAGGGCCCTAAGATTATGGGGAAAGAACTGATGCCGGAGAACTTTTGGAGGCCAATTTCCAACGGTTCTTTATACTCAGAACTGTCCTGGCTTCAATTATTTATGTATGAGTCTGACAATATTGGAAACCATCTGTTAGACAGATAGAATATACATACATACTAAGAGATGTTCCTCCACATTTGCAGATTTCACTTTTGTAGATGTGATTATTCATGGATTTGAGTAATATGTTCTCTCTAGGAATCTTTAGGTCCTTCTGGAAGTTAGCTATAGAGATACACTGGAGGACTACACATTCTGAGGCCCTTTCCAAACAGCTGAAATCCACATTGAGCTCGATTATATGACAGTGTGGACTCAGATAGTCCGGTTCTGTGCCGTCACACCCAGACACTATAAAGTTAAAACTAAGATGTGCTTCTCTCTTTATCTGGGTGAACGGTGGGTGCCTTTCTTAGAAGCTCAAGATTTTCAGCAACTGAGGCCAGTCCAGATTTGAACATCAACAGAACATTTATTTTTCAAAGTCCTTGACAGACTTGGCACAGCTTGATGAAATTACAAACACAGTCAATTTGGGAAACCATATAGATGTTCTTTCTTTCCTTTTTCCTTCAATTACCGAGTTAACTTTTCCCCAATGGTAGAAAAATCCTGGGATCTTTTACCCTAACCCTGAGCTATTATCTTTCAGAAAGAGCAGGTCTTCCCCTATCTAAGCTCAAGATTAGTTTTGGAGATGAAGTAATGGAGCCTCTCTTAATGGCAGAGAATTCCTGAAATATTCCTTGCCCCAGCGCTGAGCTACTGTCCTTTAGAAAGAGCAGGTCTTTCTCTATCTGAGCTCAACACCAGTTTCAAAGGTGAGAGGGTAACCTAAACCTTAACCGTACTCACAATGGCTTGTCTGAGCTGCCTAGCTTGGCCACCAGCACATCTGAGGTTTTTTCTATACTAAAGAAGGCAGGAGAGCCTTTCCAAAATGGAGATCTCATCCCCAGGAAAAAGGGCAGTCTAGACAAAAAGGATACTTTTTAAAACCAATAACTGCAAAAGGCTTGCAGGCTGGCTTCCAGCCTCTGTTAATGTTTGAGTATTAAGGTGCTGCTAAAATTGTAGCAAGCCTGGGGGAAATGCAAGGGATGCTATTTCAAGCAACTAAGGGGCAAAGCAAACCAAGCTCCTGGAAGACAGAACAGTTTCAAAGTACAGTATATTCTGGCGTATAAGACTACTTTTTAACCCAAGAAAATCTTCTCAAAAGTCAGGGGTCGTCTTATACGCGGATGTAGTCTTATGCATGGGAGTTGTCTTAACTCTATATTTTAACTGGAAAAGTTGGGGGTCGTCTTATACACCCAGTCGTCTTATATGCCGGAATATATGGTAGATATTGTGGATTATTTGCCTTGATATTCTGGCATTTACAGGTGCAGTTATGTGAGTATTACAGGGTAAGTGCAATAGCAGATTTCATACCCCTTTTAAAATACAATACAATACAATACAATACAATACAATATGCTCGAGCCCCTTCCACACAGCTGAATAAAACCCCTCATTTTCTGCCTTGAACTGGGATATATGGCAGTGTGGACTCAGATAACCCAGTTCAAAGCGGATACTGTGGGATTTTCTTCCTTGATGTTCTGGATTATATGGCTGTATGGAAAGGCCCTCAGTGTTTTCTTGTGACTCTTGTTTTTGTTTTCTATTGGTATTCTAGTTGCGGTTCACCCAGCCACATCGGTGAAAGCTGAAGTCAAGTCACAATTTGTGTTCATGCAAAAGGACATCTTGTCAAGTAAGCCAGAGAGCCCTCTCGTTTGGGATGCTCATGTCTAAAGCCGACTTGACATGAGATACAAACGAGATGGAGCTCTGTGTTGCGCTCGGAGAAGGTGCACTGAGCCAGCAACTTGTTTGCTTATGCTTTGCAGATTTATCCAACAGAGAAGGCAAAAGGGGGCAAACAAGCAGCATGCAGAAATGTTCCCTTTAAAGATTTCCTTTTAAGCATTACAAAACAAACAAACAAAAAACAACACACTAAAGAAGAACTATTTTACAGAGAATGTACTAAGGCGAGGAACCTTTTTTGTGGAGTGGGGAGGAGATTTAAGGGTCAAATTCCCTTGGGAATAAACTGTTGGGGGCTTCATACCAGTGATATTCTGTGCAAAAGCAGTTTCTTTCTCTTTTCTGACTCTCATCTTTCTTCTTCTTTTTCTCGCACATACTTTCTCTCTTTGATCTTTATTCCATGAAGGAGGAAAACTGGCACTGAAGAAGGACATATCACTTTTGGTGATGATCCCTACCATACAATGCTGTGAGCATCCCACTGCCGGTCTACCTCCTTCCTGTGACAAATCCATCTCTCACTCATAATGGGAAATCCCATCAATAGCTGCCAATTCTGGTGCAATGTGGCTGTTCTGCTTCTGTGCTGGCATGCCAGCCCTGAAGTGATGTCAGACAGTGAGATTCTCTTACTCTCCTCTCTGCTCTACCTCTCTTTTCCTGAGACCGATTTTTTAAAAATTTAAACTAGCTTGAGTACTCGGCAATGCCTGGGTTGTTTGAAAAAGTCATTGTTTTTATTTTATGAATGGTTCCACTAAGAATTTTTTTTCGTATAAATATTTTATTAAGGATAAAGTGAACAACAAGGGTTAGTAAAAAAAGAAAGGTGGGACAGGAAAGGGAGGGGGGAGATATTTTTTCTAATACAAGTAAAGTGGGAGAACACTAAAATGACAAAAAAGTAGGAAACCTTGTAGAGAGATAGAATGAGAAAAATGAGGGGGGGGGGGAACAAGTTTATACAAAAATTGTCCAAAATAATAATAATAATAATAATAATAATAATAATAATAATGTATTGTCGAAGGCTTTCATGGCCAGAATCACTGGGTTGTTGTAGGTTTTTTTTCGGGCTATATGGCCATGGTCTAGAGGCATTCTCTCCTGACGTTTCGCCTGCATCTATGGCAAGCATCCTCAGAGCATCCTCACTACCTCTGAGGATGCTTGCCATAGATGCAGGCGAAACGTCAGGAGAAATGCCTCTAGAACATGGCCATATAGCCCGAAAAAACCTACAACAACCCAATAATAATAATAATAATAATAATAATAATAATAATAACAACAACAACAACAACAACAACAACAAATAAAAAATGTCAAAAAAACAATGGTGACTTCCATTCTAATCTTTGGCAGGTTTACCTGGGAGCCAAGGTTGATTCAGGTCCATTGTTGGTAGGGGTCACAGTTTCTCTGGATGTAGATAAACTACAACTCCCCAAAATCAAGGTCAATCCCTCCCAAACCCCCTCCAACATTCAAATTTGGGCATATCAGGTATGTGTGCAAATTTGGTCCAGATCCATCGGTGTCTGGGTTCACACTGCTCTCAGGATGCAGGTGAACTACAATTCCTATGAATCAAGATCAATTCCCCCAAACCTCTCCAGTGTTTTTTATTGGTTGTGGGGGTTCTGTGTGGCAAGTTTGGTCCAGGTCCATTGTTGGTAGGAGTCACAGTACTTTGCAGGGTGAACTACAACTTTCATCATGTTGAGTCAGTCTCCCAAACTCTTCCAGTATGTTCAGTTGCTGATCAGTTCCTCTGTTTGCTGTAAGAAATGGTTATGGGAGAGGCAGTGGGTGGGATCATGCAAATTACACACCAATGGAGAGAGTAAGAAACAGTGAGATGACTATGGTGGAGGAATCACATACAATCTAGGAGGAAATTGTCCCCATATGAAAGCGTTCACATGGGTGGTGGGCAGTATTGTGTTTGTGGAGGACATTGGCTTGGGTTGGCGATTCTTGTGCATGTTCATGGTGTTCTATACAACCTGCAATGCCTTTGGTGGTTCCTCATTGCTAGGGGCCACAGTTGTTTATGGAAGTGAGAGCCTGTCTGTGGAAGTGGGAACCCTAGCCACATACATACTGTCAATTTTATTATGGATATAGATGACAGAATATATGTGTGTGTGTGTTATTTTGTTATTTAATTTAAAAATAACTTTGGTTGGAATTTCACAACTGCATTAAACATTTTTTTTAAATATACAAGGGTTGAATGAAAAGTAATGCCTCCACCTTTGTTACTTGGGTTTGGATGAGAATATTTTAATAAATCAAATGCAGAAATAATCCTTATAATGTGCTCTGTAACTATTACTATTCACTTTTCCACATAATCACCAGACAGTTGGATACATTTCTGCCAACGATGGACAAGTTTTCTGAAACCATCATGGAAGAAGTCGACACTCTGTTTCCGCAACCCATCGTGCACAGATCTTCTGACAGCCAAGGAAAGCAATAATGTGACCCATATGTTCTTGTGAAATGCTGATTATGCTTGAAATTTCTCTCTGAGTGATACAATGATCATCCTGAATCAATCTGTCAACTTTTTGCTTGTCAAACTCGGTGGTTGCTGTCACAGGACATCCGACTCTTTGTCACACAAGTCAGATGTTTCCACCTCAACATCTTTAAACTTACTCGCCAAGCGATGCACAGTACTCACAGCAACACAATCACCATAAACAGTTTACATTATCTGATTAATCTCCTTTGGGGTGACACCTTCTGCTGTCAAGAATTCAATGACTGCACATTGCTTAAGTCGCCTTGACTGACTGTCTGCGCAGGTTCCATACTTCGCACTTTAATAACACAACCATTCAATGCTAAGACTTCCTGCCCAAATGGAACTGTAGAGGAGAGTCTACTGAACAAGCCAGTACCTGCTGCATACCAATAATGCCATCTGTTGAGGAGTTATGAAGGTGGAGGCATTACTTTTCATTCAACCCTCATAGGACAGAAGTACAGGAGGATGGAGTGATAAAGTTATGTAGAAGTTTGACCACCAGAGGACTATGGAGTGGTAAATCAGCACAGTTACATCCGTACAGAGACATGTCATAATGGGGTGCGTATGTCGCCACTATCAGCGATCATGCAGTTGCCATGGAATAGCAGCTTTGTGCAATGAATTCCCTGCCTCTGATATCCCTTTCTCTTTCTGATACCCTCTTCACCAACTGCTGACTGCTAGAGATACAGATCAACCTTGCTACAGATTGAATTTCTTAAATAAGACTTTTGTAATTAACCTGAGGACCACAGATTGACACTCCTGCAATATATTCTGTGTTGTATGGATGCCTGATTACACATGGAAATAGGAAATGACAGAGAATATATTATATAAACGAAACAGTTTTATAACCTTCTGTATTTTGTAGGGAAGGCAACACTGTGCACATCAGACTAATCCAGGGGACAGAACAATCCAATTTGTTTGTGGATGGCCAGACGTTATGTAGGAAAATCTGTGGCTCTCGATTACCTGGTTAGGGTCTATATAGGTCTAAACATTCCAGCATCTTGGCATCCGAATGTGTTCTTTCCAGAAGCAGAGGAAATAATTTCCTCATTAAAGAGACAAGCCTTAGAACATCTTTGAGCACCTCACAAACTAGAGGTTATGCAGGTGCTTTGGGCACTGCATTAATTTTAAAGTGGCTTTTCAAAGAGCAAATGCATTCAGGTTGCTACAAAATGGAAAGTACAGGCAGCCACGAAAATAAGACAAGCTTTCTTTCTAATGTTTACCATGTATGATACTACAGTACCCTGTCAGCATCTCTTGTCGAAGCTCTTTGTAGCGCTGGGCCATGATGTTAATATGTAAATTGCAAGACTGATTATCTAAGCAAAAGCTTTGTTTGTATCTTACCATCTCCTTTGATAATGCTGTTTACGGTTTGAAGAGAGGAACTGCTTCATTGGCAGGATCATAGTTCTGTTATCTGATCTTGGCCCATGAATTATTGATTTCCACAATGTACGAAAAGAAAAGTATTAAAAGCTCAGATTAAAAAAAATAAAGGATAGGAGATTTGCCTAAATAGCATTTGAAATTTAAAATCAATTCTACATGCCTGCTTATGTAGGGTAAGCAAGATTTTTGGAGTAGTGGGTGGCATATTAAAATAGTTCTTTATTCTAAGGTATCTGCGGCAAAACCTTGGATCCTTGGATGGAAGAATTGTAGCCCTGCATTATGCTTGCAACAACGCCAGCTGAAGTCACGCTGATTCTTGAAATGGAACAGAAATTCTGTTCCTTTGTCATTATACTTTAAGAGGGCTTGGTGAACCTCCAGAAAGCAATCCAACCATTTATTCATCCTTTGCTACCTGAACAGGTCTAGTTAAGGATATCTTGTTCCCTGAAGAGCAGCAAATGACCCTCACCAACAGCAATTCCATAGCTCAAAAGTCCATAGTACTCAAGGTCAGTCATGTAAAATTGCCAGGAGAGGACTATGGCTTCAAAAATCAGGTCCAAAATCTGAGACTTGGGGACAACCTTTTATGATCTTATCGCAGTAGGTCATAGACATGGTACTGTGGGTAGCCTGTGATGATGTGATTAAGCATAATCACGTCTGAACAATAGTCAATGCTCAAATAAAAAATCAAATTGAACAAATGGCAAACACACATTTTTGAAGATGTTATTATTATTATTATAATTTTATTTGTACCCCACTAGCATCTCCCAAGGGATTCGATGCAGCTTACACAGGCCGAAGCCCCAAAAACACAATACAACAATACAATACCTAAAGCAAATTAAAAATAGTTAAGCAGGAAAACGATAACAGTAAC
Organism: Anolis sagrei ordinatus; assembly: GCF_025583915.1. Lineage (NCBI taxonomy): Eukaryota > Metazoa > Chordata > Lepidosauria > Squamata > Anolidae > Anolis > Anolis sagrei. The sequence continues at coordinate 152,486,898 of NW_026845477.1, read as the reverse complement.
AATACAACAAGACACTATTAAAACTGGGCCGGCCGGAGTAGGGGTACAGGGTTAAAAGTGCTGATGTGGCGGGAGGGATGTAGGATTATAATATAAGTGCGGTGTGCAGTGTGCAGTGATCTTGGTTCTACTAAGGTGCTTCTAGGATTTGGTGCTGGATGTTGCTCTTGCCCTGGGATTCTTCACCCTGAAAACTCAGAAGAAGGTTCAGGTTTGAGGCCTGGGATCCTTACTTTGGGCTAAAGGTAAAGGTATCCCCATGAAGTCTAGTCTAGTGTAAATTAGTTTAGTGTGTAATAGTGAAATGTTGATTTTGTTGTGCTTTATTGTATACTGTTTTTATATGTTGTACACCGCCGCGAGTCGCCCTTGGGCTGAGAGCGGCGGTTAACAAGTGCAGTAAATAAATAAATAAATAAATAGTCATGTCCAACTCTGGGGGATGGTATTCATCTCCAATGCTAAGCGAAAGAGCTGGCATTGTTGTCCATAGACGCCTCCAAGGTCATGTGGCTGACATGACTGCATGGAGCGCCATTACCTTCCTGCAGAAGTGGTACTCATTGATCTACTTACATTTGCATGTTTTTGAACTGCTGGGTTGGCAGAAGCTGGGCCTAACAGTGGGAGCTCACCCTGGTCCCTGGATTCGAACTGCTGAATTTCTGGTAAGCAAGTTCAGCAGCTCAGTTGTTAAACTCACTGCACCACCAGGGGCTAGAGAGACAAAAATATGACCACCTACCTCCACATCTGTGCTTAAGCAACAGTACAAACACAATCAAATTAGCTTTTAAATGAATTTGTAATGATTATATACAGTACAACTTTTGTAGCCACAGGGAAAAAGAGAAGCTCTTTCCTTAGAAGCTTTTAAACAGAAGCTGGATGGCCATCTGTCAGGGATATTTTGATTGTGCTTTTTCTGCATGGCAGGGGGTTGGACTAGATGGCCCCTGTGGTCTCCTCCAACTCCATTATTCTATGATTCTATGTCATTTGGATAATAGCAAAGTCTATTGAAATAATAAATTGTATCTACCACAGAGTTTCCTAGAGGACCTAGAAAACTCCTGTTCATATTTTGTCAGCTGTGAGCAAGTGAAATTGTGGCTATCAGGCCTACAAGTATAGCGCTCATACTGTGCCACTTAATATCATGAAATCTCCAAGCAGTTCACATTAAAAATACATAATTTAGTATAATACAGTTTGGTGAAATACTTGAGAAATAATACATTATTTAAAACATTCTATAATCAATAAAAGAAGAAAGTGAGAATAACGATCAGTCAGTGTGTGCATATACACACACACACACATTTCAGCTGTCATTTGAAACTTAATAATTTTGAAAGTAATGAAATAGGAATTTGTTGCCCTCTCATTGCATGCGAAATCTGCTGTCCACATCACTCTATAGGACCCATCTTGAATCCTGAAATCAGTACTGACCTTAATCAATGGCCTAGGTGTGCGATGCTCATGGAGATCATAGGTCTTTTCTTGAATTTTCAATGTTTATGTGAAAACCATACAGTGAACTAGAGAACAGTAGGGTACCCAACTTCTTCCAGTGAAACTTTTGAAAGTATCTAGAACAGTGGTTCCCAACCTTTTTTTTTTTTTGACCAGGGAACACCTGACCAGGGACCGTTCTCCAACATTAGTACCAAAAGGGTTACAAATCAGGTTTTGGTCAACTTTAGATTCGGTTTGGTTATTTGGGGTGCTGATTCAGAAAATTGCATTGGATAGACCAAATCAGCTCTAGTTTCTGACACAGAACATATGCCATCCAGTAGTTGCCATCTGCTCGCCCACAGAAAACCATATTTAATAAGTCTCGGCACTATAAGAGGGTTTCGCGAGACAAGTCGCTCTCATTGCAACGGTGTAGTAATGGAGAGGCCACGGACCATATTTTAGTACTTGCAGACCACTGGTGGTCCACGGACCACAGTTTGGGAACTACTGATCTAGAACATCAAGAATTTGGCTAACTACTAATATCTAACTAGAAATGTGCTGGTTAGTTAATCCTTTGTATATCAAAATGGAATGGAGTGTTTTTTTTTTGCTAACAGCCACTCACCATCAAAACTGGGAAATAATGAGTTAAATTTAATTAGTTGCATACATATCAGGCATGTAGCCGGGGGGGGGGGGGCTTGAGGGGCTTCAGCCCCCCCCCCCGAAATTCTCATGGTGGTTTGCGAAAAGGCCTTACTGGTGCATTACTTAAACTGTTATGTTTATTCATATCATGATCTGATCACCATACTCAATATATCCCATACGCATGGGGGTATTGGGGTAACGATACAAAAGGTTTGCTAGGGTAGACCCTCTTTCACTCAGACTCAGCCCCCCTCCCCCCCGAAACAAACTCACCCCCCCCCGAAAATGAAATCCTGGCTACGGGCCTGATACATATACATTCAAATATCAGTATTCTACCTTCTGTCTAATGATTTCATGGTGACAAAGGGCACATCTACACTGTAGAATTAATGCTGTTTGAAACCACTTGAACTGCCATGACTCAATGTTGTGATTTTGCAAGGTCTTAGTCTTCACTTTCAAAATGTGCTGGTGCCTTAGCAAACTACATATCTCAGGATCCCATGGCATTGAGCCATGAGAGCTAAAGTGGTGGAAACCTGTATTATCATATAATATAGATGCATTCAGAAAATAAACTCAATTTAATCAGATCAAAACAATTTAGAATGTAAAACAATAATATGTCAAACACTGGAAAATACATTAAGCAATCTAGCAATTCAAATAAGTTTTTAAAAAATGAGGATTAAAGCAATAATCAAATCAGAGTTGTTCTTGTTGGGACTAATAGTTTATCAACTAGCAATGTCTCATGTTCAGAAGCTATTAGACATTTGGGCATATTAGTCAATGATGAAATTAATTTTGTTGAATTGCTTGCAGAAATATCTGTTGATTCAGATAAGTGTGCCTCATTTAAATTACACATTTGTGGTAAGGTTATGTACTTAAGATTAATGTTCTACCATATATACTGTGTGTTCTTCTAACTATCTTACTATATATTTCTCAGGTATATTTTGAGAAAATTAATATTGTCTTTAGAAAATTTATACAAGGAACTCACTTCTCTGGATTTCACTCAAAATGGATGAAACTATCTTTTTTTAGATGGTGATTTTAATTCCCTAGACTTGACTTTGTATTATAAAGCATGTTTCCTGACCATGATGAATATTGGCAAGCTTGTTCTAATCCAGACACTGCCCCTAAGGCGATCTTGGACCAATTTATTTGGAACCGCTTTTTGGATGGACTGCCTAAGGCGCTTCCTATGATTTTTGCGGTCAGGATGGCTTGGCATAGAATTTCTTGTCAAATGCAGTTTGACTCATATGCTCATATTGAATTAACTCTATAAAACAATCTTTAACTGAAGATTGCGAGACCACCTTCTTATGCAATAAATGGATTAATGGTGGGCTTTGGGCTTTGCATCAATTCATAGATTCAAATAAATGATATTTTCAACATTGCAATCCACTTACCAGCTATCATGGCTACACTAAAGTAATGGCTGCTATCCTGTGTGGCTCAACTAATGGATACCTGCCCTCTTGTCAATATCTAAAATTGGTTTAGATTTAATTCAGGAAAAATTGATGTTTTGGATATAATGAACACCATTATTACTATTTACAAAGAAGTTGTCCACATCAGCCAAATGTTGGTAGTGGAATACTGATAATGCTTCCCTGTCCATATGGATGTGTTCAGTGATGACAGCAACTTGTTTGAAAGTATTACAATGTATCCATTTTATACTGGACAAATCTTTAATCTTTATAGACACACTAGCTGTGCCCTGCCACGCGTTGCTGTGGCCTATAGTAAAACTTATCAAAGTTGAGGTAGATATCTGGACTATTATGAAAGAGAGGTACCTACCTATTCCTTCCCCCCTTTCCTCCCCCTTTCTCTCCTTTCTTCCTTCTCTACCTCTTTCTTTCTTTCCTTCTTTCACTACTTGGTTTCATCCTTCTCTCTTTCCTTCATTCCCTCCCCCTTTCTTCCTTTGCCTTTCTTCCCTCCCTGTTTGCTTCCTTCTTTCTCTTTTTATTCCCTTTTATTTCACCACCATCATAACAATAACAATAATGCAATGCATTGCCTCTGGGACCTGACACCTCTCCCATTCCCCCAGGGTCTCATAGGAATAATAGCATAATAATAATCATAGAAATAACAACCTTTACCCGCCACGCGTTGCTGTGGCCAACCTTCCCTCTTTCTCTCCTTCTTTCCTCCTTCCTTCCTTCCCTCCCATCTTTCCTTCTCCTCTTCCTTCTCTATCTCTTTCCTTCCTTCCCCCTTTTTCTTTCTCTTCTGTCTCTTTTCTTCCTTCTCTCTTTCCTTCTTTCCTTCCCTCCCTCTTTCTCTACATCTTCCCCCTTCCTTCACTCCCTCTTTCCTTCCTTCATTCCCTTTTTTCTTTCCTTCTCTCCTTCTTTCCTTCCCCCTTTTTCTTTCTCTTCTGGTCTCTTTTCTTCCTTCTCTCTTTCCTTCCCTCCCTCTTTCTCTACATCTTCCCCCTTCCTTCCCTCCCTCTTTCCTTCCTTCATTCCCTTTTTTCTTTCCTTCTCTCCTTCTTTCCTTCCCCTTTTTCTTTCTCTTCTGGTCTCTTTTTTCTTCCTTCTCTCTTTCCTTCCCTCCCTCTTTCTCTACATCTTCCCCCTTCCTTTGCTCCCTCTTTCCTTCCTTCTTTCCCTTTTTTCTTTCCTTCTCTCCTTCCTTCCTTCCCCCTTTTTCTTTCCCTCACTCTGTCTCTCATTTCTTCCTTCTCTACCTCTTTCCTTCCTTCCCCCTTTTTCTTTCTCTTCTGCTGTCTCTCTTTTCTTTCCTTCCATCTTTCCTTTTCTTTCCTTTTCTTCTTCCTTCTTTCTCTAACTTTCCTTCCTTCCCCCTTTTTCTTTACTCCCTTTCTCTTTCTTCCTTCTTTCCTTCCTTCCTGTCTTTCCTGGATTTTGACAGGGCGGGAAGGGGCGGTGGGGTTTGGAGGTGGCGTGAAGTAAAAGGAGGTAAGATTGGGGCAGGGGAATGATGGAGCGTGGGGTTGCGTGTGTGTGTGCGGCGGGGGAGTGATGGGGCGTGGGGTTGCGTGTGTGTGTGCGGGCGGGGGGGGGGTGTGTGATGGCGGGGGGAGTGAGGAGCGTGGGGTTGCGTGTGTGTGTGCGGCGGCGGGGGGAGTGATGGAGCGTGGGGTTGTGTGTGTGCGTGCGGCAGGAGGTGTGTGTGTGCGGGAAGCGGCGCGGCGGGGCTTGGAGTGGGCATGGCTTCCGCAGAGGGAACGTTGGCCGGAAGACTGTGTTCGCGCGCCAGGGAACTTGCGGCTGGGCACCAATGCGCATGCTCAGTTGTTTTGCCGTTTTGTGAGTGTGTTGTTGTGTTGTTTTTCATTTTGAGTAGATATGTTTGTACCTTGTGGGTTGTGTTATGGGCATGGGAATTTTGGTTAAGTTTCATTGGGTTTTTTTAGTTTTGTTGTTTTGCCGTTTTGTGAGTGTGTTGTTGTGTTGTTTTTCATTTTGAGTAGATATGTTTGTACCTTGTGGGTTGTGTTATGGGCATGGCAATTTTGGTACAGTTTCGTTGGGGGGTTGTGGAGTTTTGCTGTCCGGTTGAACCAACCTAACAGATTTATATATATAGATAGGTTCTTTTGGGTTATATCTCTGAACATGGATTTAACTAATGAACAACATGTTTGAGTCCTGTATACACTCATTGATTTTGAAAGATTTGTGCTCCAAGGCTAGAGAGAAAAACATCTGCTGCTCAATGATTGGAGGTCTCACTGCTTCAGCTATTTATGATCAATTATTTGATAGACACCTTTCCCCCCTTAAAATGTGTTTTAAAACCAAAGTACAATCAAGCACAGACAGTCCCAAAATGTTCTGTAGATTTGTTTGTAAGTTGAATTTGTATGTAAGTTGGAATAGGTACATTTTAAAGTTATGTATATAAGCTTTGGATATCATAAGGAAGAGATAATAATAATAATAATAATAATAATAATAATGTATTGTCAAAGGCTTTCATGGCCGGAATCATTGGGTTGTTGTAGGCTTTTTCGGGTTATATGGCCATGGTCTAGAGCAGGGGTAGGGAACCTTTGGCCCTCCAGCTGTGGTGGACTTCAACTCCCACAATTCCTTGAGGCTCGGCATTGGGCCAAGGTAAGCCTTTGGGGCGAATGCCGAGCCTCAAGGAATTGTGGGAGTTGAAGTCCACCACAGCTGGAGGGCCAAAGGTTCCCTACCCCTGGTCTAGAGGCATTCTCTCCTGACGTTTCACCTGCATCTATGGCAAGCATCCTCAGAGGTAGTGAGGTACAATACAATACAATACAATACAATACAATACAATACAATACAATATAATATAATATATGTATATATATCTTGTCAGCCACTCTGAGTCCCCTTTGGAGTGAGAAGGGTGGTAAATAAATAATAAATAACTGAGAGTCCTCCTCCTCCCAAATAACCAACATCTAAGGGCCCTTCCACACAGCCCTATATCCCAGAATATCAAGGCAGAAAATCCCACAATATCTGCTTTGAATTGGGTTATCTGAATCCACACTCAGATAATGTGGGATTTTCTGCCTTGATATTCTGGGATATAGGGCAGTGTGGAAGGGCCCTAATGTAGCCCTTTAGATGCTGGTTGTTTGGGAGGAGGGGTTTGAGTTGTCTTCTTTTAATTCACCATGAAAATTCTGTTCTCAGTTCTACTACATGAAAGAAAACCGTGCATAGATCAGCATAAATGAAAATTTAACAATAGTTTTTCAAACAACTCATTTAGTAGAGCTTTGATTTTCCACTTCCCCTTAACTATCCTTAATGATGAAGCATTAGAAGTAATTCCAAAAGTGCTTGTGCTGAGAAATTAGGCACAAAAGAGCCTGTGATGAAAGGTTCTCTCTGGATCTTTGTTACTTTGGCAGTATGTGAATTGATCCAGTCCTTACTACATGTTTGCCTCTTTCTCTTAGACACTGCAGAATATGGAGATAATGCAGGCTGTGGGTCTATTTCTGAAATATCCTTTTCCACTGGACAGCGCCTCTCATCTGCTTTGCATTAATACCATTAGGTAGGCTCAAGCAGCTTTTTTCAACAGCACATTTTTAGGTATCATGAAAATGCAGCAGATAGCAAATGGATAATTATTAATTTATTATGAAGACCACTGATTGGCCATTACATCAATACTACTTTGTATCCTGTTGATCTGAGTGGCTCCACTCCTAAGTACAGTTATGTTGGATCCAGTGCATTGCATTCTTATTGCCATGCAGGAGTGGAAGTGCTTGTGAAATTTGAAGTCAAAATAGCTTGCTTGAACTGGAACAAGTTCCTTGCTGGGGTATGGAGGATAGTTTTCCAGGATCATAGAATTAGGAGAGATCACACGGGCCATCCAGTTCAACCCCTTACCATGGAGGAAAACACAATCAAACATCTTAGACAGATGTCCATCCAGCCTCTATTTAAAAACCTATAGAGAAGAAGACTCCACCACATCACGAGGCAGCATATTCCTCTGTCAAACAGCTCTCAATGACAGGAAGTTCTTCCTGATGTTTAGTTAGAATCTCTCCCCCCCCTCCCCCCGCAATTTGAATCCATTGCTCCATTTCCTAGTCTCCAGGGCACCAGAAAACAACTTTGCTCCCTTCTCAATGAGAATCATAGAATCATAGAATTGGAAGAGACCTCATGGGCCATCCAGTCCAACCCCCTGCCAAGAAGCAGGAATATTGCATTCAAAGCACCCCTGACAGAGGGCCATCTAGCCTCTGTTTAAAAGCTTCCAAAGAAGGAGCCTCCACCACACTCCGGGGCAGAGAGTTCCACTGCTGAACAGCTGTGGAAGTCAGGAAGTTCTTCCTAATGTTCAGGTGGAATCTACTTTCCTGTTGTTTGAAACTATTGTTCTGCATCCTTTCAAAGATTTAAATATGGCTCTCATGTTCCCTCTCAGCCTTCTTTTCTCCAAGCTAAACATACCCAGCTCTCTCATAGTTTTCATAATTTTGATCATTTTGGTTGCTCTTCTCTGGATACATTTTAGCTTGTCAGTACAATAATAAATAATAATAAACTTTATTTATACTCCGCCACCATGGGGACTTGGAGCAGCTTACATCACACTGTACACTAATTTCGGCTTGTCGTTTACTAGGACTCCTAGATCCTTTTTGTATGTACTATTTTCAAGCCAGGCATGCATTTCATGTTTATTTCCAAACTGTACTATCATACATTTCTCCCTGTTGAAAATCATTTTGTTAGTTTTGGCCCAACTCACTAGCCAGGCAACAAAATGCTTGTGCCAGCTTACCATCTGGGGTCCACAAAGCAGATGGGATCTCAGCTAGAATGTAAATGGAATAAAACTGGAGCTTGGTAGAGGTCTATAGAATTGCATATGGTGGGAGAAAGAAGCTTAGGAGAACATTTTCACTCAAACTCATAATAGTACTAGTACCTATTGTCATCTTTTGAATCTGAATGGTGGATAAAAGGAAATGCTTCTTCACACCGTGCACAGATAATCAGGGGAACCTGTTGCCTCAAGATGTAGTGGAAGTGTTGAACTGGGATGCTTTTAAGGGAGATTGGATACTTGTCCTGATGTTAGGCATTCCATACGTAACTGATGGGCCACCGTATGAACGGAATGTCAAATTAGATTCAAAGATTCTTAGGAAACTCACTAAAGCAGGAGTCAATCTTAGAAAAGCTGTGACTTGTTAACTAAACCATCCTCTTGATCTACGAGTTGCTTCTGTTTTAGAACATCAAAAAGAATACGTTTCTTCCAAAACTATACAGTATAGTCTGGGGATTTACAAAGCCCACCATGACTTGTTTGCTAAACATTTCAACGTTTATATTTCTCACAGATAGGGGTGTAAAGTATGACTTTGATAAAGAAGTGTTTACAAGTGTGGGCTGCGTAAAAATTTCTTCCCGGGACTTTGCACATTTGGAGTGTGTAAACACTGCACTTGACGCAATACTGAAGAATACTTTGAATAAATCCGGGCTATATTTTTAAAAATTATAAGTCTGAGCTTAATTTTATTAGAATCCCTTTGGAATACACATGGACCCTGATATAATTCTCTGTAGAGGTTACGCAGGATGCCCCTCTCAAGTTGTATCAATAATTTGTAAAGCAAAGCTAAAGGTTTCCCCTTGACATTAAGTCCAGTCGTGCCCAACTCTAGGGGGTGGTGCTCATCTCCATTTCTATGCTGAAGAGCCGGTGTTATCCGTAGATGCCGTCAAGGTCATGTGGCTGGCATTACTGCATGGAGCACTGTTACCTTCCCACCAAAGCGGTACCTATTGATCTACTCACATTTGCATGTTTTCGAACTGTTAGGTTGGCAGAAGCTGGGGCTAACAGTAATTTGTATTAATAGGCAAATGCAGCGATGAAAGTGACATTTAGATCATCATAAAAAACAAATATGTTAAGCTCAGTCTCTCCCAGTCACTATTCTCACACTATTCAAATTGTGTTTTCCCCATTGTGTGCATTTTTCAAAATACGTATATTTTAATATATTTTTCAAAATAAATGTCTAGTGGATATTTCACATCCATGGGTTCTGGATCCATGATGTCAAGTGACCATGGATCACAATTCCCCATATTAGTAATTGAATTGTGCGTGTTCATGTCACTGTTGTTTAATAATATCAGGTGTGATCATCTGCATTTATTTCATTTTGTCACAAGGTCCTGGAACAAAAGCCCCATTGAAACAGCTGACCTCTGTATTCATTTGCATGCACACTTCTTTAAAAATGCATTTTAAAGTTAATTTTTCTGTTGAATAAAACATGTTGGTATGAGTTGTTGTATGTTTTTCAGGCTATATGGCCATGTTCTAGAAGCATTCTCTCCTGACGTTTCACCTGCATCTATGTCAAGCACCCTAAGATAGATGCAGGCGAAACATCAGGAGAGAATGCTTCTAGAACATGGCCATATAGCTAAAAAAACCTACAACTTCCCAGTGATTCCCGCCATGAAAACCAATAATCACACCAAATTTGGCAACAAAACATCTCACAACACAAGGAGTGACCATCACTCAAAAATTATGATTTTGTCATTTGGGAGTTGTAGTGTCTGGGATTTATAGTTCACCTACAATAAAAGAGCACTCTGAACTCCACCAACAATGGAATTCAACCAAACTTGGTACACAGAACTCCCATGACCAACAGAAAATACTGAAAGGGTTTGGTGGGCATTGACCTTGAGTTTTGGAGTTGTAGTTCACCTAAATCCAGAAAGCACTGTGGACTCAAACAACGAAAGATCTAGACCATATGCTCAAATATAAACACAGATGGAGTTGGGGGTAAATAGACCTTGGCAGTTGGGAGTTGTAGTTACTGGGATTTATAGTTCACCTGCAATCAAAGAACATTTTGAACCCCAGCAATGATACAATTGGGCCAGAATTCCCACACAGAACCCCCATAACCAACAGAAAATACTGTTGTCTTTAGTAACCCTTCTGACACCCCCTCATGACCCCCCGGGGGTCCCGACCCCCAGGTTGAGAAACACTGTAATAGAGGGTAACATAGGAATCACTAGACTGGGCCACAGCAACGTGTGGCAGGGCATGACTATTGTGTGTGTGTGTATATATATATATGTGTGTGTGTGTGTGTAAAAACAACTGTGCACTGTTTGGTATGTGCACATTTTTTGTAAACATTTTTCCTACCATATATGTTTTTGCATTTTTTAAAAGCCAACTGCACTGCCAACTTTGGAAATGTGTGGATTTTGAGATCTTGACGTGTTCTAGTTCATGCTTAGGTTCAGGAAGTAAATATCTCATGCGTTCTCACAGAAATGTGAACAGAACTGTTTCCATTCTAGAGTAGCATTAGCTGTCCTTCTGATTTTTAACTTAGAAATAGAAATGAATGGGTTCTAGTCTGGTGGAATAAATATACATTGGTTTAGGGCAGTGGTTCCCAACCTGTGGTTCGTGGACCACTAGTGGTCCACAAGAACTAAAATATGGTTCGCGGCCTCAGAGTTACTACACAGTTGCAATGAGAGCAACTGGTCTTGTAAAACCCTCTTACAGTCCTAAAGCTTACTAACTATGGTTTTCTGTGGGCAAGCAGATGGCAGCTACTGGGTGGCATATGTTCTGTATCAGAAACTAGAGCTGATGTGGTCTATTCAATGCAATTTTCTGAATCAGCACCCCAAATAACCAAACCAAATCTAAAGTTGACCAAAAACTGATTCGTAACCCTTTTGGTACTAATGTTGGAGAGTGGTCCCTGGTTAAAAAAAAAAAGGTTGGGAACCATTAATTTAAGGGAAATGCTTGAAGGAAGCATTTGGACCAAAGTGCGCTAACGATTATTATATTAATATCTCACCAGGACAACTAAGCAAAATACATTTTGTAATCATAAAATATTATTACAATATAACAGGCTGTAATTTGTTATTTGGCTAACTATCCCTTTATTATATGCCCTCAATCTGCCATCATCAATAGCAATTTGAAAGTTTTGCTTAGAGAAATCCTGTTTTCTCTTCCCAATACACAAATCATATCAAAACTCGTAACACATTCTACCGATGATGTAACGGTAGACCCCTAGGTATAGATACCATGGTGATAAACATGGTATCTATAAATAGCCATTTGCCTGATTGCCTGTGGCGAGTGACAATTGATTCCAGGTGACCAGGCAGGAAAGCTTTTGCAATTGGAAAACGAAGCTGGTCCTCTTCCTGTAGGCTGCCTGTGTGCCATAAAATGCTAACACAAGCTTATGTACATGGGCAGCCTGGTCCCCTTTGCAAATATATGTCAGATTAGGGGTTTTTGTGTGTCAAGGTTTCTAGTATGTGATCCCCCATGATTTACAAAAATACTGGCAGTCTTTGGAGGGATTATAGGAGTTGTAGTTCACCTACAGGTAGAGAGGACTAGGAACCCAAACAATGATGGATCTGGACCAAACTTGGCATGCAAGGCCAATATGCCCAACTTTGAATACTGGTGGGTTTGGCCTGGACATTTTGAAGTTGTAGGTATTGGGATTTATAGGTAATCTGCAATCAGTGAGCACTCTGAGCTTCACCAAAGAGGGAATTGGATCAAACTTGGCACACAGAGCTCCCATGACCAGTAAAAAATGCTGGAGGTCTTTGGGAGAAAGTAATCTTTATTTGGGGGGGGGGGGGGGGGGGGGGGGGGGGGTTAGTTCACTTACAACCAGAGAGCACTGTAACCCAAACACTGATGGGTCTAGACCAGTGGTTCATAACCTGTAGGTCCTCGGATGTTTTGGCCTTCAACTCCCAGAAATCCTAACAGCTGGTAAACTGGTTGGGATTTCTGGGAGTTGTAGGCCAAAACACAGGTTGAGAACCACTGGTCTATACCAAACTTGGCACACATACCTAATATGCCAAAATTTGATTACTGGAGGGATTTGGGGGAGTTGTAGTTCCTTTCAGGGAGTTGTAGTTCATCCACAACCAGAAAAACTGTGGCATCCACCGATGATGGACTTGGACCAAACTTGGCACACAGAACTCCCATGACCAACTGAATCTACTGGAGGGGTTTGAGCAGACTGATTCACCATAGGGGGACTTGTAGTTTGCCTTCCAGCCAGAGAGCACACTGAACTCCACCAATGTTGCATCTATAGCAAACTTGGCCAACAGAGCAAACTTTATTGATGGAGTTTCTTGGGATTAACCTGGCATGATGTCAGTTGTAGTTAATCCACAATCTTATGCATTTTGTACCATAAAAGATTGACTTTTTCAAATAACCCGAAATAGTAGAAAAAAGATTCAGAAGTGGAAATAAAATAGCTGTACAATGACTTTTAATTGATAGCATTAGAAACCACCTACCCTGAAACACCTTGAGTCTTATAGGTACAAAAAAAAACTATGAGATTTCTTTTAGTCCAAGTCTACTCACCTATAACCTCACCCCTTCCAACAAATCCTATTATTGCAGTGGTCAGGGTGGCTGCAATCTGGAATCATACATCTAGAAAGAAGATGGGAAAGCTGTTATAAAATGTCCCATTTCACAAGAAGAGGAATATCTTACTCTGTATTTCAAGGACTGTAAGAACTGTAACTGTAGGAACAAAGGAATCAAGAGAATTCAGGTGGGAACAGGAAAGGAAAAAAGACAACAGAATACAGCTTGGGAAATATTATTTGAACAAGTTCTTTTTGAAGCTGCACACCGAGCTGCAATGAATAAGCAAAACAAATGTCAATTAAAATAGAAAATCTGATTGCTCCGTGTGGATTTTTTTTTTGCAGCTAAATTAAAATGGCACCATCCATGCACAAAATGGAATTTGTCTCAATCCATCTCTAACTAGCTCTGAGTTTTACAAAAGAGAATTACAGAAACAACAAACATGAGGGAAGAAAACCTCATGGTATGTGTGATGACCCTGAAAACAGCCCAAGAAGGACTGAAGAAGCTTAGGGGAGGCACAAAAGTATTCAGCTAGTCCTAAAGATGCTTTTATACCATTATAAATTAATGGTGCTTTAATAGGATAGATTATTTTTTTAAACAAAATTATAATTGTTGTTGGCTGTTGTTTGCTTTAATCTGTGCTGTGAGTTGGTGTATGTTCCATGTTGAGAGAACGATGGACTAATATTTGAATAGATAATAAATACATTTTCTCAGAAACCCCTCTCTCTGATTACCCTTTTGCCAAATAATAAAGAAATAATAATAATAATAATAATAATAATAAACCTTTATTTATACCCCACTACCATCTCCCGCAGGACTCGGTGTGGCTTACAAGAGGCCGAGCCCAAATACATCAGAAGCAAAAAACACAACAACAACAATACAACAATAACTAACTCATAGCAAAGCAAAACAATAACAAAAATATCACGACACATTTAAAAACCTGTGGCAGGGCCAAATGTAATAATTTTTTTAAAAAATGCTGGGCATATCAAGGTGAAATAGGATGGATATTTTAGGGAAGTGCATATAATTTGACAAGCTTTTCCCTTAAACATACTTAACTTGCAATTATTATTCAGTTTCACAATTGTGATCAAAAGTGGCTATAAACATGATGTAATTGATTTTAGCTGGCAAGTTTGTTTTGGCAGATTTTACTTATATTTTACCAGCCTATCTTTCTATTTTACTGTTTTATCATATTTTATTGAATTATATCTATTAGATGCCATTCCTCCCAAGAAATTATGTCTTACAATAACGGACTTATACGGGTTTAAATTCAATTGCTTGTCTGAATGTTCAGGAGATACCCTGAATTGATAGATCCCCTTTATACTTGTCAATTTACCAAATTTCCATTGATTCTGTGGGTCTACTTGGATTTGGGATCAGAAAAACTGAAAAAGAAACAATAGAAAGAACATATTGTTGTGTGAATTTCAGCTTCCACAAGAACCACAGGTTCGAATCCTGGCATGTCTAGCTTCCCAGAAAGCCAGATGAGATACAGACAGGTTGAAGGCAAAATCATAGACTTTATTTTCCATGTCAGAGGAGATAGCAGTTGTGAATATATAGAATATTTACTGTATTTTGGCAGAGGTGTTCAATCATTTATGAGAGGCAGTGGGTTCTTCAGTGGGTGGTGCAGTGGGTTAAAGCACTGAGCTGCTGAGCTTGTTGATCAAAAGGTCACAGGTTCGATTCCGGGGAGCGGCGTGAGCTTCCGCTGTCAGCCCTAGCTTCTGCCAACCTAGCAGTTCGAAAAAATGCAAATGTGAGTAGATCAATAGGTACCGCTCCGGCGGGAAGGTAACGGCACTCCATGCAGTCATGCCGGCCACATGACCTTGGAGGTGTCTACGGACAACGCTGGCTCTTCGGCTTAGAAATGGAGATGAGCACCACACCCCAGAGTCAGACATGACTGGACTTAATGTCAGGGGACTACCTTTACCTTTACCTTTAGGGCAGGAATCTCATATCTTTAGCTGTTGCCAACCTGCAAATACAAGCAGCCAGTATGGCCAAAGGTGGTGAATTCTGCGATCAGCAAATAAATTGGATAACATCCCCCCCCCCTTTTTTTTATGGTCTTAGGTAGATAGGATTTTGTCATATTGATAGCCATGTTGTCTTTCTGGAAATGATCATTAAARAAGTGGTCTGCAAATACTTAGAAATGAATATAGTCAACATGGATTTCTCAAAAACAAGTCATGCCAGACTAATCCGATCTCTTTTTTGATAGTGTTATGTGCCGTCATGCCTGGAATCTATAGATCTTGGTGAAACATGGATGTGACTTCTCTCCCCAGGGGATTGCTTCTTGACCTCCTTTAGGAAATCAGAACTCCCAAGGACCAAGACACAACAGATAACTCAAAATGGTGTTTATTATTCATGATGAGTTATCTTTCTTAGGCATAAACTTGATGTTTCAACAGGGATAAAGAAAATATACGTTATAKTCTCTAAAGTCTTGGGTCCAAGGAGTTTGCAGCTGAGAAGCTTTCCAAGTTCCCTCTTTCTCAATRGCTGTGAATGCCTGAGCATCCACAACCCCAGTCCAAATGGCCTATATTTGAAGACACAAAGTCTTCCTCTGGTGCCAAAGGACTGGTTTGAAGGTGTTTGAGACTCCTCAACATCATCCAGGGAGATCTGGGCATGAAGTGTGAGTCTCAAGGGTAAAAACCTGAGAATTGGTGATGAGAGATAGCTTAAACAAGGGCTTAAGAGCCAAATCTTTTTCACGTCCGTCTATAAAGCTGTCTGATGATAGAATGAAAAGAAAGCCCTGCCCTCTTCCCCAGGAAGGGGAGGAGCCAAACAATTAAGCAGGGGAGGCAATTCAACAGATGCAAACAACATTGAGAGAAAGCAGTAGATAGCCAAACAACTCAACTGTACATTCACATACAAGTGGGGCCTGACGCACCGTCACATGTTACAAGCTGGGTAGATGCAGGGAACACCATGGATGTAGTGTATCTGGATTTCAGTAAGGCTTTTGACAAGATCTCCAATGACCTTCTGGTAAACAAACTAGTCAAATGTGGGCTAGGCAAAACAACGGTTAGGTGGATCTGTGATTGGTTAAGTGAACAAACCCAAGAGGGGCTCACCAATGTTTCCTCTTAATCCTGGAAAGAAGTGATGAGTGGAGTGCCATCAGCAGGGTTGCGTCCAGTTCAACAACTTTATTAATGATTTAGATGAAGGGTTAGAAGACATGATCATCAAGTTTGCAGACAACACCAAATTGGGAGGGATAGCCAATACACTAGAAGACAGGAGCACAATTCAAAATGGCCTTAACAGATTAGAGAGATGGGCCAAAACTAAAAAAAAATGAAGTTCAACAGTGACAAATGCAAGATACTCCACATAGGCAGAAAAAATGAAATGCAAAGATACAAAATGGAGGGTGGCTGGCTCAATAGCAGTACATGTGAAAAAGATCCCTGTGGACAGCAAGTTAAACATGAGCCAATAGTGTGATGTGGCAGCTATAAAAGCCAATAGGATTTTGGCCTGCATAAATAGGAGTATACTGTCTTGATCCAGGGAAGTCCTGCTATCCCCCTATTCCGCCTTGGTCGAACCACACCTGGAATACTGAGTCCAATTCTTGGCACCGCAATTTAAGGGCAATGTTGACAAGCTGGAATGTGTCTAGAGAAGGATGAGTAAAATGATCAAGGGTCTGGAGAACAAGCCCTATAAGGAGCAGCTTAAAGAGCTGGGCATGTTTAGCCTGCAGAAGAGAAGGCTGTGAGGAAACATGATGAGGACCATGTATAAATATGTGAGGAGAACTTATAGGGAGGAGGGCGCAGGCCTGTTTTCTGCTGCTCTGGAGACTAAGACACAGAACAATGGCTTTAAACTACAGGAAAGGAGATTCCACCTGAACATTAGGGATAACTTCCAACTGAGAGAGCTGTTCAACAGTGAAACTCTCTGCCCCGGAGTGTGGTGGAGGCTCCTTCTTTGGTGGCTTTTAAACAGAGGCTGGGTGGCCATTTTGTCAGGGGTGCTTTGAATGTGATTTTCCTGCTTCTTGGCAGGGGTTGGACTGGATGGCCCACAAGGTCTCTTCCAACTCTATGATTCTGTGGATCAACAACATTTCATAGAAAGACAGGATAGTATCAAATACTGAATAATAGTAATAATAATAATAATAGTAATAATAATAATAATAATAATAATAATAATAATAATAATAAATGGCAATACTCACTTCATATGCTAAGAATATTGCATTTGTGGAGCATTTTAAAGCACATACATAAATTGGCAACTTAATTCTAGTCTTGTCTTTTAAAAATATTGTTGTGTTAATCCACAAGAGTCTTTTGTTTTTCCCACAACCGAGTAGCACAGTTAGTCTGCTGCATACTGATTAAAGTGACATTTTAAGCTGCAGTCTTAAATACCTTAGGGCTTAAAGTCTCCATAAGTCAGAAGTAACTTGGAGGTAGACAACAACAAAGAGCAAGTGATGTAGTGCTTTGAGTGCTGGACTATGATTCTAGAGTCCAGGGTTAAATCCCCAACCAGCCATGGAAACCCACTAGGTGACCTTGAATTACACTCTCTTGGGGTCCTTCCATGCAGCCATATAACCCAGAATATCAAGGCAGAAAATCCCACAATATCTGCTTTGAACTGGGTTATCTGAGTCCATACTGCTATATATTCCAGTTCAAATCAGATAATGTGGGAATTTATTCAGCTGTGTGGAAGGGGCCTCAACCTCAGAACAAGCAAATATGATCCCCCCCCCACCCCCACCCCCAAATCATAGGTTTGCCTTTGGGCCACCATAAATCATAAATGTCTCTTATTGGCAGAAAAAAACAAAGTAGGGCTTAAATCTGAATACTCCAAAGGCATCAGATCCTGTCTGATCTTGGACAGTATGCAGGGTTGGCTCTGATTATTATTTGGATGGGAGATCACCAATGAATATCAGTACTGGGTGCTGCAGACTGTATTTCAGAGGAAAGACTGGACAAAAAACCTCTTTGTTGCCTAAGAAAACCCTATGAAATGTATGCGGCTGCCATAATTTGACATCTGCCAAAGGCCCATATACATAAGACAGTACAGTTAAAACCCAATTGGGCTGTGCACTTTACTTCTAAGTCAACATGTCTGTAGTTCTGTACAGAATTCTCAAAATAAAAACATATGTGTTGATTTGTGGTAATGCATTGGCCATGCCCTCCCCGCCCCCAAGAAAACTGTATATTTTGGAAAAGTAAAGGAAATATAACTTTTAAAATAGGGATAGCTAATGCAACCCTTTTCCCTACTTTTTAATTTTTTTAAAAAAATTAGGTGGTACATCTCGGCAATTAACAAACTTTTGCCTTACAAGTCTTATCTCGGTATACATTATTCCAAAAGTAAGCTTACCTTATATGACACTTTATACATTCTTTAGATGTGTATTCCCACATTGTTGGCTTGCAGCAGCACTCATTCTCTAACTCGGTCCAGGTTGTTCTAGAGGAGAGGTTTATTATAGAGCATTAAATACCTGCTAATCAGGTGCCAGAGTAAAAACTAGTAAGAATACTAACTTTAAGGGTAGTATAGAAGAGAAAAAATGGCAATGTCATTTCTTACGTGGTTGGCTGCCAAGCAACACCTGCTTACTTTCCTTCTTCTACATAAGACCCCATTGTCTTGTGGGGTTCCTCAGAGTTCAATATTGTCTCCCATGTTGCTTAACATCTACATGAAGCCACTGGGGGGATCATCCAGAATTTTGGGGTGTGATGTCACCTGTACACAGATGACGTCCAACTCTATCACTCCTTCCCACCTGCTACTAAGGAGGTTGCTCAGGTCCTGGACCGATGCTTGGCCTCTGTGATGATCTGGATGAGAGCAAACAAATTGAAACTGAATCCAGACAAGACAGAGATTCTCCTGGTCAGTCACAAGGCTGAACAGGGCATGGGTTACAGCCTGTGTTGGATGGGGTTACACTCCTTCTGAAGATGCAGGTTTGCAGCTTACGTGCGATCCTGGATTAATCGCTGAGCCTGGAACTCCAGGTCTCGGCGGTCACCAGGGGGGCATTTGCACAGTTAAAACTTGTGTGCCAGCTTCATCCGTACCTAGGAAAGTCTGACTTGGCCATGGTAGTCCACGCTCCGGTTACATCCCGTATAGACTACTGCATGGGGTTGTCTTTGAAGACTGTCCAGAAGCTTCAAATGGTCCAACGAACGGCAGCCAGATTGCTAACAGGAATGGCACTCAGAGAGTGTACAAATCCTCTGTTGTGCCAGCTCCACTGGCTGCCAGTTTGCTACTGGGCACAATTCAAAGTGCTGGCTTTAGCCTATAAAGCACTAAATGGTTCTGGCCCAACTTACACATCCAAACGCATCTCCGCTTATGAACCATCTAGGACCTTAAGATCGCCTGGGGAGGCCCTGCTCTCATTACCGCCTTCGTCACAAGTACATTTGGCGGAGACGAGAGACAGGGCCTTCTCGGTGGTGGCCCCTTAGTTGTGGAATGCCCTCTCTATAGATATTAGATTGGCCACCTCCCTTTTAACATTCCTGAAAAAAGTCAAGATGTGGCTTTTAGAACAAGCATTTGCAAATACAGAGTAACTGACACAGGAAAATGGCACAACTAGACAATGAGTCTGGACAACGTTTTTAACGAGGATACACTATGAATATATATTTTATTGATTTATTTAGTTTTTAATTATATATTATGTTTTTAATTGTATTTATGACATTGTAAGAATTGAATTTTGCCCTGTTAACTGCCTTGAGTCCCCTACAGGCTGAGAAAGGCAGTATACAAAAACAGTAAGTAAGTAAGTAAGTAAGTAAATAAATAAATAAATAAATAAGCATTAAAGGTACAGGAACTCTCTCCTTTTTCACTCAGTCATCCCTAAGGTAAAGGTAAAGGTTTTCCCCTGACATTAAGACCAGTCATGTCTGACTGGGTGTTGGTGCTCATCTCCATTTCTAAGCTGAAGAGCCAGTATTGTCCGTAAACACCTCAAAGGTCATGTGGTCAGCATGACTTCATAGAGCACCATTACCTTCCTGCCAAAGCCAAGCCCGGTAATTCATAACAGCAAAATACAGAACAACTAGGTTGGCAGAAGCTGGGCTTAACAGCGGGAGCTCCCTCCGGTGACCTTTTGGTCATCAAGTTCAGCAGTCCAGAGGTTTATCCCACTGTGCCATCAGGGGCTCCCTAACAGTCATCCTTAAAAAGAGGTCAACTCCTTTTCAGTGAAAAACAATAATAGCTCCAATTGCTCTGTATACATTCTCAGTTAGATCCAAGAGTCTGAGATTTTCTTTTGTCCCCCTAAATTAGTTCAATGATATCACTCCAAGTTCATTTTACTTTCTGATGCTCTTTCCATTGGTCCCACAGGTACTGGTGACTCAGACTGGCATTTCATAAAATATGAAGAGGAACATGGAAAGGCTTTTGCAAAATAAATATGTATTATTTCTCAATGAAAACTGAATGAACACAAGGCACACATTCAGGAAAATGGTGGCAATGGAGGAACACTAAAAACAGGATTGATGTGGTCATCACACTCCCGAGTAAACCAACAAAGCCAGATGGAGAGGACTCATACGGAAAGCATTTCAATTCAATGTGGTTAACTTGTCAATCTGACAGTTTCAATTTCTGAGGCAGGAGTCTCAGGAGTTATGACCCTGAACTGTGAGAGTGCATGCTGCTTCTTGATATTTTGGTGACCTTTTCACCATTTTAATTTTAATTTTTGATGGATTCTAGTCTTTAACAAGTGGAGGGTGTGTATAAAGCTTGAAATCAATGCAAGGGGTATGTAATAATCTCTGAACGCGGAATGCTGTAGACAATGGGCTTGTTACTGGTAGATTTTAATAATATTTAAAGTGGAAAGAAATTACAATAGAAACCCTGAAAAAGCGCATGCTGGCAGTCGTGTTCACCATGGAGGCTTCTAAACGCCCACTTCTATTGACAATGCATAAAAGAAAAACTGTGGGGTTCTACATGGAGACCCAGGAGTCAATTACAGAACCAGTAATTGGCTGAAAAAGAGAAATAAATAAATAAATAAATAAATAAATAAATAAATAAAACTGATTGTTCAAAGGTATGCTATGGCCTAAAATGGATCTTTCTGCTATGAAATAGGAAAGAACCAAAACTAAAAAGTAGTTTTGTCTAAAATGCACGTTTCTTAGCTTTTGGACGGCAGTGCGCCATCCTTCTAAACCAGGATAACAGAACTTAACAGTTTGTTCACACTACAGTGTATTTGTATGAGGAAAACCACTACTGATACTATGCTATGGTTCCACTTTAACTGCCATGGCTCTGTCTTAGAGACTCTTTGAATTTGGTGCCTCTAGGGATTCCATTAAAACATTGCTATAGTAGTTAAAACAGAATAATCATGCATAATAGGCCTCTTCTACACTGCCACATACAATCCAGATTATCTGCTTTGATACTGGATTATATAGCAGTGTAAGAGGTAAAGGTAAAGGTTTCCCCTGTCATTAAGTCTAGTCGTGTCCAACTCTGAGGGTTGGTGCTCATCTCTATTTCTAAGGCAAAGAGCAGACATTGTCCGTAGATGCCTCCAAGGTCATGTGACTGGCATGACTGCATGGAGCAATGTTACCTTCCCAAAGAAGCGGTACCTATTGATCTACACACATTTGCATATTTTCGAACTGCTAGGGTTGGCAGAAGCTGGGGCTAACAGCAGGAGCTCACTGACCTTTCAGTCAGCAAGTTCATCTGTTTAACCTGCTGTTTAACCCACTGTACCACCCATATAGCAGTGTAGATGCATATAATCCAGTTCAAAGCAGTTAATTATCTGATTCGATAATCTGGATTTTATGGCAGTGTAGAAAGGGGTGAAGGAAAACAGATGCTTTTGAACTGTGGTATTCTGAGAGTGTCTTGGGCCATAAGAAGTCCAATTGCTCATTGGAGAGAAGGATATTAGTGGCAAAGATGAAGTACTTTGGCCACATCATGAGAAGACAGGAAAGCTTGGAGAAGAGAATGATGCTGGGAAAATGGAAGGAAAAAGGAAGAGGGGCCGACCAAGGGCAAGATGAATAGATGGGATCCTTGAAGTGACTGGATTGACTCTGAAGGAGCTGGGGGTGGTGACGGCCGACAGGGAGCTCTGGTGTGGGCTGGCCCATAAGGCCATGAAGAGTCAGAAGCATTTGAACAAATAAACAACAACAACAAAGATTAGTGTGGAAGAGCTCTACAAGGAGATCATAATTATTTTTTTTAATTCCCCCAAAAAGGTTGCAGATCAAAATGGGCTCAGATGTTGGACACAACATAAAAATATCAGATTGGGAAAAAATATGGAATACAAAAATAAAATATACTAACTCATATGACCTCTGCGAAAATTGGAAGCTAGCAAAATACTACAAAAATGTTTCAGACAAGTGCTGGAGATGCGACACACAGACAGGGATGTTTTTACATGCATGGTGGTCCTGTAGGATGGCAGGTAAATATTGGAAGAGCATCCACGAGTCAACACAGAATATTTTGGGATTGAAAATAGAAATGAAACCTGAATACTACCTATTGGGAACAATAGACATAGACATGGAGAAAAATAAGGAAGTATTATTTACCCATTTATCCACGGCAGCGAGAATGACATTCGCTAAGAATTGGAAAAAGGAAATACTTACCTTTGAGGACTGGCTACTCAGTATATTATGATCATGGACACCCAGTCTCAACAGCTTAGAACTTGACAACAGGGAGACCAAGAAAAGGTAAACTGGACTGAAGTTTTAAAAAATTGAAGAAAAAAATGGACGCTAAGTGGAAGAAACAGAGAGAAGGATGGAACCCAAAGGAGGAATACAAGACTAATAGACTTACATTTGTTAGGAGGGAGGAGATAGGACAATCTGGGGGTCGGGAACCCCTGGAGGGGTCAAGAAGGGGTGTCAGAGGGGTCACCAAAGACCATCCGAAAACACAGCATTTTCTGTTGGTCATGGGGGTTCTGTGTGGGAAGTTTGCCCCAATTCTATTGTTGGGGGGGGGGGGGGGGGGGGTTCAGAAGGCTCTTTGATTGTAGATGAACTATAAATCCCAGCAACTACAACTCCCAAATTTCAAGTCTATTATCCCCAAACTCCACCAGAGTTCACATTTAGCCATATTGATTTTCATGCCAAGTTTGGTCCCGATCCATCATTGTTTTGAGTCCACACTGCTCTCAGGATGTAGGTGAACTACAACTCAAAAACTCATTGTCCACCAAACCTTTTCAGTATTTTCTCTTGGTCATGGGAGTTCTGTGTGCCAAGCTTGGTTCAATTCTATCGTTGGTGGAGTTCAGAGTGCTCTTTGATTGTAGGTGAACTGTAAATCCCAGCAACTACAACTCCCAAATGGCAAAATCAATCCCCCTCCCCCTCCACAGTATTCAAATTTGGGTGTATCAGGTATTAGTTCCAAATTTGTTCCAGTGAATGAAAATACATCTTCCCGCATATGATATTTTCATTATGCTTCATAACAGTAGCAAAATTACAGTTGTGAACTAGCAACGAAAATAATTTTATGATTGTGGGTCATCACAACATGAGGAACTGTATTAAGGGGTCGCCGCATTAGGAAGGTTGAGAACCACTGAGATAGGAGGCCAAAATAAGTTTTGTGTTTACACTATTCCCAATTGCTGTTATGGGTTTTTTTCTCTCTTTCTTTTTCATTCTTATCTTCTCATTCTGTTTTTACACACACGTATCTCCCCCCCCCTTCCCATCCCCAATATCCCACTCCCCTACGTGTCTGTGTAATTTTGTTCATTTTTTTCTTTCAGTTTTGTACATGTTAATAAATATCGCAATTAAAAAAACCCTTGGGAACTCCCCTGTCCTTGTATGTATATACGATAAGTATTCATATATGAAGCCCCGTTTCCTCATAATGCCTGAAGTGATGGATCCCTTGAAAAGCTTGTTTGCTGAATATATCAGTTGGTCCTGAGTTGTAGAAGCAATACAGATATATATAGTACAACTTTCTGTTTCGTTTAAGGGACATGAGCGTTCCCACCTATGGAGCTGTGAGGAAATCACAGGTTCTTTTTTAAATCTTGCGACTGCCTTCTTTAGCACATGTGAGGCCTGCAGGGCATTTCCTGCAGAATAAATGTTTAACAAGCTTTAATGATATGGAGCTAAATGCATTGCAATACACACGAGCGAAGTGTCTAGCGTCTACTGTCACATATCACTAATGTTGACAGGCACTTAGCAGCAAATTGGGCTCTCCCTGCACACACACACCATGAGGCTCACAGCAAAGAAACTGTTATGTAACCATTTCTATCTAATGGGGATGCCAAAGTAATGGATTCCTACTTGGGCAATTGTAGATTTGCAGGAATCAAAGCCTGTGTCCCTTCTGGCTCCCAATGGGACAGTAAGGCCAAAATGACCACCCAGTGGGTCAGTCATACTTCTTAATATGACAGCATTTTCTTCTCTCCTGTCAAAAATCAGCAAGGGCCACAAAGAAGAATCTGGTGTATAAATTACACTTGCCCTTGGGCAAGTCGCAGCAGAACTGCAGTAGAGAGCATTGAGTTGTCAATGGTGAGCTGTCAAGTGCTACTAGCACTTTTCATTGTGACAAATCTGCACAAAAAGGCCAGGTGCTTGGTGCTGAATTAATTTTCAGCCTATAAAAAGGGCTGTATTGCAAGAAACCGGTGCAAATAGAAACCCAGGTGTCAAAATATGCACAAAATTATTGGTCCTCAGATTCTATACATTTTTTCAGGTGGAAAGATATTTTGGACATTGCATGAGAATCTGTGCAAAGTCACTGATTTGTTCCTCTTTGTAATGACTTCTCCTCCCACCAGATTCAGATTAGGGTCTGGCTAATTCATAGGGGAAGGCATGTAGCTGGGGGGGGGGGGGGGGGGGCTTGGGCTTCAGCCCCCCCCCCCCGAAATTCTCATGGTGGTCTGCGAAAAGGTCTTACTGGTACATTATTTAAACTGTTATGTTTATTCATATCATGATCTGATCACCATGCTCAATATATCCCATATGCATGGGGGTATTGGGGTAACGATACAAAAGGTTTGCTAGGGTAGACCCTCTTTCACTCAGACTCAGCCCCCCCGAACCAAACTCAGCCCCCCCCCCCGAAACAAAATCCTGGCTACGGGCCTGCTTGCTATGATCCACCTAGAAGAAGAAGAAGAACTTTATTTTGCTATCTCACCTCCATCTCCCCGGGAGGCTACGGCCCTCCAAGGTCATTTACCCGGCCCTCATCAGGGTCAACCTAAGTCTGAAATGACTCGAAAGCACACAACAACAATCCTATCTCATTAGCCAAAAGCAGGCCCACACTTCCCCATTGAAATACTAATAAGTTTATATCTGTTAACATTATTCTTCGTTTTAATTATTGTATTGTTTTAAATTGGGGTTTTTTTTGCACTTAAAATAAGATACATGCAGTGTGCATAGGAATTCATTCATGCTTTTTTCAAATTAGGATTCCCTGGTGGCACAGTGGGTTAAAGCGCTGAGCTGCTGAGCTTGTTGACCAAAAGGTCGCAGGTTCGAATCCGGGGAGCGGCGTGAGCTTCTGCTATCAGCCCCAGCTTCTGCCAACCTAGCAGTTCGAAAAAATGCAAAGGTGAGTAACGACAATGATTCTTTATTGATTAGTCAGTTTTGACCATATCAAAATGTGCAAAACATACAAAACATACATACTTGCCCATACATACAGTAAAACTATATATGAATACAAGGCATCCAGGCCTGCTGGCCTATCAACCCACTCCTAAATGATTGTGCAATTAAAAAAATTAAAAATTGATTAATTCCTTAAAGTAGGGATTGGGCGGGGGCGCAGGTAGGTAAAACTAGTGGCATATCCATATTAAGTTTTTAAGTTTGAATTTTGTTGGTGGCAGCAAGGTCACTTCTCTCTGCTTCCATCTTCTCGCGGATGGCCAGCGCTTTTTGCGTAAAAAGGGTCAATTTTAAAATAGAGTAGATGAGGTGAGTAGATCAATAGGTACCGCTCCTGCAGGAAGGTAACGGCGCTCCATGCAGTCATGACCTTGGAGGTGTCTGCGGACAACGCCGGCTCTTCAGCTTAGAAATGGAGATGAGCACCAACCCCCAGAGTCAGACACGACTGGACTTAATTCCAGGGGACAACCTCTACCTTATCTTTTTCAAATTATAATCCAACCTTTCAATAGAATTAGGGACTGTGACCTGACCCTCTGTTTAAAAAGTTTGAGGACCCCTGATCTAGTCCAACCCCATGCCATGCAGAAAAAGCACAATCAAGGTATCCCTAACAGATAGCCATCCAAGGAAGGAAGGATAGCCTTCCAAGGAAGGGCTTCCACCAGACTTCACAGCAGAGAGTTCTACTGCTGAACAGCTCTTAGGGTCAGAAAGTTCTTCTTAATGTTCAGGTGGAATCTCCTTTCCTATAATTTCAACCCATTTCTCGGAGTCCTAGTTTCAAAGGCAGCAGAAAACAAGTCTGCTCTCTCTTCCATGACACTCTTTTGCATATTTACATGGCTATCAAGCCTTCTCTCAACCTTCTCTTCTGCTGGCTAAACATACCCAGTTCATGAAGGCACTCCTCAAAAACCATAGATTAGATGCAAAGACAACCACTGGCCGTCATACACGCTATTAAACATATGGCCTGAGATGGGGAATTTGATTGTTATGTCGCTATTGCAGCTATAGGTGGCGCTGTGTCCTGAAAGAGGCTTGTATCTATTGTTATTGTTCTAAGCCACTCATTCAAGTGAAATTATGTCAAGCAGCCATTTTGGTTCCACCATCTTCTAAGAAACTAGATATTGCTTTTCACCTTAAACCCCTTTTTCATATCTAGCCCAAAGCTCCTCGCTTTTAAACTTTAGTTAGAGGTTTTTGATAACTTCTGAAGAAATGAAATGAGTCCTAAATGTTCCAAAAACATTTGAAGCCAGTGGAGGTTCAGGGGATGAAGGGACGGCTGAGAAGGAGACAGGATGAGAAGGCTGAGAAGGAGCCAAGTTGGAATGTGTCCAGAGGAGGGTGACTGAAATGATCAAGGGTCTAGAGAACAAGCCCTATGAGGAGCCGCTTAAAGAGCTGGGCATGTTTAGCCATAAGAAGAGAAAGCTGAGAGGAGACATGATAGCCATGTATAAATATGTGAGGGGAAGTCATAGGGAGGAGAGAGCAGGCTTGTTTTCTGCTGCCCTGGAGACTAGGACGCGGAACAATGGCTTCAAACTACAAGAAAAGAAATTCCATCTGAACATGAGGAAGAACTTCCTAACTGTGAGAGCTGTTCAGCAGTGGAACTCTCTGCCCCAAATTGTGGTGGAGGCTCCTTCTTTGGAGGCTTTTAAACAGAGGCTGGATGGCCATCTGTCAGGAGTGCTTAGAAAGTGATTTTCCTGCTTCTTGGCAGGGGGTTGGACTGGATGGCCCACAAGGTCTCTTCCAACTCTGTGATGCTATGAGAGCCACACTATTATTCTAAACATAAAGCTCCTAGCACTAATCCCACAAGCCTCACTCTTGTTGGCATAATCCCACAAGGCTGTCACGTGGGATTTCTGGGTCCCATTCAGTAAAGGTTGTTCCCTGACTTTAAGTCCAGGCATGTCTGACTCTGGGATGTGGTGCTCATCTCCATTTCTAAGCCGAAGAGACAGCATTGTCCATAGACACCTCCAAGGTCATGTGGCCGGCATGACTGCATGGAGCACCGTTACCTTCCCGCCGGAGCAGTACCTATTAATCTACTCACATTTGTATGTTTTCGAACTGCTAGGTTGGCAGAAGCTAGGGCTGACAGCCGAAGCTCACGCCGCTCCCCGGAATCGAACCTGCGACCTTTCAGTCAACAAGCTCAGCAGCTCAGCACTTTAACCCACTGCCCCACCAGGGGCTCACTCAGGCCCCTTACACATAGGTTTATAAAATTCACAATGAACTGGATTATATGACAGTGTGGACTCAGATAACCCAGTTGAAAGCAGATATTGTTGATTATCCGCCTTGATATTCTGGGTTATATAGCTGTGTTGAAGGGCCCTCAGTTTCAAAACCAAGGATTAATGCAAGGGTTCTAGGAAGTCTACTCAGAGAAAAATAACAAGTAGGGAAGGTAAGAAAAAGGCCATTTTGTCCTATCCATATTTGAATTCTTCTGCTCAATAATCTTATACATATACACATACTGCTGGCATTTCTGTTGCTAGTAGTACTTCAGTGACACTCCTCTTTAATGCAAGAAAGGCTGGAGCTGCACCAAAACCAAGGTATATTTGTTTGTTTATCAATAATAGCAATTATGAGGGGATTTATTTTGACTATCAGTGGTGTCAGCCTGAAGGATGCTCTGGCTGGATCTACACTGCCAGATAATTCAGGCCCGTTCTACACTGCCATGTAATCCAGATTATCAAAGCAGATAATCCACATTATCTGCTTTGAACTCGAGTATATGAGTTTACACTGCCATATAATTGAGTTCAAAGCAGATAATCTGGATTTTATATGGCAGTGTAGAAGGGGCCTCTGGCAGCCATTCTTTTATATAGAGAGAAATCAGGGTATTGTTGATAATAATAATAATAATAATAATAATAATAATAATAATAATAATAATCTGGTCCCAGTGGTGATCAGCACACAGGGTGCAGTGCCTAAAGACCTTGGCCTGCACTTAAACACAATCGGCGCTGACAAAATTACTATCTGCCAGCTGCAGAAGGCCACCTTACTGGGATCTGCACGTATTATTTGCCGATACATCACACAGTCCTAGACACTTGAGAAGTGTCCGGCGTGTGATCCAATACAGCAGCCAGCAGAGTGATCTTGTCTACTGTGGACTCATCTTGTTGTGTTTCAAATAATAATAATAATAATAATAATAATAATAATAATAATAATAATAATAACAGCTGTGATAAAGATACCTTTGCTCTCTGATGGCTCAGTGTACACAAACATAATTTCTTACCCAAACTATTGAAAATGTTGTATAAAGTTACCTTCAGGCAGGATAAGTGAACAAAGTGTATGACATATAAATGAACTTTATGTGTAGATGAAATCTCCAAGATAGATCATTATGTTCTTATATGCAAATATAAGTACATAAGGAAATATCCCAATTTTTTAAAAAAAATACCTTTTGGTCCCAAGCATTTTGGTAAGGGATAGTCAAACTGTACTAGACTGTGTTGTTGTAGCCCAGATAATATGCTGTTTTAAGGCTTGGAGTGCATCTACACTATAGAATTAATGCAGTTTGACACCACTTTTATTGCAATGGCTCAATGCTATGTAGTCATGGGAGTTATAGTTTTACAAGATCTTTAGCTTTCTCTGGTTCTTCACCAAAAGCTAAATCTCCCATAGCATTGAGCCAGGACAGTTAAAGCAGAGTCAAACTGCATTAATTCTACATATTTAGCACTGTCCAGGAAAATAGAAAGTCCTTGAAGTGTTGATTTTGTTTTGTTTTTTAAACCTATGACATTGCGGTACACCACTTTTCAGCTAATGCCTCCATAAGTGTACAAAGGGGCTGTAGGACATTCCTAAATTTCAGTGTTAAAAGTAAATAAAAGCTAAAAGAACAAATCAATAAACCACTATATAAATAGCACAGAAGAAAAATATGACAAAAAATAGGAATATGATAGAAAAATACTGCTGAGAGAACCAGCGTGACTGTAGTGAATTGAGTACTGGATTACAACTCTAGAGAACTGGGTTCAAATGCCCATTTGACCATAGAAGCCCATTGGATGGCCTTAGTAAGTCACGCTCTCTCAGCCTCAGAGGATGTCAAGGGGAAGAACCTCTGTGATGGGTTTGCTTTAGAGTCATCTCAAGGCAGAGATGGTTTGAAGGCATGCAACAATAAGAAAAATAGTAATATAATGAGTTACATGAAGCAGAGCAGAATCAGGCTGGATATACACTGCCATATAATGCAGATTGTACCATCAAATAAAACAGATTATCTGCTTTGAATGGGATTATATGAGTCTGTACTGCTATATAATCCAGTTCAAAGCAGATAATCTGCATTTTATATGCCAGTGTAGATCCAGCCTCTGATTACACCAACCTTCTGTCAGGAACATTATAATGAGAGGGGCTTAAACAAAGAGCTAATTAGCAGAGCATTTTAAAGTTCTAGATTAACCCCCCCCCCCTCAAAATGGCTTCCACATAAAACTAAATTTAAAGGAAGTTTTCAGATTGATTCTTCTGGGAGATATGTTCTGTTATATTATTTGCGCACGCGGGGGGGGGGGGGGGGGGGGGTGGAAAATAATTTCAACAACTGCCTAGAGAATTTGCATATTTGCAAAGCTGTCAGGAGAAATGAAGTGTGTGCAAAAACATTGTGTTCATTTTAAAATGTGATCATCTAAAGGGGCAAAAAAGAAGTATGCAATGACACTTCAGTCTATAGGGTAATACATACATTAGCTAAAATGAATAAATAATATGTACTTTCAGGAAATGTATTAAAATTCATATGATGTTCAATGCAGGAAGACCAATATGAAAGAACCATGGGAGGAAATCTATGTGGGATTCAAAGAAGCACAACGAAATCTAGAGTGGGAGACTCTTGCCTCCCTAACCAGAGGTAGGCAAACATTTGGCATTAAATCTTTGCTTAGAAAAATTCAAGTGAAAAAAGTGTTAATGTTATCAAATCTCCTCTGTGAAGTAATGACCCTATTCCTGAAGTTCTAGATATGACAATCTATAATTAACATGTGTGAGAAATTAGAGTGAACTTGGAGAACAATAGCTCATGTTTTACTGTTACACAACCTCAGCATAATTACTTACAAATAAGTTCTTAAGTGTTAATTTGCTCTTCTTGGATGCCAAGCCTGTTTGTTTGTAGATGAAGATGGGGGAAGGCGTTTCCCTGCTGTGAAGGGAAATACAGGTTGTAAGAGACATATATGCTAATAAGCAAGATGAGATTTCAGGCTATCTGGGGAAATATCGTTCAAGGAGAAGGAAAAGTGGCTACCATATTCTAACTATGTTAATCAGACTTGTAGGAAATGGTAGCATGCACCTTACTCAACAGAAGTCAGTCTTCTACTAGAAGACCTCTTCTCCTTGGAAACATGCCCAGTCTAAATCTATTTTAGAGATCAACAACCATAAGGGAGAGGAACAGCAACCTTAATATGGCCCATCTACCATTTGTAACTTGAGGGAAAACGAAATAGCAGCAACACATGGTAGTACTTTTTCCCGCTAAGCAGTGGTTCTCAACCTTCCTAATGCTGCAACCCCTTAATACAGTTCCTCATGTTGTGGTGACCCCCAATCATATATTTTCGTTGCTAATTCACAACTGTAATTTTGCTACTGTTATGAAGCATAATGCAAATTATCTGATATGCAGGATGTATTTTCATTCACTGGACCAAATTTGGCACAAATACCCGATACATTTGTATTTGTGGGAGGGGGGGGTTGATTTTGTCATTTGGGAGTTGTAGCTGCTGGGATTTATAGTTCACTTACAATCAAAGAGCATTCTGAACTCCACCAATGATGGAATTGAACCAAACTTGGCACACAGAACTCCCATGACCAAGAGAAAATACTGGAAAGGTTTGGTGGACATTGACCTTGAGTTTTTGAGTTGTAGTTCACCTGCATCCCAAGAGTACTGTGGACTCAAAACAATGATGGATCGGGACCAAACTTGACATGAAAATCAATATGCCCAAATGTGAAATCTGGTGGTATTTGGGGAAAGTAGACTTGACATTTGGGAATTATAGTTGCTGGGATTTATATTTCACCTACAATCAAAGAGCCTTCTGAACCACCCCCCCCCCAAACAATAGAATTGGGCAATCGTCCCACACAGAACCCCCATGACCAACAGAAAATGCTGTTTTTTCTGATGGTCTTTGGTGACCCCTCTGACACCCCTTCTTGACCTCTCCAGGGGTCCCGACCCCCAGGTTGAGAAACACGCACTAAGGTGAAATGCACTGCATTTCTTTGTAGATTATGATCTGCATTTATATTAGATACAAATTATTATGCACAAATCTATAAACCTTCTCTTTTTAATAGTACATTTCCTCTTTTTATCCTGAAAATGATTTCCATTGACTGATAAAAGAGGCAAGGTAGATCCCCCACCTGAGATTTTTTCCTCCCATTTTTCGCATGTGTAATGATGTGAGTTGAAACTGGAAAGAAGCATGGAAATCAGTGCTAAGAACTTTTGCACTAGGGCAACTTGATATGCAGAGATGAGAGAAAAGTATTCTCCTCCTTATATTTTAAAGAATATCACACACTGAGATTTCTATATCAAGCTGTAGTTAAAGATACGGGCACACTGTATTTTCAGAAGGAAAAGGGTAGCAGGAATTATTGTGCACATTTTTTTTCATCCCTAGACCAGGTCTACCTTCCTTAAAGGATATCCATTGAGATCTCCAAATCGGGATGCAGTTATAGGCCCCTTCTACACTGCCATATAAAATCCAGATTATCTGCTTTGATCTGGATGATATGGCAGTGTAGACTCATATAACCCAGTTCAAAGCAGATAATGTAGATTATCTGTTCTGGATTATATGGCAGTATAGAAGTGGCCATAAATACTGGTGCACTGTATTTTCAGCAGAAAGAAAGGCTTCCCTAGACCAGGTTTGCCTGCCTTAAACTAGGAGTCAGAATCATTTAGGCCTCCAGATAGGGTTGCCCAACTGGATCTGGATTGGAGCTCCTGTAACTTAAATTCTTATTAGATTTGGAGAAGGACAAGTTTTTGAGAAATTCCATCAAGCAGGATGATGGTGCCTGTCTACCTTCCAACTCCAGTTTTCAGTTTTATCAATCTCCCCCCAACATGACTTTTGACTCATTTGATGAAGATTGGAAAAGAGGGCACAGTGATGGCAAGGAAAGAAATGGATGCTCCTCTATGACCAGTCTAACAAGACTGCCACCGGATGTTGTTGGATTGTAACTCCCAGTGTTCCTCATCATTTGTTGTTCTTGCCAGGACTCTTACTTACTTACTTACTTACTTACTTACTTACTTACTTACTTACTTACTTACTTACTTACTTACTTACTTACTTATTTATTTATTTATTTATTTATTTATTTATTTATTTATTTATATTCCGCCCTTCTCACCCCACAGGGGACTCAGGGCGGATTACAATGAACACATATATGGCAAACATTCAATGCCAATTTTGACATACAGTAAGATATACAGACATACGTATACAGACATACACAGAGGCTATTTAACTTTTTCTGGCCGCCAGGGGAGCTGTCGCTTTCATCGTCCATCTGCGACACTGATGAAGTACTTCCGCATTCCCCGCATGCTTTTGCTGGAGTGCTTTGCTGGAGTCTTTTTTATGGCCTCATAAATTAGTTAGTTTAGCCTCCCCACACAAGGTGGCACCTAATTTTCCTACTTGACAGATGCAACTGTCTTTCGGGTTGCAAAGGTCGACAACAGGCTACACAATTGGTTGGGAGCCCACTCCAACCTGGGCTGGCTTCGATTCATGACCTTTTGGTCAGAGTGATCTTAATGCAGCTGACACTCATTCCAAAAGTATCAGGTGGCTAGCATGATTGCTACTTCTATCCTGGGCACACCAAACTAAAGAAGGTAACCAGATACTTTTTATGGCAATTTGAGGCAAACTAGTGATGATATTTTAAATCTGAGACCCAATGCTAGCACAAGATAATTTGTTGCCTGAGGCAGAAAGGCAATAATATTCCTCTCACACACATCAAGAGTGCAATATCTATAAAACCAGTCAGAATTTTTTGCTACACAAGGAAGAAACCATCACACCCCTTCTCCTTGTTTCCGACTGAAATTTTTTAAAAAACCATATAAGGAAACAATAACAAAAACCAATATCAAAAGAACAGCAGTGTAGTCTATTGGCTATAGGAGGCTAGGATTAGGCGCAAGCTTTTTCTACTGGCACAAATGCCCTTCTGCCAGATAATTGTGTACTTCATCTGACAGAACAGTTCACCAGCAGAATTGCTCTCCCGGCTAACAGTGTCATGTAGAAGAGCTGAACAAAGGATGGTAAAGAGGTGGAGTGAGGGAGAAGTTGATTTAGATCAGAGTTTCTCAAACGGTGCTTCTCCAGATGTTTTGAACTTCAGCTCCTATGATTCCTAACAGTTGGTAAGCTGTTTGGGATTTCTGGGAGATGAAGACCAAAACACCTGGAGGAGCACAGTTTGGGGCCCTTCTACACATGCATTGTAACCCAGGTTAAATCGGGTTAAAGGGTGTGTGTGACTAAATGACATTTAGCCAAAATGCAGTAGGAATCAGGAGGAATCGGTTTAAGCATGGAAAACACATGTTTAAAAGCAGCCCTTTAAAATTGGTTCCTCCTGAGAAAATTGGTTGAGTCCAGCAATAACCTAATAACTACTGACCACAGTGACGGAGTGAGTTGAACTTGATTCTATCTTGGCGATTTGGCTTATATGTATTTATTTTGTTTGTATTTTAACTCATTATGATTTTATGATGGTTATAGTTGTATTTGTGCATTGAATTTCTGCTGTTAGCTGGTCTGAGTCCCTCTAGGAGGTAGAGAAGAACGGGATATAAAATTTTCAAATAATAAATAAATAAATAAATAAATAAATTCTCCCCAAGGAAAATGCAGGGAGACTGGCAGTGTCCATGCCCACCCTTGCTGATCATGGATCAGCAGGGGTGAGTATATGGACACCATCTCTGCAAAAGTACAGGTTTAGGCCAGCTGTGTGACCTCCATCCTGAGAGGAAGTGGGATTTAAAATTCCAATTCTTCCTGGATTTTTGACATGTCTGGAAGGGTTCTGCTAAACATTGATTTAGATCCTAACCTCCCTCAGTCACAGTGCAGAAATGACACCATTATTGCTAAGGGTGGTTCCAGACAGGCCTTTATCCCTGAACCATCCGCGTTTAAAAAATGCGGACGTTCCTGGGGGCCTGTCTACACACACCCCAGAAAGTGTCTATATGCTCTTGCGGGACTGGTCCACAAGAACATCTGGAGGCCCTGCCACCCTTCCCAAAGCCCCTAACCCCCTTCAAAAAGTAAGGAAAGCTTACCCGGCCTCCAGTAGACTGCTGCTGGAGCTCTCCCGGTGCGTAGAAATGACGCGCCAGGAGAGTGGGGAAGAGGGAGTGATTTTCCTCCTCCCCCTGCTCTCCTGGCACATCATTTCTATGCACTGGGAGAGCTCTGGCTACAGTCTACTGGAGGCCAGGTAAGTTTTTCTTACTTTTCAAAGTGTTTTGAGGACTGTGGGGAAGGGGGGG
>NW_026845477.1:152291553-152450221 GCF_025583915.1 Anolis sagrei ordinatus | reverse complement strand
TTTCCTGGTTTGTGGCGAATTAATTTGGATTTGTCCAGGACAAATCCAAACAGCCCCTTCTTTATTCCGGGAGTTACCGCAATAAAGAGGCTGTCTGGATGTGCCCTAAGTTGTTTCCAATTTCTCTAGACTGAGAATGGATTGGATTCAACACAGCTAGGCTAGTGTTGGCTCAGCCAACTGGCCACTTTTGCCAATTAGGATTGCATTCCAAGTCACTATTTGCTGCCCTCTCATGACACCCCAAATTGAGTTCCTGAGGCATGAATCTTACTCTAATGTAGTGTTGGTCCCAATGAAGACCCAATGTTTTAAACATATCTCAGAGTGTTGTTTGAACTAACAGAAGCCTTCTGCCAATTTGGAATCTAGGCTATTTTACAAAAGACTATAAGCCAGTCTTTCTCATATTATATAAACGTTTTTCGGCATTCCTTTCATATATGTAAGGCACTCCAGAAAGTAATAAAAAGGAACATTATCTTCAAACTATTTGAAAACACTGAACAAATGAAATGGAACCCAAGTCAGTTTCTTACATTAAGTGAAAGATGTGGCTGTGTTGCTGCAGCATTTCCTCCTAATGAACTAGTTCCTGTTCTCTCTTGAATTTCCTTTCTTCTTTATTCTGCCCTGGTTTCTGATGCTACCATTCATGTTTGTTTTTTCTTTTTAAAAACATACACGTGGAAATTAATCAGTGAGCATTACCCTGCTTAGAGAGTGGGGAATCACATATCTTTATTTCTCTTGCACATTCGTTTCTTTTAATTTCAAGCAGCCAGCCGAAGTGTTGTTCAAGGTGGCTTTTTTCTAACTCTACAAGCTTGTAATAGTTTCCTCTCTGTCTGTCTGCCTATGCATCTCTCTGTGTCACTTATTTTTGGTATTTCTGGGAAGAAATACAAGAGAAGAAATAGTCTGCCATGGCAGCAGTAACAAGCTGTTGAAGATCCAGCAGTCAGTCTAATAAAAAATAGATGTAGCAACTTGTCTCATCTCTGTACTTCATTATCACGAAGAGTCACATAGTGTCACTTTCTGATGCTTTGATTCCAGTGCTCCCATCCCTCTAATATAGGTTCTTCTAACATGTTTTGTGCACAATATATTGTTAGAGGGTTTGCTGTCAAAATTCATTGAATAGCACTATTATTGTGAGTTTCCCTTAGGGCAGGAGCATGGAACCTCTGGCACAAGGGCCAAATCTTGTCTCCCTGGGGTTTCATTCTGGCTCTATGGGGTTTTTCAGCTGGCTATGAATCCTCCAAGACACTGACATTTAGTACAGCAGCTTTTGTGTGTGAATTGTAAATGTACTAAAATGATGAGATTGACATCTGTTGGCAGTAAGTCTTCACATTACAATATGATGGTATGTTAGAACCACTCTTCTACCTTTGCTTGGCCTACCACCAGACAACTTCTGTAAAGTGGAATTTAGCCCTTAGGATAAAAGAAGCTACAAAGCCTTGCTTTAAGTTAAACCTGTTAATACTGGCTAAAGTACTTGGCCTGGGCCTATTCATCTATTTTTGTGAGCGAGACAAATATAGCAACTTGAATACTGAAATTAGAGTTGGGAACTTGCCAAAATCAAGGTGGAGAGAGTTTGCAGCCAAATGATTGAGTTTTAGTTTGTTGGTGTTCTTTTTGTTCATAATGAGAATACAGGTACTGTTTCAAAAAATAGCATTCTTCATTTGCATTGTTGAAGGCTTTCATGGCCAGAATCACTGGGTTGCTATGAATTGTTCAGGCTCTATGGCCATGTTCCAATAGCATTCTCTCCTAATGTTTTGCCTGCATCTGTGGCTGGCATCTTCAGTGGTTCTGTTGGCAGTGAGGCAAGTGGAGTGTGTGTCCGTCCATCCATCCATCCATCCATCTATCTATGGAATGTCCAGGATGGGAGAAAGAACCCTTGTCTGTGTTGTAGGTTTTTCAGGCTATATGACCATTTTCTAGAAGCATTCTCTCCTGATGTTTCATCTGCATCTATGGCAAGCATCCTCAGAGGTAGTGAGGTCTGTTGGAACTAGGAAAATGGGTTTATATATCTGTGGAAGGACCAGGGTGGGACAAAGAACCCATTTTCCTGATAGGGGCTGCAACATTTACTCACCACTGACAACTTAACTCTGCCTTTCTTTCTTTTTTAACTTAAATGTTTTGAAACCTAAATTCAAGTTGTGCAGAGTATGTGCTTGTTCTTCTACTAGCAACAAACACTCCTGGAAACTTCCTAGAGGTGGTATTTATGTTGCGAGGTCCGTTTTTTTTTAAAGTGTGAATGTTGCAATTAGCAAGCATGAATTGGCATTTGAGTAGCCGTGAAGTTTGGAAAGTCAATCAGTGAAGGTATCCCATTTGAACAGAATGGGAATGACCATTGTCTTCCAAAAAGGGGTGGCAGGGTTTATTGTAAAATAAAAACAAATAACTCACAGCTGCCCTCATTTTTGTCTGGGGATGTCATCCCCAACCCTGATCTTGTATACTTCTAACTCATTCAAACAGTAAGCCACAGAAATGCTGGACCACTCTCACAACCACCATGTCAGACTACACAGAGAAGCCATTGAAATACACAAGCATGTGGACAATTTCAACAGAAAGGAGGAAACCATGAAAATGAACAAAATCTGGCTACCAGTATTAAAAAAAACTCTAAAATTACAACAGCACAACAACAGAGAGGAAACAAACAAGGACATCTAATCACCTCTCAACAAAAGTTTGCTCTAGGCACTGTCAGGCCATTATATGCTAATCAAGGTGGTCAGTTGAAACATTCACACCTAGCTCCAGCAGACAAGAGTCCTTTGTCTCACCCTGGTCATTCCACAGATATATAAACCCTTTTTCCTAGTTCCAACAGACCTCACTACCTCTGAGGATGCTTGTCATAGATGCAGGCGAAACGTCAGGAGACAATGCCTCTGGACCATGGCCATATAGCCCGAAAAAACCTACAACAACCCAGTAAGCCAATAGCATTATCTGTTTGAAATTATTCTAAATCTACACTTGTATATGACTTAGGAATGCAAAGTGATCTTTAGTCTTGATATGAATATTTTCAGCTACAGAAACATGACATGACTATTTTTATCAAAACTGAAAGAACTATATATATTTTTCCATAACTTTTTCAGTGTGATTTTTGATTCTGGAAATTTTATTTAAGATAAAATGCCAAACTCCAAATGCCAAAAATATTTTCACTTCTTTGTATCACTTTTTAGCAAATATACAAAGTCTCATCACCTGCAATTTGTTGGATATTAATTATACATGATCCATTAATTATTGTCATATATTAACCACTATAGGTTTTTAAGCAGAGGGTGGTTGGCCATCTGCAGGGGATGCTTTGATTGTTTTCCTGCATGCCCAGGGGTTGAATTGGATGGCCCTTTTGATATCTTCCAGCTCTTTGATTATTTGATTCTATTTTTATCTGGACCCATTGTTTTTACATTAACATGTAACAGTGTATGACATTCAAGTTCCAATCCCATAAAGAAGGACAACCAACCGAACCACTTTTTGCCTATGTTAGTGATAGGGTGTCACCATTACATGTTTAAGACGTCTTGTGTCCTTAATGGAAAAATAGACTTACATACTTATAGAAGACAGGTTTCTTAAACTCCTTACAAACCAGGTTAGCATGAATATTTTTCCAAAACTCTTTTGTATGCCGTTGAGCAAAGTCAGACTGCTCAAAGATAGAAGGGAAAAAATAAGCCATCCCAAAAATATAAATGTAGGACAAGACTTGTGATATCAGTTGGCCCTCAACTTCTTTACTACTGTCAGATTCTTAATTTTGAGAATATTGTCATAAAGAGCCTTTTACTCATTGCTCCTCATTTGTACCTAACTTCACAAATGTTCTAAAGTGCACAGAGATTAACTCTCTGAATAGAGTAGCTTTCGTATTTCAGTGTCAGGCTAGTTCTGTTCTTGTCTGATGGTCACAGAACTACAAAACCAAAAAAGAAAAAAGAAGCTGTAACTCCACTGCGGAGAAACTACAACTGGAACTTCCAGTGGAGATGGCTGAACTGTTTCTTTGAATATCTGACATGAAAAGTTTCTCCTGAATGAATGTCTTTCGTGGTAGCTGGAGATCTTTAATACTCATTTTTCACTTTGGAAGCTTCAGTTCTGGCTGACTGAAAATAATCAGAATGTGCTCCCCCTCCTTTCCAAATCTACCCATTTTCTCTCTTTTTCAGCACAGTTCCCTTCCTGAATAGTAGAGACATGTTCCAGTATCTTGGATATATTGAGAGGATAAGCCTAATGCATGCATTTAGATAACCATGTGCTGCAATTCAGAGCTACTTTATTGCCTTGTATGAGTTGATGTCACTGTTCTATCTGACAATGGTAGTAGTAGTCTCTCAGGGCTCTTCCAGACAAGCCCTTTATCCCAGGTTCTGATCCCAGGTTTTCTGCTTTAAACAGGATTATATGAGTCTGCACTGCCAGATAATCTATATAAATAAAAATGTAATGTTCGTTTGTGGGATTAACATAATTCAAAAACCACTGGGCAAATTGAAACCAAATTTGGGCACAAGATACCTGCTGATCCAAGAAGTGACCAACACTCAAAATAATTGATTTTGTCATTTGGGAGTTGTAGTGGCTGGGATGTATAGTTCTCTTACAATCAAAGAGCATTCTGAACTCCAACAATGATGGAATAGAACCAAATGTGGCACACAGGACTCCCATAACCAACAGAAAACACTAGAAGGGTTTGGTGGGCACTGACCTTGAGTTTGGGAGTTGTAGTTCACCTACATCCAGAGAGCACTGTGGACTCAAACAATGATGGATCTGGACCAAACTTGGCACAAATATTACATATGCCGAAATATGAACACAGATGGAGTTTGGGGAAAAATTTGTTGTTGTTCATTCGTTCAGTCGTCTCCGACTCTTCGTGACCTCATGGATCAGCCCACGCCAGAGTTCCCTGTCAGAAAATAGACCTTTTTGGGGAAAATAGACTTTGACATTTGGGGGTTGTAGTTACTGGGATTCATCGCTCACCTACAATCAAAGAGCATTCTGAATCCCACAAACAACAGAATTGGGACAAACTTCCCACAGAAAATACTTAAGGCCATCCAGTCCAACTCTCTTCACCAGGGCAAGAAAATGTAATCAAAGCCCTCCTGACAAAGAGCCATCCAGCCATAGATATAGATAGATATATATGATTCTCACACACAGAGATATAGTATCCTAGATTTGAAAGAGACCTCTAAAGAAGGACAATGATATGTTGCCTGTTTCAGGGTAGGCAAACCAGACAATCTCCACATCAGCACTGACAAAGAAACAAGATATACTGTTTACCCACAATCATAAAGAAATTACATATATTGGAAAGCAATTCTTTCTCATTACTTTATTTTCCAGATCACCAGACTAGGCCACAGCAATGCCTGGCAGGGGACAGCTAGTCTGGGCTAAACAGAACACCTGGGATCATATCCTGGGATATAGGGCCTGTCTGGAAGGGCCCTCACTGTAGGCTGGAAGGGGGGGGGGAGGGAAGGGGATGGATAGATAATATGTACTAATCTCACCTAAAGCGAACCCATTGAACCCATCAGTTAAATAAACACGATTCAGTGAATCTTTTCTAGTTGGTGCAAACAATTGGATTAAGCCCACAATGTATTAATATGACACTTTTTTCATCTCCCCTGTCTCCCTGCTCCTTATACTCATAAAGAAAAACCAGATTTGGAAAGTAAATCATTGTATATCATTACATTATTTATAATATGTTGCATAGTAAGAGCGTAATGATGATCATTTGCAAATAATGTAACATCTGGTAATGCCCTCACTTCCTCCTCTCTTATGAGCAATGTTAACTTGCTGCTTTGTTTCTTGCTGTGTTTTGGGAGCAGGAGAAGCTAAAATGATTTCTTGGGACATTTCAAACAGAATTTTCAAGATGTAAGCAATTTTCTTCCTTTTTAAAAAGAAGTAATAAGCAATGGGGATGAAACTGATCTCTTTCATTCACAGAAATGAATGACTTTTTGTACCTCTCTGTGAGTAACTTTTCATCCCTGCACAATATCCGGGAGTTTAGGAAGTTGAAAATGGCAACTTCCTATACAGTGCTCTGGAGAATGAACAATAGAAACAAAAGAATGTCTGTACAAGAAATCATGAACAGTCTTCTTAAAAACTTGGAAGAAATGTGATGGATAGTTGAGTAGTGAAATGGATAAGAGTAGGATGGGTAGAATCATAGAATCATAGAATTGGAAGAGAACTCGTGGGCCATCCAGTCCAACTCCCTGCCAAGAAGAAGGGTAATTCGTGAAGTGGCTCATACTTTGTTTCCACTATGATCTTAGTAGGTCGTAGAGAAACCACTCTATGTTCAAGCCACCCATCTTCTATATGGAGATAAAACTGATATCTCTTACAGATTTATTAAAAGATTACAACAAGATGCTGTATCTGAATGAATTTTAAACCATTTCATTGTCTTGTGTTGTCTTTTAACATTTTAGTATACATATTTTATGCAATTAATTTAGAGATTATTGTACTAAATGGTTTTTAAATAGTATAAATTAGTGCTGAATAAAACTCTTAAACCTTTGTATAAATGGTGATAAATATCGCAATAGCATGGAAGTGTAGTAATGGTTACAGTGGATTAGCTAAAATACTAATTCCCTCTCCATCTCCCCCAGGGGGACTCGGGGCAGCTTACATGAGGCCACACCCATCAGTACTGTAAACACACTATAACGCAAAAGCA
The DNA here is from genome assembly GCF_025583915.1 of Anolis sagrei ordinatus. Taxonomy (NCBI): domain Eukaryota; kingdom Metazoa; phylum Chordata; class Lepidosauria; order Squamata; family Anolidae; genus Anolis; species Anolis sagrei. The sequence continues at coordinate 152,443,404 of NW_026845477.1, read as the reverse complement.
TAACACAACTAAAAAAAATAAAAACATAGAATGCAAAACCAATATAATAAGCAACAGAACAATATAAAAACAAACAATAAACTCACAAGATTACACTGGGCAGGGCCAAATTCAAGGATAAATTTTTAAAACACTGGGAGATTGGGCAATGTAAATTTTCGGGAAGGGTGATCCGGGATGAGGAAGGATTTAATTGCACGTACCATAAAATAAAGTGCTTCTGATGTCATTTTATGTGAAATTTGGTCAGGGAGTATCTTACATCAACAAAGCATCTTGAAATCCAGCATTTTATTTTTATTTGTTAAACCCACTCTTACAAGAAATGACTTGGAGGCTGTCAGTAATTCAGGAGAAAGCACACAAAACTGCTTTCTCCTGAATTGGTCTATCTAGCCTTCTATTATATAGTCTGAGAGAAGCTGTCTAAGGTTTCAACCAGAGAGCTTTCCTAACCCTGTCCCTTTTAAAGAGGAGATGCTGAGAATTGTACATGGATCCTGATGCACCTTAGTGCAGAGGTGTTACTTGCCACTGTACTCTGCCCAGTATTGTGCCAGTGTCTGCCTGTTCTCGTTCTCTGCAGCATGGTCTTATCACAAAATTGAACTCATATCATTTCCATGAAAGAGACGTTAATGAGGGCCACATTGCCCTCTGAAGCTGTAGAGAATGCAGCGCCATCTTTTCTCTGCCAAGAAATCCCAGAAATGTTGCTAGGTTCGTGGTGCATGGGAAGCCCGTGTCTTGTTTCCAGCACAATAATCGTTTTGACACTCTGCTTGAAACACAGAATTCCATAGACTGTTGTGGTGTTACAAATATTGGCAACAGAGATTCCTAGAAAGCTGCACTAATGGTTGAGGGTCCTTTGTAAAATTGCCTTCAATATAATGCCTTTGGCTCCTTGTTACTGTGAATTAGAACCTAAAGAGCCAAGTACAAGTCGGAACAATCTGCTTAAGCAGCTGAACCATTCTTCTATAGACCTAACTGATAAAGTGAAAGAGATCATTGTAATTCTCCAAGTGCTGAGAATGTATGTAGTAAACCCACTTTCAAATTCCTGCATTGCATGAGAGCAGGTGAAGAAATCATCATAAATGGACTCTTTGACAGATCTATTTCCTATGTAGAAGCAGCTGTACACAAATTGCTGTTAAACCACCCACATACTTATTTGATTCCAAGTTGCTTCTGATATCTTGGCTTTCTGAACCATACAAATTAATTGAAGCAGAGCCCATTCTGGATATCCTAATGACAGCTCCATCTTTACTTGGCTGTGGTGACCATGGCCTTTGTGCATCTGCCAACTTCATGACTTACTATTGGTTGCCTAGCTGAGTGTCATCTGCAAACTTGCAATATCTGCGTCTTCTTCGTAATTTGATAGACTGAGGGGAGATGTGTGGTAGCAGAAGCAAAAACAGTAGGAAACTGGGAAATAACTTTCCATCTTGGAGGAATTGTTCTGGATTAATTAATGGATATTGATTTCTTGTTTAGTGGAACAGATAGAAGTTCAAGAATGAGCTGTGTGCCTCCTTTCTCTGTTACATTGTGTGTTCAGGTAGATATGGCCCCCTTATTTATGGACTCAGAATCCATATTTTAACTTACTCATGCTCCTCAAAAAAATTTCTCACCCCTAGAAATGTCTGTAGGCTTCTATGGGTCCTCCAATGCTTCCAGCCCAAGTATAATCAAAATATTGGGTTTGCTATTATCTGCAGTTTCAGAGATGTGTGTGTATGAGTCCTGGAAGGTATCTCTTGCAGATACAGGAGTCATATTGTATATAACATACATTTAAAAATTAGTCTCTGTGAGCTGTTGTTTTAAGTAAGTATCTCATTCTGAAGCTTTAGTCTTCATTTGTTTTCATATCTAATAGTATAATGTGAAGGTGGGGATGGTAGAAGTTTAGGTAGTTTGGGCATTAGAAGTGCTCAGGGTGTTGGGATGAGGATTATATTTTGCAAGGATCCTTGGGAGTTGCAAATATGATCACGCCTATTATAAAATTCCTGGTACTGATTGCTAGATCACAAATATCAAGAACACAGAGAAGGGTTCAGCACTTTACCCTTTTCTGTAAAAAAGAATGATATGTTAACAACCTTTCACCAGTTCAGAGGGATGTTAAATAGGGCTGGGCGGTTTCGTTTCGTAATTTCGTAATTCGTTAAAAATTCGTTATTTTTTTTTATAACGAAGCGATAACAAACCATTCAGGAGCAACTAAAAAACTAAACGAATTTTTAAATTCGTTTCGTAATTGTTTCGAATTCGTTTTTGTATTCGTTTCGTTATCGTTTTGAAATCATTTCGTTATTATTTCCGCATGTCTGGGGCAAGTTTTATAGTTGTTGTTTGTTTAATCAGTGAAAAAAAATTATAAATATCACACCAACAGTCAACAACAGAGGGAGAGGGAAGCTTCAGAAGTTCCCCCTGTCCCATTTGGAGGTTTTTTAGCGTATTGCACGGTCGTGTCTGCCATTAACGAATCGATTCGTAATTGTTTCGTAATTGTTTCGTATTGTTTTGTAATTTACGAAATTTCGTAAATATCGAACTTTTTAAAAGAAAAATTTCGGAATTCTTTTAAAAATCGAAACGCAAAAACCCCCAAAAAACGAATCGATTTTAGAAATAAATTTTTCCGTTGTTACCCAGGCCTAATGTTAAAGGCATTCATGGGTGCCACAATTGAGCTTACAGCTAAAATGACCTCCAGTTCTAGGAAGCCAAGTTGCTAACCATCTCACCAGCTCCAGTCCACACATCTGGCCTCCTAGTAACTGTAGTTGTATATAATACTGAGATGAGGTTAGGAATTGAACAGATCTCAACTTCTAATTGGATGGCATTTTTCTAGCATGCATCACGATTAGTTATCGTGCCTGGGACTTGAAGTCCACCAACATTTGGGCACCACGTAGCCCAGCTTCCTAACATGCAGGGAAATACAACTAAAGCACTTCTAAAAAATAGTCATCCAATCTCTGTTTAAAGATATCCAAAGATGGAGAGTCTACCACACCTTCCAAAGTAGTCTGTTCCCTGTCAGCTTTTGCAAAAAAGTTCTTCCTGATGTTTAGATTAATTTTTTCCCCTCATAATTTGAATCCATTAGTTCATGTTCTAGTCTCTGGAGCAGCAGAAAACAAGCTTGCTCCATGTTCTACATGACATCCCTTCAGATATTTAAGGATATTTAACGCGTCATCTCTGCTTTCCCTTCTCCAAGCAAAAGATGCCCAGTTCCTTAAGTCATTCCAATAAGGCTTGTTTTCCTTTTGATCTTTGTTTGTCCTTCTCTAGACACATTACAGTTGAGTTTAGTGGGGCTCAGAACTAGACAGAATATTCCAGCCGATGTCTTATCAAAACAGAATAGAGTGGTACTACTACGGTACTTTATTTGAGCTGGACATCACATCACACTCATGTTTTGCTTATGGTCCCTGTACCCTTTTCATACGCCTTGCCTTCAAGCCAGGTGTCACCTATCATATATTTTATGTTTCATTTTCTTGCCTAGATGAAGTACTTTACATTTATCCCTGTTGAAATTCATTTTGTTGATCTTGGCCCAACTCTCCCATCAGTCAAGATTATTTTGAATTCTGATTCTGTCCTCTGAGTATTAGCCCCCCTTCCCCCCAATGTGGTGCCATTTGATTGTTTAATTATCAAGCCTTCTGTTCCATCATCTAAATAATTTATAAATACTGGGTTCCAAATAGAACTCTGGGGCACTCCTCTTGTCACTTCTCTCCAAGATGGAGGGCATCTATTGCTGTTGTGCTCTCTGGGATAAGCCTGTTCACAAATTACCTAACTAGAACACTCTCTAGCTCATGATCCCCCAGCTTGTCTGAGAGTTTCATGGGGGAACTTACCAAAAGTCATACTGAAATCTATATCAACAGTACTTCCCCTATCTACCAAACTTGTAATTATAAAAGAGTTAAGATTAGTTTGGCATGGCTTTTTTAAATTAAAAAAACACGATTATTAAAAAAATCAGTTTCAGGAAAGGCTTAATCTGTGCACACCTACAACTTTGTCACATGACCACCAGAGTTGCTTCACTTCGTGGGAACCCGGTGCACCATGCCTCACATGGACTGGCTCCAGCTGAGGGCGACCACATGGGGGGAAGTGTGGACAGTGTGTGGAGTGTGTGGCTTTCCCCCATGGATTCCAATGGCAACACAGGAAGCCTCCTGTATTGTCGTGGTGGCGGCACATGCTGCATCCACCCTCCTTCACTCACAGAGCCATGCCAGTATTGTTTGATGGGAGCTAGAGGGCTCCGTGGGTGACCTGAGCTAAACGGAGGTCCTTATAATAATGTGACAGAACCATTCCTGAAGTTAATGTCAGTAATTAGTTACTTGGGTCCTCTTTTTTTTGATCTTTTGGAGAACGGTTGCAACTTTGCCCTTCTCCACTCTGCTGGAATCTCTCTTGTTTCCAGGGAATTCTCAAAAAGCATAGATAGTGGCTCTTATATATGCATGTTCCTTTAGTATTCTTAGATGCAGTTCATCTACCCCTGGAGTCCTGGATTCATTGAGTGTAGCTAGGTATTCCTTTAGTACCTATTCTGGGCTGTAGCCCTCATACTGCATGATTTATTACACTTTCACCAGTCAGAGCATCATTCTGCTTTTGGAAGAAGGCTAAAGCAAAGAAAATATTAAGTAGTTCCATCTCATTATCCTCTGTGGGTGTTTCACCATCCTTTCTATACAGTGGCTGGCCCTTGTTCTTCTTCTTACTTCCAGCATTCCATTATTATTATTATTATTATTATTATTATTATTATTATTATTATTATTATTATTGACACAAAAGCACAGTATGTCACAGCAAATGAGATCTATATGCTGGATTTCTATTATTATTATTATTATTATTATTATTATTATTATTATTATTATGTTTCTAAAAAGTCTGAGCATATTTTGAGCTTTAGCTTTTCTGACTTTCCCCCTTAATGGACTGGCTGTTGATATTTATTTTTAGTGATTTCCCACTTTTTCTATTTCTTATACATGTCTCTTTAAAGCTCAGCTACCCCCCTTTTTTAGAAACCACTCAGGCCCCTTCCATGCAGCTGAATAAAATCCCGTATTATCTGCTTCGAACTGGAATATATGGCAGTGTGGACTCAGATAACCCAATTCAAAGCAGATATTGTGCTATTTTCTGCCTTGTTATTATGGGATATAGTGCTGTATGGAAGAGCCCTTGGTTTTCCTCTTCTTTGTAATAGTTTGCTACTGTGCTTTTTAATATATCATCTTTAAAAAATACTCCTGTGGATCATGAACTCCTTTTCCTTGGAACGTTTTAAACCTTTTCTCTAGAATCTGTTTCCCTAATGACTTTCTGCCAGCATAGTATGTTGCAGCACATAAAGCTTTTTAATGATGTTTGTGTGTGTCGTGTTTAATTTTATTATGCTTTAAACTTTTAAATGCTGTTTTAATTTGCTTCTTTTTAATTCTAGTTTAACTAAATTTCAATTTTTGTACTGAAAGTTACTTTTTGTCCTATAACACTGGTTGTGCTGACAGCTGGAATCTGAGTGCTATCTTCCAAAATAATAGTTTTTCTAAGCTCTACCTACAACCTTCAATTTGGTTTTCTGCGGACTTCATTATCCCCACACTTTGCAAATATTTCTACCAACTTCTCTAGTAGAACCAGGCTGTAAGAAACAAATGGGGAATATCATGGCATAAGTTTCTGTCTTTGAGGTCCGATGGAAAAAGGATCTGTTAGAAGCAGAGCAAACTACTCCTTTTATTCCCTCTATGCAAAACCATATTAGCTGCTCACCAACTTTCTCCAATCTTTCCATTTTTCCTTTACCATTCAAATATCAAATGTCCCTTGTTAATATATACTTTGCATAAAGTTGTCCAGTTGCTATGCCAACTATATCCTCTTTGAGAGTTAGCTCAGACAATATTCTCTCTTTCCTCTCTTTTAACACACATATAATACTTACATTCTACTCTACCTGATTATATTATCCAAGTTCACTTCTACTTAAAAAATGTGAGTACTCACATAAGAAAGTTTCCCAAAAATGAAAATTTAATATCAGTATCCAACTGTGAAAAAACAAGCTGAGAGCATTCAAAATGAATACTGAATCACAGGTACCTTATATTTTATTTTTTATCAACCTTGTGGGGTTTTTGTCTTGCTTCCAATAATTATTACTATCTAACTAACCATTTCGGTCTATAGATTAAAAAAAACTAGATTCAGAAATGTAGAGTTATTTTTCCATTGGGATCAAGGATAAAAGAATATGTACTTTGTGCTACAGTGAAAGTGAGAAGACAAGAAAAGAGCAGATTCTTAGAGGATGGACTATCTGTTCTGAGATCAGGCCCGTAGCCAGGATTTTGTTTCGGGGGGGGGGGGCTGAGTTTGATTCGGGGGGGGCTGAGTCTGAGTGAAAGAGGGTCTACCTAGCAAACCTTTTGTATCGTTACCCCAATACCCCCATGCATATGGGATATATTGAGCATGGTGATCAGATCATGATATGAATAAACATAACAGTTTAAATAATGCACCAGTAAGGCCTTCTCGCGGACCATCCAGAGAATTTCTGAGATTATTAATTTATTTATATATCTTCTTTCTCCCCAAATGGGAGCTGCTTGTACTTATATCTGACCTGATTTTATGTAAATAAGACCACACTAAATGTGGAGTTAGTTGTAGTATAGATCTAGAAGTTTTATCAAAAAATCACCCAAAAAACTTGAATACTGTTCCTTACCTCTTGTCAAAAAGTGGAACCATCCCCTTCCCTGAGAGAAGCAATGAAAAGCAAGAACTTAGTCTGTCCTGGAAGAATTTTCTAAAAAGCACTCACACACTCTGCTTTCTCCACTGCCACATCACTTCTGGCCTTTTTGAAGATTTGGGTGGGGAAATGGTGGTGTCAATGGTAGTTTTTAATATTTCCTCACAAAATAATGTAGGAATAATTATAGAAGTCCATGTTTAGGTTCTCTCAGGATGGACCTCTTTAGACCAGTGGTTACTAACAATTTTTTTAAAACCAGGGATCACTTTGACCAGGGACCATGCTCTAACAGTACTAGCAAAAGGGTTACGAATCCATTTTTGGTCAATTTTAGATTTGGTTTGGTTATTTGGGGTGCTGATTCAGAAAATTGCATTGGATAGATCACATCAGCTCTACTTTGCAGAACATATGCCATCCAGTATTCACCATCTGCTCACACACAGAAAACCAGATTTCATAAGCTTTGGCACTATAAGAGGGTTTTGTGAAACTAGTCGCTCTTGTTGCAATGGTGTAGTAATGGTGAGGTGGCGGACCATATTTTAGTTCTTGCAGACCACTGGTGGTCCACGGACTACAGGTTGGAAATTGGGAACCACTGTTTTAGGCAGTATACTAAGTGAAGAAAGTGGTTTCTTTAAAAGGAAATAATTAATACTATACCTGAACTTTTAATAAAAATGTGTGCGCACACACATATGAGGCCTAAATACCATAAAGGCAGCAGATCTTGTCTGATCATTTAGGTTAAGCAGTGTCAGTCATGGTTGGATAGTACTAGGAAGGGAGACTGCCAATGAATACCAGGTGCAGTAGGCTACATTTCAAAGGAAGGAACTGGCAAAACCACTTCTGGGGATCCCTTGCCTAAGAAAATCATATAGAATTCATGGGGTTTCCGTAAGTCAATATGAAAATTGATATTTGTGGTTTTTGAAAAAAATAAATGAAAATGCACACAAATGCATTTAATATCACCAATAATAATAATAATAATACTTTATTTATACCCCGCTACCATCTCCCCAAGAGACTCGATGTGGTTTACATGAGGCCGAGCCCAACAATACATCAATACAAGCAATAACAATCACAGTAACAAAGCAATTAAAATAAATCACATACACAATAGCATAGACATTAAACAAGACACAATGCACATTTAAAAAATCTATGGCTGGGCCAAATGTAAATGAAGTTTAAAAAATAATGCTGGGCATGAACAAGAAAGAGGAGATGGGGCGTACAAGCAGTCTTAAATCAGTATAAAGTGCTTTTAGAGGACATAATGCTAAGGGTTCATTAATATCTGTAGGGTTTTTTTTTTCTGTGTCAGGAGTGACTTTAGAAACTGCAAGTCACTTCTGGTATGAGAGAATTGGTCGCCTGCAAGGATGTTGCGCAGGGGACACCCGGATGTTTTTGATGGTTTACCATCCTTGTGGAAGGCTTGTCTCATGTTCCCGCATGGGGAGCTGGAGCTGACAGAGGGAGCTCATCTGTGCTCTCCCTGGATTCAAACTTCCGACCTGTTGTTCTTCAGTCCTACTGGCATAAAGGTTTAACTCATTGCACCACTAGGGGCTCCTCACCAAGTAGATAATTTGATTTCTTTTGAGGACAAAATAAACAAAGATTTATATCTCTGTTTTGAATATATGCAATTTCAGAGTGAATGACCAGAGTGAGTGACACTCTATTGTGCTCTTAGTTCACTGGCATAGCTTTTCCCCATAGCTTTTCCTATGTTTCCAGGATATTTAAAATAGAGTAGCATTTTCTGGGCAACAGTAGACCATAACACAGGGAAGCTTTAATTCTGCTCAATCTAATTCTCCAGAGTTACAGAATAATGCATTAAACATAGTGCGTGGGCTACATCTGCAATTTGCTTTACTTTTATTTTTTTTAAATGTACTAAATCTATAAACCATAGTGTCCTCGAAAAATATTGAGAAAAGCTCTAGGCTGATCCAAATGCTTTGAGATTTCTGTAAAATTTCTGTGTGGCAGGTGCTTGTGATTATCTGCTATCTCCAGTTTGTATAAAATTAGATTGATGGAGGAGATATTTCAGCTCTTTTTCATTGTTACTCCCAATACAAGAGTTCCTGAAGCCTAGCATCAGCTGCAACCAAGTGCAAAGTCTGGCTTAAATGGGTGAAAGAAAAGGCTGTCATTAGAACTGTGTGTATTCTGCACCAAAGAATATGTGGCCAGGCAGCCTGTGTTCTATGTTATGAAAAAAATGAATTGTTTGGCCCACGTCAATTATGTAAATTGAGAGTGTACATAACTTTGCTTAATTTGCATAATGTTTGTACTATTTTGTACAACCTATTATGATTTACTACTCAAAAGCAGTTACCAGGTCCATGCTAACCTGTGAAACCCTATTCCTGTGAGTGCTGGAATTTTTATTCACGCACTTTTGTGTATTCTGAAACTTCAGCAGTTTCATTGCTCTTGTGTTTTCAAACCACATCTCCACAGCTGTAAGAACTAAAACTGTTCTTGTTTAATGACAGATGACACTACCAGGAAATTTTGATTTCAATATATCTAGTATTCTGTCTAATCTTTTCCTGTTATTCCTGGGAAATCGAGCATGCCTTTACATTGAACCATGTAACCATTTGGGATCAGTTACTCTAATATGTTCAAATGGATCTGTCTTCCCTGGCAGAATGCAGAGTGCTCCATTGATGCAGAATGCCACAGGCTGCCTGCTGTGAAGGTGAGGACGCATCTATTCATTGGAGCTGTGATCCTCACTGGATTTATCCCCATTAGTTCTTTCTCCCAAATTCTTGAACATTTTGTGTGCCTCTCAAAAGCCTTCTGTGAAGATATCCTGTTGGAAAGCTCCTTCATTTCTATTGTCCTGAAATAATGCTTAATTTGCTAGGTTATAGCCTTTTTTCTCACAAAAGAATGTGAGCGTGTGGCAGAAATCACAATTCTCCTCAAAATGTACTTCCTGGCATTTTTGCACAGTTTTGCCAAGTGTGGGTTTATCCTACCAGAAGTCAAGAAGAAAAGTTCCTTCAATGCTGGACATTAAGTCAATAGATCTTCTGACCACAGACTTATATTTATTTATTTAGTACATTTCTATACCGCCCCTCTCAGCCTTCCGGCGACTCAAGGCAGTTTACAAGGCAATTGTGTTTACCAAGGACACAATTACAATATACAATATAAAAATATCAGCAACAATAAAATCAAACATTATAATGAAACATATTTCAATCGATAATCATTAAAACAATGTCCAGTTTCGCCATATAATCATTCCATTATTATATCCGTTACTCCGTATTTTCAAATGCTCGCTCAAATAGGCATGTCTTAAGATTCTTCTGGAATGATAGGAGCGAGGAAGCTGATCTAATCTCCCTAGGAAGGGCGTTCCATAGCTGAGGGGCCACCACTGAGAAGGCCCTGTCTCTCGTTCCCGCCAACCATACTTGGTGATGATGGCAGGACAGAGAGCAAGGCCTCTCCAGATGATCTTAAAGTCCTTATACTTAAAATCAATAAGATGTCTCCTTTTTTCTGGTCTCTATGCCTCACACAAATGGTGTTGCACTTGTTTTGCTCTCTGTGCTCCTCTTCTGTCCTTGTGATAATTGGAGTTTGAAAAAAAAATGGCTTGTTGTAGAAGCAAGGATTGGTGAAAATCCTTTTCTCCATGATAACTCTTTCAGGAGTGAATTTTCTTTCCCAGGGGTAGATTTCTCTCACTTCCTGTTGTCTCACCCATGTTCTTAATTATGAGTCATTAACTTGGAAGACTGCCTGCAAATGGGCCTAAGTTCTGCTTCTTTTTATTATCTAGGTCAGAACCCACTCCTTTCCTTGAGACATTCACAGTCTTGCAATTTTTTTTTTACTTCTGAAAGATCAAGGTTTTTCTTTTACCTCTTTGTAGGTTTACTTGGCTACTATTTTGGTGTGCCAACAACTTTGCCTACGTTAGCCATATTGTTCTCACATCTGGTTGGCTTGCTTTTATCTATCAATGATTTCCCCTACTCCACTCTGGTCATTGTCTCTGGTTTGCTTACAGCTGGCTCGCAAGTCCTTTTCGCCAATGGCTTCTGTTGATAAATGCTTGCTTGCATTGAAGGTGACATTTTAATGGTATTACCTTAGTGAAGAAAGTGAATGAAATAGCAACACTTCGGTCAGATGAGCCTTTCCTTGTATTTCATTGACAAGGTGGTATTAAGACCTTATATTTTCTTCCTGTAGAAAATACTATTGTTGTTTCATGATGAAACTTTCATCTCAATCAAGATATCATTTTGTCTATGTTCTATCGACAGCCAGTGATACCACTGAAGAAGCTCCTACATTGTCTCGATATACAATGTGCATTAGCTTTTTATGTTAGGTGAACTATCTATTTTGCAGCTCCAATAGGCTGTTTGTTTGTAATGAATGGCCATGGAAGGGTCAGAATATATTGCAAAGGTTCACTAAATGGGTTGTCCAGAAAATATCACTGGCATATGAATTGACCAAGTGACCAATTTACAGAATTTCATTTGATAGATTTCATCCTAAACACCTTCTTATGTGTACATCAAAATGATAAACTGATAAGGATAGGATTGCTAGACTTCTGATGATATGATAGGCAGCATTCATCCACCTTCATTTTTTTTTCTGACCTCAGAATGAAAACAGAACCAAATTCCGTGCTGTTTTGCATACCCCTAACCTCAAACCATTTCACTCCTTCCTATAACATGGCATATATAATTCATTTTCTGGCTTATTTATTAATTTCCCTCTCACACTCTCTTTCCAAACACATCTATATAAATAAAAATGCTCTGTGCATAATGAGTACCTTAAAAACAAAAGAACCAATGAACGAAATCACACCAAATTTGGCAACAAAATGTCTCATAACACAAGGAGTGACCATCACTCAAAAAATTATGCTTTTGTCATTTGGGAGTTGTAGTTCCTGGGATTTATAGTTCACTTACAATCAAAGAGCATTCTGAACTCCATCAACAATGGAATTGAACCAAACTTGGCACACAGAACTCCCATGACCAACAGAAAACATTAGAAGGGTTTGGTGGGCATTGACCTTGAGTTTGGAAGTTGTAGTTCACCTACATCCAGAGAGCACTGTGGACTCAAACAATGATGGATCTGGACCAAACTTGGCACAAGCACTCAATACGCCCAAATATGAACACAGATAGAGTTTGGGGGAAGTAAACCTTGACATTCGGGAGTTGTAGTTACTGGGATTTATAGTTCACCTACAATCAAAGAGCATTCTGAACCCCACCAACGACAGAATTGGGCCAAACTTCCCACACAGAACCCCCATGACCAACAGAAAATACTTAAGGTCATCCAGTCCAACTCCCTTCACCAGGGCAAGAAAACGTAATCAAAGCCCTCCTGACAAAGAGCCATCCAGCCATATATATAGATAGATATGATTCATACACACACAGACATAGTATTATAGATTTGAAAGGGACTCCTGAAGAAGGGCAATGATATCTTGCATTTTCCAGGGTGGGCAAAGCAGACAATCTCCACATCAACACTGGCAAAGAAACAGCAAGAAATACTATTTACCCACAAGCATCAAGACATTACATATATTAGAAACCAACACTTTCTCATTACTTTATTTTCCAGATTAACAGACTGGGCCACAGCAACACATGGCAGGGGACAGCTAGTACATATATAAAATACCTTATAGCAGCTTTTCCTAATCTTGCACCTTCCAGATAAAATTGACCTTAACTCCCATCATTGCTAGCCAGAGTTGTTGCAGGGTGATTGTTGGGAAAGGCTGCTTTGTGATCATTCCCTCTTTCCGAGAACAAAATGTATAGGTAGATCAGCACCCCCATGAAGCTTACAGAATTCATCCATGGTAGCCATTACAGGTAAACAATATTAAACTATGGTTCTTATGTGGATTTGGCCAAAATATTGGAATTTCTGAATAATTAGATGAGCCTTCCTTTCCATTAAATGGTTCTATTAACTTACTAGTGCAATGAAAATAATCTAGAGTGTTTAAACAGTTTATATCATTTACAGGACACACTGATATACAGATTTTTTCCCCTTGGTATAATTCAGAAATGTTATGCATTCCAGCTGTTCTCTATGTTAAATATACCCTGAGCTCAGAATCAAATTTAGTGAGAAAAACAGCTTCTTTGGGATCTTGGCAAAAACCAGTTTATTTACTGAAAACAAAAGAAGAAGCAGATGCCACCCATAGGGAGGCAACTGAAATTTTGATACAGGTGGCAGACAGACACAAAAAGGGGGAAATTGACAACATTATGTTGCTAGTGAGTATTACTCATATGATTACAATTTGTGTGGACTTATTCATTGCACTATAGTGTATTCAAAAGGACCTGGAATTGTTACATGCTTCTGAGATGCCTTTATGAGTCTCAACATAAAAGCCCTTCTATGGGATGGAAGCCACAATAAAACAGAAGAGGGTTATATATTGAGATTTTTTTCATTTGACTAAGGACTATATAGAATGAAGAATTCTTGCCAGAGGATTATAATTTTTAATGATACTCTTATAGACATATTTTGAAACATTATTAAACTTTTTTAAAAGTATATGAATTGTGTTGAGAAGAGCAAATTTGAATCCGAGTTTAAAAAAAAATATTTGATTGGCAAGATGATTAAAATGGATTTTGAATAAATCAAAACATTATATGATAAAGTGGACTCAACATTTTGGATATAATATATAAATAAAATAATGGGGGAATTGTGGTCAAAGGGAGAGTAATTTGTATTGTGTTAGGCTCTCTATAAACTAATATATCATTGTTATTTGACTCCAGAGAAATTGTCCAAAATGCATATAGTTCTAAATCATCTGGTATGGCTGGTTTGAGATGTTTTTAACAATTTGATTTTAAAGTTGATACAATTGATCTTAATTTTTTGGGGTATATTTATAGTTTATTTTATTCCGGCATTGAATGTTTCCCGTATATATGTTGTGCTCCACCTTGAGTCCCCTTTGGAGTGAGAAGGGTGGAATATAAATGCTTTAAATAAATACATACATACATAATTGTATTATGTATTGGAAGGATAAACACTAGGTCATGACATTTTTTCATACTAGGTAAAGGTAAAGGTTTCCCCCGACAAAAAGTCTAGTCGTGTCCAGCACTGGGGTGATACTCATCTCAATTTCTAAGCCGAAAAGCCAGTGTTGTCCGTAGACACACACTTGTGGCCTGCATGACTGCATGGAGCGCCGTTACTTTCCCGCAGAAGTGGTACCTATTGACCTATTCACATTCGCGTGCTTTTGAACTGCTAGGTTAGCAGAAGCTGGGCCTAACAGCGGTAGCTCACCCTGCTCCCCGAATTCAAACTTAATACATCCAGAGTTTAGAACAAACTAAACTCTGGATGTATTTACTCAATTATGTTCAATAGGAGGACTGAAGTGGGAGCCTTCATAGCACTGTGCACATTTGGAAAGAAGTTAGTCAGAGTCCCTCCCTTAGTTTGTGAAAAACAGTTAGCTAACATGGTTTACTTACTTCCAAGCCTATCTTTGAAACTATATGTTTTAAAACAAGCTATAATTGTTTTCCTACTCCACTCCTGTGATTCTTAAAATATGGTGCATCTAATGTGGTGCTTTCAGGTAGTAGTGGCAGCCGTGCAAGTATGTTTCTTGTTTCATTTTGCCCTCTTGTTTTAGCATTTTAATTCTATACAGTCTTGTTCATCAGAGAAGCACCAGTGACATGATAAAAATCATTTTGCCTGTGATACAGGGCCTTTCTTGCAATGAGGAGGAGTCAATTACCAGATTTTCAAACTATTATGGATTACCCTATCGCAGATAATGTGAGTCCAAGTTATGAGAGTCTTTGGATCAAGACAATTTATGTGAGTAGGTGCTTGTGACACCTTGTGGCGACCCATGCAGCCTCAATATGATGCAGTAGTAACCCAGTCTTTTCCCAAGCAAAGTCCCTTCTGTTTGGAGGAAAGCCCATCACAAGATGCAGGCAACTTTTGGTGGGACTCCATTTCAGCAACATGCAGAAACAGGGCCTAGCTAGAATGGCTTTGGAGGAGTCAGATGTTACCCAACTCCTCACTGAGGAATACAAAGAGGAAGCAGAGAAAGGATGGGAAACTATATACAAGGAGAGGCCATCCCAGAACACAAGGAAAGATGGCAGGGAACAAAGGTAGATGGTTCCCTACACTTTCCCATTCTGTGTAATGAAAGTGGAAGCTACTGTTCTATTTGTCTCTCCTTCCTTGCTCTCATCAGTAGAGGCAGTAAGAAGAAGGTAGACTAGTTGTGGCCATTTTGGCACGTGCCTGCTGATGCCAACTTTTGGCATTAGCCCTGCCTGAAGATTTGAGGAATGTATGACTCAGAAAGTGAATGACTTCAGCTTCTATCAGACTTGCTCCTGTGGGAATTCATAGGATTTGTAGTCTTGACAGCATCTCGAGAGCTAAACGTTCTATATTTCTGCATAGCGTTATACTGGCGGCAGCATTATAGGATAGTAGGGAGCACATGCCTCTCAACAGCCTTATATTTGGAGTCTAATAAATATAAATGTTTTTTGGGGGGGGGGTATAGAAAAATCATCACAGAGAAATTGAGACTAGCCCTCTAGAGAACATATCCCTGCAAACATACAGCTACAGAATGTGACTAGCATGCAGAGGAAATTAGAAAGCTATTTTCAAGTTGTATTTCTTCCCTTAGGAAACAGAAAGCCACAGTGGAATGTTTAAAATCATGTACAGGAGAACCAGAACCCAGTATGTTATATAGGCTTGTCTAATTTCAGTCTCCTGGCAGGCATTATCAGACAACACTGTACATTTCTGTTGTTTGGGGGAAAATTAATATAAAAATGGCCCCGAGACTGTCAACAATGGATTCAGACTGGAGCAGTAGCATCACACATCTGACAGTAATGGAGAAATGATCGTAGGTCTTCAGAGTATACTGACTGCAAAGTTTTCTCTGCTTTTCCAGAACCAATAAAGATCAAAAAGGTGAAATTAAGGTAGAGGGAAGCTTTCAAACCCCCATTATTTAAAAGCCTTTTTTATTTCAGCAATGCAACAGCTGTTTCTATGGAGATGGGAGCAAACCAATCTGTACAAAGGAAAGAGAGAGTGATGATGGGGGAGAGGGCCGTTCTTGGGTTTCTTGTTTCCACAGAAACGTGCATCATTACTGCAGTAAATAAAGTTGGTGTTACACTCAGAGTTAACTTGAGACCACTGCTTTTGAGGAGAAACAGCCCTTCCTCCTCTTTTGGCAATAGGAATCCATATCCTAATTCTGCTGAATAAGGAATTACAGTCTACCATAATATTCTATGAAATTACTTTTTAGAGCTCTGTGCCCATTGATTGGTTAGGGAGGAGGAGAATCAACATAGTCCCTGCGATTACGAAAAATGTGTGAGAATTGTGCTTTTGAGATGTGCTTCATGAGCATGTTCAATCCTGAAATATATACTGCATGGATTTTGCTCAATAATAATCTGTCTCCATTTTTGAAGTTCCTGTAGCAATTATTTAAAATATGAAGAAAGGTGTAGGTAATAAGGCCGGGTGTTTTTCTCTCCTGTCTGTTGAATAAGTTAGATGACAACATTTTAATTGATTTTCATTGGACTGGTAAATAATTTCTAACACACACCACATTTTGACTGGATTGTCTTCTGCCCATTGTCATCCACTGTGAGTAAGACCATTAACTCACAGGCAATGCCTACAGAAAATGAGAAGGCTTGATCTAACAGACAGGGAAACTTAGATCTCTCTCATGTTGCTCCTAGCCTTTCATGCTCAAGGCTGAATAAAGAGCGGAGCTGGAAGACACTCAGAGGTCATCTCATCCAACCCTTAGCTGGTGCACTGGCCATGTTGGCTGGGGGATTCTTAGAGTTGTGTCCCCAAAAGGCTCCTTTTTGCGTGTGCATGGGTGACACACCTCCTGCCAGCAGAAGAAGATATGCACACCATGTTGGGTTCAAAATTGGTCAGAACTATTTATTGATTACAGGAATAAGGGTTGGTAGCCATGCATGGGTCTTGGATCAGGATTGGGCAGCCCACCGCTATCTGATACCACTAACACATCAGTGTGCTGCCAGCGCAATACCGGGCTCATACGAATAGGCACCCTTGGCCCGCCCTCCCGATGAGGGGGAATAAGCAAGCTAGATCCAGGGCCCATGCCAAATGCCAAAACAAGAAGTTGTGACAGTCTGACAACAGCAATTTTACAAACCACAAAACAAAACAGCATGCAGGGTGGGTGAGATGGATCACCTGAAGCAGGCACAATGCCTGCTGGAGTCCAAAGGCAGCCTAAATAGGCTGCCTGAGAGAAGAGGGAGACAGGCCCTGGCCAATTTGGCAGCGGGGTAGGCCTGCCCCCGATTGGCCGGCTGGCCAGGCAGCAGGAAACTTTCCTGCCACACAGGGGGCTTCTGGGAGGAAGAACCCCCTTCAACGCAAGATGGCCCGGTAAGTCAGGTCATGTATTTCTCAACTCTTGTATTACCAGGAAGGCCAAGGTATTTGTTCTGAGTAAACATAATGAATATGTCGAAGGCTTTCATGGCCGGAATCACTCAGTTCTTGTGGGTTTTTTCGGGCTATATGGCCATGTTCTAGAGGCATTTCTCCTGACGTTTCGCCTGCATCTATGGCAAGCTTCCTCAGAGGTGAGGAATATGTTTTTTTACACTACCATACAATATCTTTATTTTGGGGAGTAAACCCTGATGAATTCACCAGGAATTAATGGTGAATATTAGCAGGATTTGGTGGTCTCTTAGCACCCCTACCATTTGTTATTTGAATATAATGATCTGAAGTTAAAAGGCTAGAGAGAATCCTCCTCCTGAGATCCTGCATAAAGATGCCAAGATCTAAAAGCTGATATATTAGCTATATAAAATATGTCCCTGGTTCAATAGGAGTATGGACATGGTGATATGAACACTCTGGGGGCAGGGGAGAGATGCAATCTGCAATATTTATTTTTATATGAGATATATATGCCTTTTAGAACAGCATCTTACAACAGAAAACATTATCAAGCACGAAACATAGTAAAGCAGGGGCATTCCTAACTCAGTGATTGATTGAAATAAATGCATTTAGTTATTCTTTGTCAAGTTGCAGCCATAATGTTAACCCACATCTGCTGTGGTTAATTTCTCATGTGGGCAGGGAAATATTGGTGGCCAGGAGTGGCTGGCCCCTGAGGAGGCATTGGTACATTCCTCTCCCCTCGTATGAGTCTTGACTTATCCATGGGTCATATCAAATTTTTGGCCTCCAAATCTGCCCTCAACTTATACATAAGCTTGACTTATAATTAGAGACTGTAAATTAACTTAATGATGATCCGGACTGGCCCTGGAATATGACTTGGATTATGTGATTTTAATTGTTATTTTAATGTTAGATTTTAATTGATTGATTTTAATGCTTTGTTTATTCATTGATGTATATGTACATGTGATATTGAATTGTTGCCTTTGTGAGGCTGGCTTGAGTCCTCTTCAGGGTTGTGAAAGGTGGGATACAAGCATGGTAAATAAATAAATATACAGGTACACGTGGCAGTTATTTCCAAGCTCTGATATTGTACTAATAGAAGGTGGAGAAGCTGATAGGAAAAAGTACGCTAAACTTTCATAGATAGGAATTTTTACTACTCTTGAAGTATGTCCTTACAGAGAGCACTTGTGGAAATGGGCTATTAACATTTCCACCAATCCAGATAGATAAGAGTAAGAGATGTGAATTTGAGAGGATTCTTACTGAAATTTCCACAGTGTGGAAATTTCAAGAGATCTTCTCCTCTTGTACATCTGAAGTACAAAATAGTGTGTATGTCTTTCAGTGGAACTTGCAGCCATTGGGCCTGATGGGGAAAGTTTTAAGCAAAACAATATGCAGTGGAGAGGCATCTATGGTAACAAAACAAGGGTGGTATAGCACTTGTAACACTAATTATTTTATTACGGCATTAAAATACAACTATATATAGCATTATAGCCATTGTCATGTTATTGATATTAGGAATTGCAATTCAAAATTTAAATACAATAACATTTTAAGAGCATTAGGGAACTCTGACTTTGTGCAGTACTAGTCTAACCCAACCTTGGGAGGTTTTACCTGCAACTCTCATCAGTCCCAACCAGTCTGGCCCATGAGCCAGGATGTTGGCAGTAGTGGGACCAAACATTTGGAAGGCATCAGGTGTGAAAGGCTTCCCAAACACCAAGTTTGCATACTACCAAGCAGCAATATGAGAGCTGTTTCCCTGTGTGTGTGTTTTACAGAGAAAAGTATTACTTTACACCATCTAATTAAAACTACTGAATGCATTACTGTGAGATAGTGATGGCCCCTAACTTAAGTATGCCAATCCGTGGAGGATCAATATCTACCAGTTAGGATGGCTGTTACATTATTACACCTAGGCCCTGGGTGTTATTCAGCCATTCTTTCTACATTTCCATTCTTTACTAGATGCTGGAGTAACACGGATGGGGACCACCTGTTATGCTTTAAACACTTCTCCCTAAATATTGTCCAGGCAGACTGTTGGGCTAGGAAATGATATCCCATCAGTCAGCATTCAAGCCTAGGATGAAATCATTGGCAAGTGGCACTTGGCTTTTCCGATGTGCTTTCGGAGAGTGACCATCCAACCAATTTTGTTAGCTTCCACCTACAGTTTGTTTACACGATGCACTTTCCCCTACCCCTAATGAAGCTCAAGCCCCACTACTCCCCTGTCTCGGGCTCCTCCTTTACAAATACACTTTTTCTACTTCCTATCTCACCCAGGGTTTTAAAGCTTTCAACATTTTATCTTGCACATTTGGCCTGCCCTTTGTGATTGATTTTATCATGTTATTTTGCACTGTCTATTTTATTTTGTTGTATTATGTATTTGTTGTGCTTAATTTTCTATTGTTTTGTATATTATTGTGTTGTATTATTTTTGGGCTCGGCCTCATGTTAGCCGCCCCAAGTTCCCATTGGGGAGATGGTGGCGTGGTATGAATAAAGTTCATTATTATTATTATTATTATTATTATTATTATTATTACTTGGGTAGGGTATGAATCTTTTTTTTTCATTACCCAAGATGAGTTTCAAAATTTGCAAGGAGGATGTCCACATACTGGTGTTTGCTTGGCATCGTATTGTTTTGAGATATTTTATTGCAGCATGTGCTTATTTTGGATTAGCAGTATGAATTTCATTTCTCAAAACAGTTGGATGGATTCGGGCAAATACCTTACTGCTGTGCCTGAAGAACATTCTACAAGTTTCCCATGACTTCCTGTATTAGCCTTTGTGGCTACTGGCGAATAATGAACTGCTTCCCTTTGAGCTATGACAAAATCATAAAACATGTCCTTTTACTCTCCTTCCAGACTTCCTTCTTCCGTTGGTTTCATTTTTTTCCCTCTGCCTCAAGAGCCTGTAGGTTGGGAGTGGTGCAACTTCTTCATGTACAGTGCTTGGTATATTTTAGGTGCTTTTATAAATAATAAATGGCACTAGGCTACTCAGCCCGAGGAGCACCGTGACCTTGATGTACTGTGGCACATTTCAGTCTGGTTAGTAGAACATGGGGAAACTGGTCACCAAGGCAACACAACTTCAGAGTGACTGTCTATATGACAATGTGATGCCTGCCTCTGCTTCTGTCCCAAGATGCTTTGGTATGTTGTTGTTATGATCCCCTTATTCCCTTCCAAAGATCCAGCACAAATGGGGTTGTGCAATAATAATGTGGCAATAATTATTTACTTGTCTTCTTGGTTTTATCCCTCTTTCTCTCTGCTTCCACACTCCCACTCCCAAAAATTAACCGGGACAAAATCAAACAAAAGAAGTTATACTTCCAACAAAAAGGAAATGATTGCACTCACTTGGATAAAGTCCACTTCCACACTGATCCAATTTAATTGTCAGCTGTCTGCCTAGGTAAAGAATTGTTGGATTCCAGTTTCAAATGATTCCACGGTAGGCTCGGAGAATGAAGGCATAGTGTGGGAGTTGACTGGCTTCAGAGACAGTATAACAAATAGCAAAGTATCCACAAAAGACCATGTGTCTTAGAGTATATATCAGTCCCATGCACCAAGACACAAGATCCATTCTATATTGTTTGCTATTGTGGGTACTTTGCTATATATACACAGTGGATTGTGCATGGCCTCCCAGTCTAGCACAATCAGAGGATCCTGCTCAAGGAAGTGTGATAACAGCTTCCATAGTTGCTTCCATTTTGCTTTGCCACTTCCATTCATGCCGGAGTGTGGTGGAGGCTCCTTCTTTGGAAGCTTTTAAACAGAGGCTGTATGGCCATCTGTCGGGGGTGCTTTGAATGCAATTTTCCTGCTTCTTGGCAGGGGGTTGGACTGGATAGCCCATGAGGTCTCTTCCAACTCTATGATTCTTAACTTATTCAGCAAGGGATGTGTGTGGCATTCCCTTAACCCACAGAAATTTGGGGCCAATAAAATAGATCGTGTAGGCTGGTGGTTAGCATTTGGAGCAATCAGATGAGGGGCCAAGCCCACCAAACAAGGCTTTCATGTTTGGAATCATTGGGTTGCTGTGAGTTTGCCTGGCTGTATGGCCATGTTCCAGAAGCAGTCTCTTGACATTTTGCCCACTTCTATAGTAGGCATCCTCAGAGGTTGTGTGTGGCATTATCTTAGCCCACAGAAATTTTGGACCTCACAACCTCTGAAGATGCCTGCTATAGAAGTGGGTGAAATGTCAAGAGAGAATGCTTCTGGAACATGGTCATACAGCCTGAAAAACTCACAGCAACCCAAGATAAGTTCTGTAGGTTTGTTCTTTAGTTGAATTGGTTTGTAAGACAGAACAGGTACATTTTAAAGTGTAACTTTAACCAAATATATATTAGCTTTGGATAGCATAGGGATACAGCGGCCAAAACTTCATTTTTGTTGGCTGGTTATAACCCCATTCTGACAACAAAAGTTGCCCTTTATTTGTTTAAAGCAGCTAAAAGGAGAATGGAGTACATAGATCAGATTGGGAATAGGATTACAGCCTGTGTTGGACGGGGTTACACTCCCCCTGAAGACGCAGGTTCGCAGCTTGGGAGTGATCCTGGACTCATCGCTGAGCCTGGAACCCCAGGTTTCAGCGGTGGCCGGGAGAGCTTTTGCACAATTAAAACTCATGCGCCAGCTGCGCCCGTTCCTTGGGAAGTCTGATCACGCCCTTGTTACATCCTGAATAGATTACTGCAACGCACTCTACGTGGGGTTGCCTTTGAAGACTGTTCGGAAACTTCAACTAGTCCAACGGGCGGCAGCCAGATTAATCACCGGAGCGTCATACAGGGAGCACACCACTCCTCTGCTACGTCAGCTCCACTGGCTGCCAATCCAGTTCCGAGCACAATTCAAAGTGCTGGTTTTGACCTTTAAAACCCTCTACGGCTCCGGCCCAGTGTACTTGTCCGAACGTATCTCCTTCTATGTTCCATCACGGAGTTTAAGATCTTCTGGGGAGGCCCTGCTCTCGGCCCCACCTTTATCACAAGTGAGGCTGGTGGGGACGAGAGACAGGGCCTTCTCAGTGGTGGCCCCTCAGCTGTGGAATTCACTCCCCGGGGAAATTAGGTTGTCAACATCCCTCCTCTCCTTCAGGAGAAAGCTGAAGACATGGATATGGGACCAGGCATTTGGGTAGTCTGGCAGGGTAACAAGGTAATGATGACTAGAGTTGGAAAGGACTATGGCAATGCTAAACGGATTGACGGATTTTAGAACACGATGAACGTGGGCTATAGAGCAGTTTTAGTTGATATTGTATTGTGTTATATTGTACTGTATTAATTGTCTGTTTTTAATCTATTGTGTTATTGCTATTGCATTTTATTGTAATTGTGGGCATCGAATTGTGCCGGATGTAAGCCGCCTTGAGTCCCCCCTAGGGGATGAGAAAGGCGGGGTAGAAATGACAGAAATAAATAAATAAATAAATAAATTGGGGTGCAGTATAGGGGAGACAAGCATAGTTGATATATATACAGATATAAATAAATAAAATAAAATAAGATATATATATATATATATATATATATATATATATATATATATATATATATATATGACTACCTGTATATCTGTATTTTATTTTAAGAGGACTAGTTGTATGTTGTATGTTGTATCTGCACTGTCTGTTTTTGCTAAGGCCAACTGGCTAATCAATAAAAATGTTGTTGTTGTTGTGTGTGCCCCTGTCCAGAAAATTTCACCTCACTTTCTGTCCCTGTGATAATCTGATTTTGAAAAAAAATGGCTTCTTGTGGAAACAAGGATTGGGGATAAATCTTTGGTGGAGACACATTTTCCCTATAACTCTTTCAGGAGTGAATTCCCCTTCTGAGGGATAGATTTATCTTGCTTCCTGTTGTCATAGACCCATTTTTAACTATGAGTCATTTGTAAGTCGGATGTTTGTAACTTGAGGGCTACCTGTATATACTTGCATATGACATTACCTCCACTTTACCCTACACCTGTGTTGGTGAATTTGTATTTATCTGTATCCTTTTCTGACTACTTGGACCCCTCGCTTTCCCTGCAAAGAGAAGACTTTTCCATTTCCCCCCGGTTTGGTACTTTATTCTCTGAAATAGAATGTAATCAGTTGGAGATGAACTCAACAATGAGGCCCTTTGGGTAAGATAGAACTATATGAAAAAAGGTGATAGTAACAAGAATTCTCCTAACTCGACTAAAAGCAACTGTTTGGGCATTTTGGGAATTGGCTCAGAGACCAAAAGAAGCTCACTTTCCTGCCGCACTGTATGCCCTTGCATCAGTTAGGAAAAGGAAAGGGAAATCTGGGTGACATAGGAGTCTACAACATTCATTTCAAAAGAATCCTAGACAGGAAAAGCTTTTAGCACTGAAATAGTTACTTGGCTTTTTCCGAAGGATAAAAATTGCTTCAATTGTTACAGGCTTTTTTTATTTGCAGCAAAAAGCATATCTTCTTTTAAAGCTCCTCTTGAAGTGAGTGTATTCTATTTTTGACACATCCATTTCATATCATTATAATATCCTACAGAATGAAGGTTTAGTTGAGTTAATTCTGAGTTTTATCATACTGGTTAATGATTGCCACCAAGGCAGCCTTCCTCTGTCTGAAGCTTTCCTTAAGCCTTCTGTGTATTTGTGGCCTCAGCTGGCAGATGAAT
Organism: Anolis sagrei ordinatus; assembly: GCF_025583915.1. NCBI lineage: Eukaryota > Metazoa > Chordata > Lepidosauria > Squamata > Anolidae > Anolis > Anolis sagrei. Next base: position 152,419,210 of record NW_026845477.1, on the reverse strand, counting down.
CTCAACAGCCATTGAACAAAACAGCCCACTCCAAATTATTCTTCAACTCTTTTGGCCAGAGAGATCCCAAAGCAAATTGAAAACCTGTTGAAATATGATTGACTTGGGGACTGAGACACCATGACTGAGAACAGTGCTGTTCCTGCTATTAGGAAGCAGTGGAACAAATAATAAGTTACTTGAAAGTATAGTAAAACCTTTTAAAAGTAAATAACCATGTTATCATTACATTATATTCTAATTGTAATACAATGAAGGATAACTTCTATACATTTGTAATGGAACTATAAGGGCTGGGAAGCCCTGGCCTGTGAGCGCTCCAGCTGGAGGTCAGCTGTGACCAGCAATGCTGCAGAATTTGAAGAGGCATGGATGGAGGGCGAAAGTGAGAAACGTGCCAAGAGGAAGGCATGTCAAGCCAACCCCGACTGGGACTGCCTTCCACCTGGAAAGCAACACCCTCACTGCAGGAGATGATGCAGATCAAGAATAGGGCTCCATAGTCACCTACGGACCCACCCTGGAGGATTATCCTACTTGGACAATGAGGGATCGCCTAGCTAAGACTAAACTAATGGATATTAAGTTACACTTATAGTTACAGACATTTATAGTTACAGGAATGTGTGATTTCACCACATAGGTATGCTTTGTATTAGAGACAAATAGTGTACAGTATTCAGATGGAATAATAATGATAACACACTATTGATATTTCTCCCTTCTCCCCTAGGGGACTCAGAGTGGATTCCAGCATTTACATACATAGGCAATCATTCAGTGCCTTTACAATCATATACAATGAGATACACAAACAAAAACAAAGGCAGAGGCTTATCCTTTCATTTTTGGCTTCTGGAAGCAGTACTCATCTCTGGCTCTGGGAAAGTGCTTTCTCCATTTTAAATCTGAAGAACCTGCATTGTCACCTCTTGGTTGCATGGCCAGGAAGATTGTTTAGAGCATCACTTTGCCCTTTCCTGTTGAAGCGGTACCTATTTATTTACTCATATTTACATGTTTTTGAACCTCTGGGTTGGCAGGAGCTGGAGCTGACAGACAGAAGCTCAACCTGTTTCGCAGATTCGAACTGCCAATCTTCAGGTCAGCAATTCAGCAGCACAAGGGTTTAACTCATTGCGCCACCATGGCTCCTTACTAATAAGAATAATTTAATAGAAAATATAGGAAATTTAGCAAATAGGAATATAAAAATAATTTAATAGCAAATTATTCTAGTTCCCCTTGAATGATGAGAAACCAAATAATTAATTTTAAACCCTGAAACTATAAAGGTAATTAACTGTGAGGCCTTGGAAGGCTTGGAATGGTAGCAACCACAAAATTCCTTTATAAAAATGAATTCTCTAGCTTCCCAATTTCCACTGTTACTAAGCAGAATGAGGCCACTTCCTTGTACCCTTAAGCTACCTTTGGGTGTATCAGTATTTTAAGGTAGTCATCCCCCCAAAACTGGATTTTTGTATGAAGTGGGGAGATAAAACCTTGTTCTCTTCTTCAAATCCTGCTTTCTGAAATCCAGATCATAGAATAAAAGATACCAAAACGAACTTAATTTCCAGTTAAGAAATTTGGCATCAAAGTTGTGTTTCTGGGGGAAAAAAAATCAGAATAAGTAGGATCAAAGTTTGCTTGTGTCAATTTATTGCCGAAGGCTTTCATGGCTGGAATCACTGGGTTGTTGTAAGTTTTTTCGGGCTATATGGCCATGTTCTAGAGGCATTTTCTCCTGACGTTTCGCCTGCATCTATGGCAAGCATCTTCAGAGGTAGTGAAGTCCTCACTACCTCTGAGGACCTCACTACCTCTGAGGATGCTTGCCATAAATGCAGGCGAAATGTCAGGAGAGAATGCCTCTAAAACATGGCCATATAGCCCGAAAAAACCTACAACAACCCTTTACTTGTGTCCTTCAGTTGAAGGATTTGATGATGGACAGCTGGATGACCAGACATGTCTGAACACCTTGATTTTCACATCTGATTTACCCTGAGAGAGAGAGAGAGAGAGAGAGAGAGAGAGAGAGAGGGAGAGAGAGGATTCAGTCAAAAACATCACAGCCTTTGAGGTGAGCTTTGGTGATGTTAAAACCTGTGACAGCTTATTCTCATATGCCCATCATCACTGGGGTTGTGATTTCAGACATATGAGCAACATATAAGTCTGATCATATCTCCTTATTTTAACCCTGAGATCTTCAGAGGAAGACTTTCCCTTGGTCCACCATAGGCCCACTTGGTGAGATTATGAAAGCCTTCTTAGTGGCTGATCCCACTTTCTGGAGTGCCCTTCCGTGAGAAGCTAGGCTGGTCCTCTACCTGCTTTCCCTTAGCCAGCAATTAAAGACATTTCTGTTCAAGCAGGCTTTTGATATATAAGAGCAGGTGTGGGTTTTTTATTGGGAATAACTTTTGTATGTTTATAATTGATTTCAAAATGTATTATGATATGATTTTAATTATTTTTAGATTGTGTGGCAAATATTTTAAATGTATTGGTTTTGGAAATCACCATTCTGGGAGAAAAGCAGTAAAATAAATAAACAAATTGCCTTTAAGTTCTATTTTTAAGGTGTGGGCATGACCAAATTCAGCATCCTGCCTAAATTAAGAAGTTGTAAATCTTTCCCAGAACTGATTGTCCAGTCCTGTGTGGGCATATCATGCGTAAGTTCATATTTGATGAGGGTTTCACTTGGATCGATATTCATAGCCCTACAGCTCATCCTTTTTTGAACTTTTTTTTTCGAGCTATGTGGCTTGACTTGCTAGATTCCCCAATGAATGTTGAAGTTAATTTATGTTAGAATGTTAGCATTAATTAAAGTGATGGCTTTTGCTCTGGCAGATTCAGTAAGACAAGAAGGCCTAAGGAAAAGGAGGATTAGAACTCGAGAAAATATATCACGTGGCTTCGGTGTTAGACAGGCTAAACTACTTGTTGTATTAGTCCTGTTTCAAGGGACTGGTGATTTCGGAAAACACAGTTGCCCCAGGCAGTACACCCAGTAGAGAGAAATGTTGAAAGTCACAGCTCAACGGCATCTGGCAGGCTGCATTATTCCCACTACTGCTTTATAAACAACTCTTTATTAACTAATAAGCAAAGAATTTGAAGGCAAATGAGAATGATAGCAAGGTGAGAGGGATAGAAAAGAAGGAGAGCTATAGATCAATAAAATGAATTCAGCAGGTTGTCAAATTAGATCGCTGACTTTGGGGCAGCCTTCCTCATCTTGCAGTTTCTAGATGTGCTAAAACCCCACAACTGCCATGCAACTGTTGTATTTTTCCCTTACAAAATTGTTGTATTGTATGCTTCATAAGGGAATCCCAGGTTGGGCAAAGGAAAGGAAACTTTAAAATAATAATAATAAAAATATTCAAATAACAAAATGTTCCACTTTGTAGTTTGCATTTGGCAGTGAAGTGTCACTGCTCAGTAAGCTAGGCAAGAACTTTCAGGTGTCTCTTAAAACAAGAACAGATCACAATTGACATAGCCTAGATACAGCTAAATCCAGCACCACCGAGAGCAGGAGTCCTCAAATTATGGTCCTAGGGCTGGATACGGCCTTCCAAGGTCAATACCCAGCCCTTGCTCAGGGTCAACCTAAGTCTGAAATGACTTGAAAGCACACAACATCAACAACAACAATCCTTTCTCATCAGCCAAAAGCAGGCCCACACTTCCCATTGAAATACTAATAAGTTTATATTTGTTAAAATTGTTCTTCATTTTAATTATTGTATTGTTTTTAAGCGTTTTTTTGCACTACAAATAAGATATGTGCAGTGTACATAAGAATTCATTCATGTTTTTTTCAAATTATAATCTGGCCCTCCAACAGTTTGAGGGACTGTGACCTGGCCTTCTGTTTAAAAAGTTTGAGGACCCCTGACCTAGAGAATAAGCTGTGTAATCATACTATCCTCAGTCATGATGGTTCACTATACTCACATCAACAAAAAACCCAAACTTAGTTGTTTCTTATTTGAGAAACACTTTTCAAAAACTCAAATTCACATTTATATTGGAGGGAATTTGGATGAGAAGTAAGACAGGCTCTTGGATTATTCTGTTAATGGCTCTTTGATACAAAGACCACAATTTGTTTTGCAGTATTTTAATTTGCATTCACTTCCCTAACTAAAGATAAACATTGTTTTGAAGGGGGCTCTAGAAATGTGCATCTGGCAATAGCTGTAATTACAGTTGTCATTTACTTTTCTTGAATAACTTAAGACTTAAGATATATTGCAATTAAAATATATTAAATTATATATTAAAAATAAAACAATGTTGAGAAAATATTCTATAAAGTCTTGCAATTGCAACATTATAAATAGAAATTAAAATGTCAAATGCAAAATATCTTTGAAAGAATGTATAATATCAAGTTACCAATATTTCCTTACATGCTATATGAGGAATGGAAGCAGCATCAGACAGGATAAATACTGCCACGTGCATCTGACTGTTGCTTAATCAGATTATGTCCTATGCTGAATTGTGCTATACCTGCTGCCACTTCTATGTGGGAGCTGTTGGGTTGAAAAAAATCAATATACCATGCACGCTACAGCATACTATGCAACCCTATGTCCCCCAACTGTCCCAGTTTGGCAAGGACAGTCCTGCTAATTCTGTACCCCACTTTTTCTGTTGCTTTAAAAACTTTCAGAGTTTACATGACCCACTTAGGAACTCATCACATCGATGTTTCAAATGTGGGTGACAGCAAGGTGATTTTCTGGGTATTGTGGCAAATCCATGGGGCAGTGGGCGAAGCCGTCACCCCATGCCCTAGATCTCCACTTTTCCCATCACACAGGAGAAAACGTCACTGCCTGGCTACCCCGTACACCAGCCCCTTCTAAGTAATGAGAACATGGGAAGCCTGCTGTGTTCTCTGGGCTCCATCCTAGGATGCTTCCAGGATGGAGCCTCACCAGAAGTAGCCCTGAATCATATGAAGGTCTCTGGTGGTCTCCGTCCTGGAAACATCCTAGGACAAAGCAAGTCAATGTGATGAGGCCCTTAATCTGAGGCTGATCCAGACATCAGTTTGCTGATGCCAGCAAAGATGCCTCCTCCAGAGTTCTATGGTGGTCTGCCACAGCAATGGGATGGCAACGGTTCTGATCTCTTCCCCTTTCCTGTACCATGAAGTCTAGGGAAAGGGCATGGTGGTGTCTGACTGCACAGTTCCAGTTTGAATTAGAGCCAGTCCAGTTGTCCACACTAATCCCCAAAGGAGGGGCTGATTTGGAGTGTCACTGAAAGCCCAGAACATTTCCCAACTTCTCCCAATGCAAGGTAAAACTGAATTAACTGGCTTTACCTGTGTTTTGTTGTTCATTCGGTAGTTTCTGACTCTTCGTGACCTCATGGACCAGCCCAAGCCAGAGCTCCCTGTCGGCCGTCACCACCCCCAGCTCCTTCAAGGTCAGTCCAGTCACTTCAAGGATGCCATCCATCCATCTTGCCCTTGGTCGGCCCCTCTTCCTTTTGCCTTCCACTTCCCCCAGCATAATTGTCTTCTCTAGGCTTTGCTGTCTCCTCATGATGTGGCCAAAGTACTTCAACTTTGTCTCTAGTATCCTTCCCTCCAATGAGCAGTCGGGCTTTATTTCCTGGAGGATGGACTGGTTGGATCTTCTCGCAGTCCAAGGCACTCTCAGGACTTTCCTCCAGCACCACAGCTCAAAAGCATCTATCTTCCTTCGCTCAGCCTTCCCTAAGGTCCAGATCTTCTGTATAGTCTTGCCACCTTCTCTTGATCTCTTCAGCTTCTGTTAGGTACCTGCCATCTTTGTTTCTTATCATACCAATTTTTGCCTGAAATTTACCTCCAATGTTTCTAATTTTCTGGAAGAGGTCTCTTGTCCTTCCTATTCTGTTGTCTTCTTCCACTTCCATGCATTGCTTGTTTAAAAATATTTCCTTATCTCTTCTGGCTAACCTGTGTTAGCCCATGGATATTATAGACATTATCACACTGAGGTCAATAAGCTGTGGGTCAGTGGGGGGATTCACCATGCAATGTAGCAAATCCATGGGGCAGCATGGGAAACTCTTGCCCCGCATCGCCCTCTGCACTGCTTTCCCTATCACATGGGGGAAAGCATTGCCATCTGGCTTCTCCCTTTTTATGAATGAGAACATGGGAAGCCTCCTGTGTTCTCTGCCAGGACGCTTCCTCTATGGAGCCCAATTGGAAGTAGTCTTACATAATGGGATGGCATCTAGCAGGCTCAGTCAAGGAAGCATCCTAGAAGTGTCCTAGGACTCTTCTCTTTCTCTGTGGGATGAAGCGGTATGTGGATATCCATGAACCGGGGAATAGGCTAGTGTAAACAAGCTCCCACTTTCTCTCTTTATTTCCTAGCTTACTTCAATTGCTGCAAGCTCTGTTCCACGGGCAACAGTATTTTGCTCTCCATTAATTCAGCAGCACAAGGGAGAGGAGGATGTGCAGTCTTGCCCTTCCCAGTAGGCTCAGAAGGAAACAAAGGGCTGCAGCCTCTTTTTGCTTGACTGTTCATTCTCAATAATACTTTCTGCCATCTTAACCACACTCTGTTGTTTGCTGACCACATGTGTCCCACTTTTCATCAGTGAAATGTTAAGTGATATGCACCCTTTCCTGAGCTGACAAAAGACACTAGCATACCAATGGTGTCTCCATTACTTTCCAATCCACACATCAATTAATTACATTTGTATAAATAGTTATGAAGGTCTTATTGTTCTTCCCAATTCTATGTTTGAGCAGTTAAATAATTACCTCAATATTTAAAATCATCTATTTACCTTGAATACTTTACCTGTTTACTTCATTTGGCATAATCTCCAATTTGGGAAATTTCAGAGCAGACGTCTTGAGTGGAACTAGACAGTGGATAATGGTTCATACATGGGTCAGTTGAAACATTCACACCTAGCTGCAGCAGACAAGACTCCTTTGTCTCACCCTGGTCATGCCACAGATATATAAACCCATTTTCCTACTTCCAACAGACCTCACTACCTCTGAGGATGCTTGCCATAGATGCAGGCGAAACGTCAGGACAAAATGCCTCTAGAACATGGCCATATAGCCCAGAAAAACCTACAACAACCCGGTTCATACTTTCTTCTTTACTTTTATTGGATGTCTCTGTGAGGGCTGCAAGAATTCCTGCTGATGTTTTCAGAGGAGGGCCTACACTAAATAGAAATGAATCTGTGTGGCTTCACACCCTCCCTCAATCCACTACAGAAATTAGCAATTATACCACTAAGCAGGACATCTGGGCAACAGAATTATTTCTTCATATACATTCTGTAGTTCTTTCTATCCTTCAGCCAGTTTTTATTGTGCTGTCTGTGCTAAAAGAATCAAAAACATTTGTGAGAAGCTGCCATGAAAAGATTGGCATTTTGTTTTCTAATTTTCTAAGTGATCACCGAGGTGTCTGCCTTCTTCTATTTGCAAGGAGGGGAAACCATTCCTATTATGCTAGCAAATATATTCCAGGAATATTAAACTCTTTTCCCCTTCTGCATTGGCTATGGCCAATTGCTATGCCATATGTTTACTTTCAGAAAGCAAGACAGTTGTAAAGCTAAGAAAATACACATTAAAGAAGTAAGAAATGTGATGGACAGATTGAATTGTAATGGTTCCCTACCCTTCATTGAAGTCTTTGGCATGGAGATTATGACATCCGTTTTTCTTCTTATATAGAAATGGAATTAGAACAAGCACAACATATTTGGGGGGCTTTTGAGGAGAACCTGGGGCACCTTCCCCACAGCTGTATAAAATCCCACATTATCTGTTTTGAACTGGGTTAAATGGCAGTCTGGACTCAGATAACCCAGTTCAAAGCAGTTATTGTGGGGTTTTCTGCCTTGATAGTTTGGGTTATAAGTGTGGAAGGGCCCTCAGATAACTCAATTTGAAGCAGATATTGTGGATTATCTGCCTTGATATTTTAGGTTATATGACTATGTGGAAGAGTTCTCCTGGGTCAGGCCCGTAGCCAGGATTTTGTCTTGGGAGGGGCTGAGTGTTATTCGGGGGGGGGGGGGGGGGGGTCTGAGTGAAAGAGGGTCTACCCTAGCAAACCTTTTGTATCATTACCCCAATACCCCCATTCATATGGGATATATTGAGCATGGTGATCAGATCATGATATGAATAAACTAAATAATGTACCAGTAAGACCTTCTCATGGACCACCCTAAGAATTTCGGGGGGGGGGGGCTGAAGTCCCTCACCCCCCCCCCCCCCCTGGCTACATGCCTGTCCTGGGTGACTCAATGGCAACTTTCTCCAGTCTTGCTAGAGGACCTAGAGATTTCTAGAGAGGGTTCTGCTGGGCAAAAAAGTAGGAAATTTCATTATTCAGTTTTTCACTTTCATGGTGGCCCTCTGGCCCTAACATTAGTGAATATGGAGGCCTGGCTTTATAATTCTGTATTCCTATCAGAGAGTAGCAGTTTCCCAAATGTTGCTTGGAGGGCAATAAGGCTTGCTTGAGAGTAAGACAGGGGCAACAAGAAGGAATTATTCATTTACATTTAATATATATCCATATTGAAATGAAGTATCATACCATGTGATTACATTTCCCCACCACACTACATAGCAGTAATTCCCTCAGCTCCAAAAAACAGAAAAATGACAATGAGAGAAAAATCTGCTGAATAATTTATTTTAAAATGCATCCTGAATGTTGTCAGCTAAATTATTAAGAGCCATTACGTCTTCCAGGATGCAGGGCAAGACATTAAATAGCCCTACTGTTGGAGGAGCAACCACCAACTTTCAGCTGTAATACAATAACATAACTGCACATTAAAAGGATATGGGCTGGCCACTTAAAAGGACACCCCCTTGAATTCCTCCTCCATGCTCATATACAGACCAACTCATCTGTGGTAAGGAGAGAGAGAAATTTGTCAGGTTTTCATTTCAGTACATGTTTACCCAAGTTCACAAACTTAAAAAAATAGGTGCAGACTTTAAAAAGATTCTTAAGACTGAAAAGCTTATCAATGATGAGACATTTTAGGAAACTGGAACTGTTGAACTTGTCCATTAACGTTATATATTCAGATAATTCCCTGTACACATCCTTTCAGAATGTAAAGACAGTTGACCTGCACATTACAGAAAATGTGAGAAGTATTTGATATGAAGGTTTTAAAGATGAAGTCAGGGGGTGCACTGGTATTAGCTTTGAATACATTTTAAATCTTTTTTTAAACTGTTAATTTGTAATTAATACCATTGATGTTTAATTCTATTTTAATGTTTGCATATTTTTGGATTTTGAACTGTATTGAAATGCTTTTAATTTAAGTTGCTTTGAGCCTCCTTTGTGGAGAAAAAGTATAAATAAACATAATAATACACATAATAGTAAGTTTAATAATAATAATAACACATATTGACTTATTTATCATTGTTCTTCCACCTTCTTTGAGGTGCCTGACATCTGTAGCCATGAAATATTAGGGACTAATCTACTATAACAGCTGATTCTTGAAATTGTAAAATTCTGGGGATATGTTCACCGCCTGGAGGAGCAAAAACAGAATTACATCTAAGGTGTGTTGGTAGTGCAGCATTGGCTAATGCTTCAAAGTTCTCTGCTGTCATGTAGTACCATCTTCATTTATCATATAACTGAAGTACAAATAATAATAATAATAATAATAATAATAATAATAATAATAATGGGTTGTTGGAGGTTTTTTCGGGCTGTATGGCCATGTTCTAGAGAATGCCTCTAGAACATGGCCATATAGCCCAGAAAAAAACCTACAACAACCCAGTGATTCCGGCCATGAAAGCCTTTGACAATAGTAGTAGTAGTAATGAATGTATTACCCACCTCTCACTCAGGCTTGAGACAGGATACAACATCATTTGTAAAAGAGATAAAATACTATTAAAAGACATACAGCAAAACACACCAAGTTAAAATACAAGTTAAAATCCTTTGATAAACTGCAGATTCAATTTCACAATTTAAAAATGATGAGGTATAACTGCCAGAAGAGATGAGTGTTCAATTGTGTCTTAAATTCTGGCAGCTGATCTAGCTGTTGGAGCTCTTCCAGCAGATTATTCTACAGCAGTGGTTCCCAACCTGGGGTCCATGGACCACCAGTGATCCGCAAGAACTAAAATATGGTCCGCGGCCTCACCATTACTACACCATTGCAACGAGAGCGTCCAATCTAGCTAAACCCTCTTATAGTGCCAAGGCTTATTAACTATGGTTTTCTGTGGGCAAGGAGATGGCAATTACTGGATGGCATATGTTCTGTATCAGAAACTAGAACTGATATGGTCTATCCAATGCAGTTTTCTGAATCAGCACCCCAAATTACCAAACCGAATCTAAAATTGGCCAAAAACTGATTAGTAACCCTTTTGTTACTAATGTTGGAGAGTGATCCCTGGTCAAAGTGGTCCCTGGTCAAAAAAGGGTTGGGAACCATTGTTTTACACTAAAAAAAGTATGCTAACATTGGCAGGGATAGTGGTGATGTTGTCATAGTAGACACTGTCTCTAGAAAACAGGCTGATCCTTGGTCAAAGTGATCCCTGGTCAAGTGGTCCCTGGCTGAGTGGTCTCTGGTCAAAAAAAAGGTTGGGAGCCACTGTTCTACAGTCTTGGGGCAGCGGATGAAAAAGTTCTCTGGGTCACAGTGGCCAGTTGGGTTCTGGCAGGCTGGAGCAGACACCTCCCAGGAGACCTACGTGTGCGGAGTGTATTGTACAGGAGAAGGTAATCCTGTGGGTAAACTGGACCCAAACCAGGTAGTGCCCAAGTTACAAACATCCAACTTACAACTTAAGAATGGTGGTGAGTCAACAGAAAATGAGAGAAATCTACCACTAGGAAAGGAAATCCATTCCTATAAGAGTTGTCGTAGGGAAAAGTTGTCTCCACTAAAGCTGTATCACTAATTCCTGTTACACAACAAGCCATTTTTTTCAAAATCCAAATATCTCAGGGACAGAAAGTGAGGTGAAATCTCCTGAACGGGGCACAGAGACCAAAACAAACACCACAGGGGTGTTAACCCTTCCCTATTCTATCCCAAGAATGTGTGTGTGTGTGTGTGTGTGTGTGTGTGGCAGGAGTTACCCAGAAATGTATCTGTTTATACAAATTCAATGTGAGAACAAACCTAGATAATCTATGTTGTTCGTAACTTGGGGACTGCCTATATACTGGATGATGACTATGGAGGAAGAGGAAGAGAAGACATTATCACTGCCAACACTAGAGAGGGACACTGCTTAAAAATAGTTCAAAACAGAGTTTGGAAAAATCCAGTTTTGTTCGGAAACATTTACTAAATATGGTTGGACCCCATCATGTGCTGTTTGAAACAATGTTTCATAAAGCTTTAAAACATTTTTTTTCAGTTCAAAGAAGAGCTTAGGAAATTTATTTTAGTCTATTTTAGTTTACAGCTCCCTTGTTTTAAAGGCTGTTCTTGCAAAAATGTTAAAAACAGAGTTGATAAAGGTTTGTTTTTTTCTGTTGAATACAGAGCTTTAAAACTTCAATTTTCCTTTTCTGTGTTTGGTTATGTCTGCAAAATGTCTTCATTGTTCCTTTATGAAGAGGAAGGACTACCATATTTATACATGAACCATAAAGCTATGAACACTCATGTTCTTCCTTCTTGCTTTCTTTCCTTTATAACCTGCAAAATAGCACATGTGAAATAGAACTATGCAGTAAGTAAGTGAAAAGATTTGGGAAGAGAAATTATCATAACTTGCCATACATTAAGCTTAGAGATGAGGACACATTTATTTCCTCAAGTGCTTGATAGTAATTGTATTCTGTATTTCATGCACTAGGCAGCGAGTCAATAGAAACCTGCTGTTAGCTGCTTTATTTTATTGATTCTATAGAGAGAAAGACGGGACATGACTTTAGAAGCAGAAATTGTGGCCAAGGATTGATTTCTCCCACTTCCCCCAGAAAATAAAATGACCATTTTCTATTTCTCATCTATAGATAGCAACAGATGATAAAGGCAGCTCTTCCAAGAGGGGGGAAAGTGATTTTGGCTTCTAATAATTAATAGGAAAGGGTTTAATACCGAGAGGAAAGAAAATATAAGGATGACTTTTAGTTGATTTATTTTTTCATTTTAATTCTATGCAGGAAATTTACCAGGAAAGCGGTTACAGTACAGCATGGAGTTTGGTGGCTATGGGAATGAAAAGGTAAGTTGATAATTATGTCAAAGACAGACAGTATGGCAAAAGGAAATGCATTTTAATGGTATTTTTGCAGAGGCAGTTTTCTAGTCTTGTGTGGTGATTGAACATGCTCTACACACACACACACACACACACACACAGAACGAAAGAAAGAGATCCAATAAAATGGTAAACGGAGTTGGTCTGGGTTGCAGAATAACTTCAATTTCAGAGACTTCGTTCATTAATTCCAGAGACCTAAAGAAGTTTCTGCAGCATACACCAATATGTTTCTTCTGACTTCACAGGTTTAACTTCTAAACATTGTACATCAGCCAGCCAGCACCATGAATTGTGCTGCCTTTGACTGAGGCCCTTTCTACACTGCCCTATAAAATTTAGATTATCTAATGTGAACTGGATTATATGGCAGTGTAGACTCATATAATCCAATTCAAAGCAGATAATGTGGATTATCTGCATCGATAATCTGAATTATATAGCAGTGTTGAAGGGACCTAACTCATATTTCAGGGGAGATACCATTCATGAGCAGAACTTGGAAGTTATTATCAACAAATAGTAACTTATAATTGTTCCCTTCCCCCAGTTAGTAATCTTTTATGTTTGCATATTAAGTAGGAACAGCTGCCCCTTTTTTGCGGAGTAAGTATAACTTAGCTATGTCATTAGAAGAGATGATACAAAAGAAAAGACAATAATCCTTGGCAAAGTGGAGGACAGAAGAAAAAGAGGAAGACCACACTTCACATGGATATACTCAATTAGAGAAGCAACTGTCTCGAATCTGCAAGAACTGAGCCAGGCTGTTGAGATTAGAAGACTTGCAGATCTCTCATTTATAGGGGTGCCATAAGTTGAAGTCAACTTGAAGGCAGTTAACAATAGCAAAGTTTCTTTGTACTTTCCTCCTAGACAGGAGCTATTTGTATCTCTCCCAGTATCACTGGCACCTCACTTGTTAATCTTTCTGGCTCTCTTCAAAGTACATTCAGATTAATAGAAATGAAGGGAAGTGCCTTCCATACTTATTACTTTAACTTGCCTCTAATGCCAACAATTGATTTTTAAGTGTTGTGGGTAAGACATCTCTGTGAGTATCTCTAAGGATCATTTCTCTTTCCCCTCTCTTTGAAATGTCTAGTAAGTGTGCTAAAGATGCTTTTCCAGCCTTTTAGAAACCACCAATTTTGAGCTGAACGGCACCTGCTGCAAACATACTCTATCTCTAAATTGATTGTAAGAGAGCTTCATGTCAAAACTACGATTACAGCTTACTAGTTTTTCATATTTATCCATCAGCGAAAGAAAAGCAGGGGTGTGTTGGATTGGCGAGAACCTGGTAGTCACAGAAAATGAAAGACTTAGCATTTGATTTCTTAAGGATTTTATTTGTATCTGTATTTTTATGCCTGGTGCAATAGTTACTCCAAAGGAAAAATGTATTACAGAGATGTTGCAATTTTGAGAGGTACCTGAATGGGACTGAAGGTATGATTTGGAGTATGAGACTGGTGTTCCTCTCAAAGAGTTACTTGTTGCCCCCAAGTTGGGGGATGCTGGGAGTTATGGGCATGTTTAGCCTGCAGGAGAGGAGGCTGAGAGGAGACATGATGGCCATGTATAAAGATGTGAGGGGAAGTCATAGGGAGGCGGGAGCAAGTTTGTTTTCTGTTGCCCTGAAGATTAGGATGCGGAACAATGGCTTCAAATTACAGGAAAGGAGATTCCACATGAACATTAGGAAGAACATCCTGACTATGTGAGTCCCAAAGTGTGGTGGAGGCTCCTTTTTTGGAGTATGGATGACCATTTATCAGAGGTGCTTTGAATGCCGTTTTCCTGCTTCTTGGCAGGGGGGTGGACTGGATGGCCCATGAGGTCTCTTCCAATTCTATAATTCTATGATTCTATTATTCTATGATTTTCTGTGCAAGAAATGTCATCTGCCCCCAAAAGATTTGTGTGTGTGCAGAATAGTGCCTGAAACATGAAGATTCCTGTCTGGCTGTGATTGAAATGGTCAGGGTTTCCTTACAATTGAGAAATCCTTTACACTTGAGAAACTGGCTTTGAATATTTTTAATTTTCTTTCCATGTTTGCATTGGAGAAAGTTTCACAGGAGCACTGCAATCTTGCAATTGCATTCAAGATCCAGTAAAATTAGGAATCAGGAAAAATCCGGGCTGTCTCCTCCCCATTTTGAGTTGCTGGAATCAGCTTAAAGGCAAGATCCATGTTAAGAAAACAGTTTCCATATGAAGCTTAGCAAGTAAGAGACTTTATTGGTCTGACATTTTTAAAAAGTTAGAAAACAATTTTCATCCATAAAATATCCTACATAATTTAGCCATAAGTTACTGGGCTTGATGTTGAAATGATAGAGTCTCTTTGTACAGTCTTGCAATACTAATGCCCTCTTCTGACCTAAAAGTCTGTGGATTCAATTATTAATATCAAATATGCTGTCTCAGTGGATGGAAAAGCCTTCTGCCTCTGAAAACACCATGATGGATAAGATAAAGAGGATAGTGCTGAGGTTTCTACTTTAAATTTAAATTTGCTCCTTAGTAGGAATGATGAGCAATAGATTGGCCAAACAGAACTCCCTCAATGCTCAAATTGCTTTTGCTTGGTCTCATGCAGAAAATGCTAAATAAATACATCAAAATAATACTGCTCTGGCACAAGTTCAAAGTGACGGTTATGGATGACTCTGGATATAGTACAGATGTGGCAGACAAGTCTAATGAAATTTATCAGGAAGTGTCAAGATGGAAATTGGGAGCAATTAGTAAGAAGGGAGGAGGATATGTCTGAAAGAGAAATGAGATGCCAAGTTCTAAACATGTAAAAAAGCAAATACTTATAGTTTCCCAAGAAAAATGTACATGGGACTAAATATGCCAGAGAGAAGAAAGAAATTCCCTCAATAGTAATATATCTACCAAACTTAGTCTACTCAAATTGCTGAAAATTATCTTGCATCAAGCCATTTAGTAGGTAAGTATGGATGACTGCTTATTAAGATGTGTTGTTATGTATCTATAATACCTTGCCAAGTAGTGAGTCCCTGCTGTCCTGGATGAGCTGCAGAAGTATTATTTATCTGCAATATTGCCCATTGGGGAAAATAAAGCCAGCTACCATACCAAATAGATACTGGCAGATCACACACTGAATGGATTTATGTAGTACCTAAAGGCCAAACTACTGTTCACATATATTTTATGTTTCCTCTGCTATTTTGCCAATGCGCAGTATTCTTCAGAGGGCTCAGAAGCAACAAAAATGGTAAGGGGGAAAAACTGAAAAGAGTTTATTAGTAATCTGATGAATTCCCATCAGATAACAAGTGGGTAAGCCCAGAACTGGTAAGTTTTTTACATCCCCATCTACATTAGTCTACATTGAGGTTTATTTATCAGGGATATTGTTTGCTATTGTGTGCCTTTGCAACATTTCCAACTTATGGCAACCCTAAGGTGAGCCTGTCATGAGGTTTTCTTTGCAAGATTAGTTCAGAGGCTGAGAGAGTGTGGCTTGCCCAAAAACACCCAATGGTTTCCATGGCCAAGCGTGAATTTGAATCCAAGTCTTAAGACTTCTAGTCCAACACCCAAATCGTTGTACTACAGGATATTATCAGGACTAATACAGCATCATGCTTGTACTGAGCCCACCAAGATTTATTAGGACCTGGATTCTGACTACTAGGCCTGGGTAACAACGCAAAAATTTGTTTCTAAAATCGATTTGTAATTGGGGTGTTTTTTTGTTTCGATATTTAAAATAATTACAAAATTTTCCCTTAAAAAAGTTCGGTATTTACGAAATTTCGTAAATATTTACGAATCGATTCGTTAAGATGGCGGACCCCCCGCGCATGCGCAAAATCACTTCCGAAGCTTCGTTATTGGCGCGGGGTCGATTCGTTAAGGTTATAACGAATCGATTCGTTAAAACGGCGGACGCGATTGCGCATGCGCAAAAGCGACTTCCGAAACTTCGTTATTAAATACGAATCGATTCGCTATTAAAATAATAACGAATCGATTCGTTAAAATGGCGGACGCGATTGCGCAATGCTAAATGCTCTATAAACAAAATCATTTCATAAAAGAAATCAAATAAAATAATCAAATAGAACAAGATATTAAGATATTAAATAAAAAAGTAATAAGATAAAGTATCCAAAACTGAGTCAATTTAATAATATAATGAAATAAACAATAATATAATAATAAAATTTAAATAAATAATAATAATAATAATAATAATAAATAATAACAATAAATAATATAAAATTATACAATATAAAATAAAATAATATAATATAATAATATATTATTATATATAATATTATATAAATGAAATAAATAATAATATAAATATTTAAATAAAATATAATTAAATTTATAAAATATTTATAAAATATAATTATAAATAATAATAAAAATAATATATAAACTTAAATTATAAATTATTAATATATAAAAATAATGTTATTGTAAAAACTTAGAAAGTAAATATAAGAAATAAATAAAGAAAAAGTAACAAAAAGTAACAGAAATTGCACTTTGAAAAAACTCTGAAAATTATCTGGGAAGTATTGCATACATACTAATTTCTGTAGCAGTATTGCAAGTTAAGTAAGAAGGACCAACTTCACATTTGGGGGTGGGTGTATCTTAATGTGCATCCTTAGCCCTGTTGTGGCAAGATGCCTCATATCTTTTCCTCTGCTGACGCTCACACCGCAATGCCTGCAAACTGCCAAAGTGGCCCTCTCATTATGGACGTCGTAATGATCCCATAGGAGCGATCTCGGCCTACCCCTACTAGGCACTTCAGATGTACTCATGCTCGTGTTTGGACTGTCGGTGTTTGTGGAAGGGAGTATAATCGTTGGTTGTTTCTGTAGCTCGCCCTCCATCAGCATGCAGTCCTCTTGATCACTAATTCCTGTGGTGGAAGCACATTCCATCTTGTCTTCCTCCCATTCCTCTGACACGTCCGCCTCCTCGCCCTCCTCTTCATAACAAGTAATATCAGAGGTACTTGGAACAACATCAGGATCTGAACGTAGAGTCTTTCGAACTGATGAAGAAGAAGGTTCTGCCATCTCACAGCTGGTTGAAGCATCTGTGGGTGTTTCAATAACCATCTCGTTGGATGAATGTTCCCTTCTTGTCAATGTGTTCATCTTCAGTCCCCTGCCTTTCTTCGGTATTCGCGATAGCACTTGGCCCTTGCGACTAGAAAAGCCGGGAAGGAAGCGTTTCATCACACTGGTTGGAACTACACAAATAATGAGCAAGCAAAAGGAGCGCACTGGTTGGAACTACACAAATAATGAGCGAGCACTGTATTATATAGCACTTTGTGTTGGCAAAAGGAGCGCACTGGTTGGAACTACACAAATGAGCGAGCACTGTATTATAGCACTTTGTGTTGGCAAAAGGAGCGCACTGGTTGGAACTACACAAATGAGCGATCACTGTATTATAGCACTTTGTGTTGGCAAAAGGAGCACACTGGTTGGAACTACACAAAAATGAGCGAGCACTGTATTATAGCACTTTGTGTTGGCAAAAGGAGCGCACTGGTTGGAACTACACAAATGAGCGAGCAGTGATGTAGCACTTTGTGTTGGCAAAAGGAGCGCACTGGTTGGAACTACACAAATGAGCGAGCACTGTATTATAGCACTTTGTGTTGGCAAAAGGAGTGCACTGGTTGGAACTACACAAATGATGAGCGAGCACTGTATTATAGCACTTTCTGTTGGCAAAAGGAGCGCACTGGTTGGAACTACACAAATGAGCGAGCAGTGTATGTAGCACTTTCTGTTGGCAAAAGGAGCGCACTGGTTGGAACTACACAAATGAGCGAGCAGTGTATGTAGCACTTTGTGTTGGCAAAAGGAGCGCACTGGTTGGAACTACACAAATGACAAACGCACACACAGCCACCGAAGACTCTTTTATTTTTTTAGAATATTTTTTGTATTTTTTTAAGAATAAAAGACAGGTATTTTTAGAAAATATTCAGAAATGGGAAATTAACCAAAAACTGGCCCTGATGTGGACCAAACACAGCCACGAGACAGGGCAAACGAGAGCACACACCAACAGAAGAGTCTTTTCTTTTTTTAGAATATTTTTTGTATTTTTTTAAGAATAAAAGACAGGTATTTTTTAAAAATATTCAAAAATGGAAAATTAACCAAAAACTGGCCCTGATGTGGACCAAACACAGCCACGAGACAGGGCAAACGAGAGCACACACCAACAGAAGAGTCTTTTTTTTTTTAGAATATTTTTTGTATTTTTTTAAGAATAAAAGACAGGTATTTTTAGAAAATATTCAGAAATGGAAAATTAACCAAAAACTGGCCCTGATGTGGACCAAACACAGCCACGAGACAGGGCAAACGAGAGCACACACCAACAGAAGAGTCTTTTCTTTTTTAGAATATTTTTTGTATTTTTTTTAAGAATAAAAGAAAGGTATTTTTAGAAAATATTCAGAAATGGAAAATTAACCAAAAACTGGCCCTGATATGAAGCAAACACAGCCACGAGACAGGGCAAACGAGAGCACACACCAACAGAAGAGTCTTTCTTTTTTTAGAATATTTTTTGTATTTTTTTAAGAATAAAAGACAGGTATTTTTAAAAAATATTAAAAATGGAAAATTAACAAACAAATTGACAAAAACCAAAGGAAGGAATGAATCCAAGCAAGGAATTAATAATAAGCAGCAAGGAATGAATCCAAGCAAGGAATGAATAAGCAAGGAATGAATCCAATCCAAGCTTAGCCAGTTGCAAGCCAACCCAATGCAGAAGCCACCCTCCCGGACCTCTTCTCTTCTCCCTCGCCTCTGCAACAATGAGCTGTACGGCCGCGCGGAGCCGCTTTTAAAGGGCTTGCCGGCCAATCAGAAACAGCCACGGTGCACTGCTTGGGTGCTTGGGAGCGCCGGATTGGCTCCCAGGGCACCAGCATCCTCCATCCCATTTACGAAACGGGCGGAAGCTCGTTAAAAGTATGGGGGATGCCGTTTCGTTATTTTAAAACCCTTCCGGGTTTGAAAATGTGTTTTGTAATCGTTTCGTAAATGCTAAAAATAACGAATATTTAACGAATTACAAAATTAACGAATGAAACCGCCCAGGCCTACTGACTACTCTTCTTCATATCTCTCTGCCTTTCTAGGTTTTTCTGGCTACCGACATCTGGACTGCTAAGTACCCACACAGCTTCCCTCCTATCCCAATGAATCATGACTCTGTTTGATGTCACGCATATCTTTTGCATTTCCATCACACTTTTGAAAACATAACCGCAGCAGAAACATTCATGAATAGCTAAACATTTCCATTTGCACCTAATTTGTGGAAAAACCATCCCTGGCTACTCCTTGCACCCAATGGTGCAATTTGCTATGACAGGAAAATAGTAGATATAGGGGTAGCCCTGGCACATGTAGGGGTCGTGGTGGCACAGCAGGTTAAACCGCTAAGCTGCAGAACTTGCTGACCAGAAGGTCGGTGGTTCAAATCTATGGGACAGGGTGAGCTCCTGTTGCTAGCCCCAGCTTCTGCCAACCTAGCAGTTCGAAAACATGCAAATGTGAGTAGATCAATAGGTTCTGCTTTGGCGAGAAGGTAACGGCACTCCATGCAGTCATGCTGGCCACACAACCTTGGAGGTGTCTATGGACAATGCTGGCTCTTCGGTTTAGAAATGGATATTAGCACCCCCCACCCCCCAGAGTTGGATTCGACTAGACTTATTGTCAAGGGGAAACCTTTACCTTTTCCTAGCATATAGAGGGTGGTTAGCCTCTCTCCTCTTGTGGCCATCTCCTTGCATATTCTCAATCTTTTTTTTTTCAGTTGGATGCGGGAGGGGCATTAAAATGAACACACCAGGAAATACTTGACAATACTCCTAGTTTGTAGATATTCTGCTGCATCTAGAATGACACCTGCGTTTTGAGAATTTTCTGGCACCCTCTTGAGCAATTGTTTGCCTATTTATCTACTCTCTTTCCCTTGCTATCCTATGACCTCACTTGCTCTTGGAGATGTTGTCACTAAGCCAATCAGATTATGCAGTTACTGAGCTACACAGCGGAATCACAGATATTCTGCATAAATCACAGGAATCCTGGCCTGTCGTTCACTTTTATAAATGAAGAATGGAAATGATATGAAGGAATGAAGCAGAGGAATTAAGTTGGCAACCCCAAAGGAAAAGAAGTGTAGGCTTTCAACAAGCAATTAAAATTGACCTGATTCCTCTGCCTTTTTGTGGGCTTTTTTTGCTTGGAGCAATACAATCTCCCATCAAATTTTAGGCCTCTATTTGGTAAAAGGGATTATTTCTCCACACTTTTGACAGCCATCAAACAACAGTTCCTTTACTCAATAACACAAGGCGACTGAGGGCCCTTCCACACAGCCCTATATTCCAGAATATCAAGGCAGAAAATCCCACAATCTCTGCTTTGAACTGGGTTATCTAAGTCCACACTCAGATAATGTGGTATTTTCTGCCTCGATATTATAGGGGCCCTTCCACACAGGCCTATATCCCAGAATATCAAGGAAGAAAATCCCACATTATCTGAGTGTGGATTCAGATAACCCAGTTCAAAGCAGATACTGTGGCATTTTCTGCCTTGATACTCTTGGATATAGGGCTGTGTAGAAGGACCCCTAGTCACAAAAAATTGGCAACCCTAAAGGTTTTCTGAACATCACCTACAAGAAGACACAAATCACTTGTACAGTGTTGATAGTGGATGCTTCAGCTGTACTTCATAAAAAGGAAAAACAGCCTGTTTAACAAGTCTTGCAAATGCTAATTTGTTAACAATAAATGTTTGATTGTTATATTTATTTTATATACCTATTCACCTGGAGTCACGTAAACATTTCCTGGACTGAAAGAAATTGCAAGTGTAAAAGTTGAAGAAGTCTTGGTATAGATGACAAGATGTGGTGTAGTGGTTTGAATGTTGGAGTACAACTCAGGAGACCAGGGTTTGATTCCCTACTCAGCTATGGAAATCCACTGAGCGAATTGCAGACTTTCAGCCTCAGAGGAAGGCAAAGATAAGCTCCTTTTGAACTACCTTCCCTTGTGAGAGGATCACCTTAAGGTTGTCATACATTGGCAACAACTTGAAGGCATACAATGCAACATAAATACCACCTCTAGTTTCCAGGAATGTTTGTTGCTAGTAGAAGAACAAGCACATACTCTGCACAACTTGAATTTAGGTTTCAAAACATTTAAGTTAAAAAAGAAAGAAAGGCAGAGTGAAGTTGTCAGTGGTGAGTAAATGTTGCAGCCTCTATCAGGAAAATGGGTTCTTTGTCACACCCTGGTTCTTCCACAGATATATAAACTAGGGCTGGGCGGTTTCGTTTCGTTAATTCGTAATTCGTTAATAATTCGTTAATTTTTTTAATTACAAAACGATAACGAACCATTCTGGAGCAATTTTTTTAAAAAACGAATTTTTAAATAGTTTTGTAAATGCTTCGTATTTCGTTATTGTATTCGTTTCGTTATTGTTTTGAGGTCGTTTCGTTATTATTTCCGCATGTCTGGGGCAAGTTTTATGGTTGTTTTTTGTTTAATTAGTGAAAAAAAATTATAATATCACACCAACAGTCAACAACAGAGGGAGAGGGAAGCTTCAGAAGTTTTTGGAGGTTTTTTAGCGTATTGCGCGGTCGCGTCCGCCATTAACGAATCGATTCGTTATTGTTTCGTATTTGTTTCGTTAATGTTTCATAATTTTTTTAACATTTACGAAATTTCGTAAATATCGAACTTTTTAAAAGAAAAATTTCGGAATTCTTTTAAATATTGAAACGCAAAACCCCCCCAAAAACGAATCGATTTTAGAAACAAATTTTTCCGTTGTTACCCAGGCATATAAACCCCTTTTCCTAGTTCCAACAGACCTCACTGCCTCTGAGGATGCTTGCCATAGATGCAGGCGAAACGTCAGGAGAGAATGCCTCTAGAACATGGCCATATCGCCCAAAAAAAACCTACAACAACCCATTGGTGATAAAGTTTCAGTGGAGACACCTTTCCCCATTATAACTATTTAAGGAGTGGATTTCCCTTGTGAGGGGTTGATTTCTCTCACTTTCTGTTGTCTCACCCCAGTTCTTAACTAGGAGTTCTTTTAATGACCTTCTTGGGAGGAGAGCAATGACCAATCTTGATAAAATAGTGAAGAGTAGAGACATCACACTGGCAGCAAAGATCCACATAGTTAAAGCAGTGGTATTCCCCATAGTCACCTACGGATGTGAGAGCTGGACCATAGGGAAGGCTGAGTGAAGGAAGATAGATGCTTTTGAACTGTGTGTTGGAGGAAAGTGCTGAGAGTGCCTTGGACCCCAAGAAGATCCAACCAGTCCATACTTCAGGAAATAAAGCCTGACTGCTCATTGGAGGGAAGGATAGTAGAGGCAAAGCTGAAGTACTTTGGCCACATCATGAGAAGAAAGGAAAGCTTAGAGAAGACAATGATGCTGGGAAAATGGAAGGAAAAAGGAAGAGGGGCCTACCAAGGGCAAGATGGATGGATGGGATCCTTGAAGTGACTGGATTGACCTTGAAGAAGTTGGGGGTGGTGACAGCCGACAGGGAGCTCTGGCATGGGCTGGTCCATGAGGTCATGAAGAGTTGGAAACGACTGAACAAATGAACAATAACAAATCATGTAAGTCAGGCAAAGCTTCCTACTTCACCAAAAAAAAAAATAGAGGAACAGTAGGGAGAATCTGTCACCCCATGTGCAGCTTCCTCATGGCAATACTTTCCCCATCACATGAAGGAAGCATTGCCCAAGTGGTGGGGATCTCTGCTGACTCCATTGGAGCCAGCATAATACAGGCATGATGCTTCCACTCCAATTGTGGGCGGGTCCTCCACCAGAAGTCCAGAAACATCATCGTGGGATGGGCAAAATTTCCCAAGCCCTGCCAGATAAGGTTGTGAGATGCGTTACTCTTACAGAAGATCTGCTTCAGAGCAGAGACAAAAACTAAGAACTGGTTTGCTAACCTCAACATAAAATATTTCTAACTTGGCACAAAAAGAAAGAATTCTTTCATTGAACACCCCTATGAAAGTTATAGTGATAAGCAGCTGTACTTCAAAATATATCACTCTACCACTGCTGCTTTTGAACACACATCCACATTACAATTCAAAATGGTGATATGTCAACAGTTAGAACAATCTTTAGAAGCAAATGTAGAGGCTATACAAGAATTCGATGTTTAGTTTCTGATGATTATCTGAAGCTTTCAAGATCCAGTGAAACATGAAAGAATCTGATACAGAAAATGTAATTTAAGGAACAGGTTTTTGCTGGTGATGTGTCTAGCTCATATTACTTGGTGTTTTTCTTTTTAAAATCCTCATATACACTGATTCCAATGAAACAGGCAAATTCAGTCAAAATGCATGGTAACATTCTGCAGATTTTCTATTTTACGCAGTGCTTTTCCATGTAACTTATGTTCCCAGTAGGCTCCCCTCCTCCCACCTTCCTCTCACAGTGATCAGAAAGTGACTTGACTTTAATTGCTGCACTAATTGTCTTTTTGGCTTGTGTTATAAGACTTTACATGTTCTCAATATATTGAAGTAATTGTCAATTTTGTAAGCTACCATACTGGTGTTTAAAAAGCAGCTTCTCAGCTTTCTTGTTTAATTGGATTTTGTCTCTTTTGATTCATGGTGTGGTGTTCCCCTAACATGCAGAAAACTTGAAGTTTGCTTTTTAACTTTTACCAAGCTGGATCATTGATGCTTTGGGACTAATAGTGTTTGCTCTGACTAGCAACGGCTTAGGCACAGAACTCTGGCAAACCTCCAAACTCACAACCCGCAGGTAATATCCCTTTTACAGTAAGTTCTGTTTGAGTGATATCTCAAGCAGGATCACACTAAGTAGAATCAAGTTCAGGAATATGTAATGTGTTGGCCAGGCCCGTAGCCAGGATTTTGTTTCAGGGGGAGCTGAGTTTGATTCGGGGGGGGGGGGGGGGCTGAGTCTGAGTGAAAGAGGGTCTACCCTAGCAAACCTTTTGTATCGTTACCCCAATACCCCATGCATATGGGATATATTGAGCATGGTGATCAGATCATGATATGAATAAACATAACAGTTTAAATAATGTACCAGTAAGGCCTTCTCGCGGACCACCGTCAGAATTTTTTTGGGTTGACCCCCCAACCCCCCCCCCCCCCGGCTACATGCCTGGTGTTGTCCCATTACACCTTATTTATTTATTTACAGTATTTAAATACCACTTTTATCACCCCTGGGGGAACTCAAAGCAGTTTACACAAAATTAACGGCAAAATTCAATGCCTTGCATACATAAACCAAAACTCAAATCAACAAGATATAACTAGCATAAAATCAATAGGACAATTCACTATAAGATAAGATAAAAGGACATTTAAAACATGAAATATAAAAATTTAAACACCTAATAAAAGCATTAAAATCACACTATCCAATTTGTAGAATGTCGATAGCACATGTTTCCAAATGTCGATTGCACATATTCCATATTTGCTTCTTGTATTGCATTACTAGTCAAACGTTTGGTTCCATAACCATGTCTTTTCCTAAAGGCCAGGAGGGAGGGTGCAGATCTAATCTCACTGGGGAGAGTTCCAGAGCTAAGGAGCCATCACTGAGAAGGCCCTGTCTCTCATCCCCATCAACTACAATTGCGAAGCAGGTGGGACCGAGAGCAGGGCCTCCCCAGAAGCTCTTTGCCTCCTTGATGGTTCATAGAGGGAGCTACATTCAGACAGGTAAGCTGGGCCAGAACCTTCCAATCTTATCCGCACCAGAGAAGGTTCTTCGTGAAACCTGCTTGTCATAGCTTACCTGTAGTTAGATAGGAATGTCAGCAAAGAGATGAAGATTTATGAATGCTGACAAATCCTGTTTTGCAACTAAAAAAATGAAGTTCAACAGTGACAAATGCAAGATACTCTACTTTGGCAGGAAAAACCAAATGCAAAGATACAGAATGGGGGACAATGCCTGGCTCGAGAGCAGTATGTGTGAAAAAGATCTTGGGAGTCCTCGTGGACAACAAGTTAAACATGAGCCAACAATGTGATGTGGCGGCAAAAAAAGCCAATGGGATTTTGGCCTGCATCAATAGGAGCATAGTGTCTAGATCTAGGGAAGTAATGCTACCCCTCTATTCTGCTTTGGTTAGACCACACCTGGAATATTGTGTCCAATTCTGGGCACCACAATTCAAGAGAGATATTGACAAGCTGGAATGTGTCCAGAGGAGGGCGACTAAAATGATCAAGGGTCTGGAGAACAAGCCCTATAAGGAGCGGCTTAGGGAACTGGGCATGTTTAGCCTGAAGAAGAGAAGGCTGAGAGGAGATATGATAGCCAGGTATAAATATGTGAGAGGAAGCCACAGGGAGGAGGGAGCAAGCTTGTTTTCTGCTTCCTTGGAGACTAGGACGCGGAACAATGGCTTCAAACTACAAGAAAGGAGATTCCATCTGAACATGAGGAAGAACTTCCTGACTGTGAGAGCCGTTCAGCAGTGGAACTCTCTGCCCTGAGTGTGGTGGAGGCTCCTTCTTTGGAAGCTTTTAAACAGAGGCTGGATGGCCATCTGTCAGGGGTGATTTGAATGCAATATTCCTGCTTCTTGGCAGGGGGTTGGACTGGATGGCCCATGAGGTCTCTTCCAACTCTTTGATTCTATGATTCTCCTTCCTGCAAATGTCTAAATGGCCCTTACCTGGCTTTTTAACTACAGGCTTCCATTGGTTGGAACAGAAAGAAACAACATTGTGGATTCATCCTGAGGAGTCTGAGAAAAGTAAAAAGAGTTTTGTTCTCAGGAGGAGGTATTGTAAGCTCTGCCATGAGCTCACAACACCACCTCCTGAGAGTCTCCCTCTTGCAACAGTCTGCCTCTTGTTTCATCTAAATCTTTCTTGGTGTGATTCAGGAGGCTAAGCTTTGGAGAATCTTCATAATGCTGCATAGTAATAAATTAGGGAACACTCTTAACATTATCATGAAAGTCTAACCTAGGAAATTTCTGAGCATCATAATACTATTGCAGAAACAAGAAGAGGGTTCATAAAAAGTCCAAATCAAGGGAAAGAGATTTCCTCTCTCCGCAAAGGGGAAAGAGCAAGCTTGTTAGCAAGAGTAGCAAAAAGCATATTGATCAGTGCCTCACTAATCAGCTGACAATTGGGAAATTGGCTGTGCTAGTCAACAAATAAATAAGAAACAAACAGG
The DNA here is from genome assembly GCF_025583915.1 of Anolis sagrei ordinatus. Classification (NCBI taxonomy): domain Eukaryota; kingdom Metazoa; phylum Chordata; class Lepidosauria; order Squamata; family Anolidae; genus Anolis; species Anolis sagrei. The sequence goes on along the minus strand of NW_026845477.1, from coordinate 152,392,576 downwards.
AAATAAAACCAATGTATTGAAATATATGTGAAACTCTGATCCCCTCTCAAACATGACCCTGGACCAGTCACCGTCTATCTGCTTAAATTACCTGAAAGAATTGTTGTGTGGATAAACTGATTAGGAGAAGAATCACGTAAGCAATCTTGATCTCATTTGAGGAAAAATGGGATAATAATGTTACTAGCTGCTAAATAATAAATAAAATAAGCAAATGTGTTAACTGCCATCATGTCAGTTCTGATTTATAGTAATTCTATGAATGAGAAACCCCCAAGTCAGCCTGTCATCAGCAGCCTTGCCTCAGGTCTTGTACACTCAGGGTTTGATTGAATTTATTAATCTGGAATGTGGTCTTCCATACTGCCTTCTATCTTACCAAACATTCTTCTTTTTTCTAGTGAATCAAGTCTTCTTATGATGATTCAGAAGTACAACAATATCAGTTTAGTCACCAGCTTCTGGGGATTTATTCTAGGATGAATTTGTCTTTTGAGCAATCCACACTATCCATAGAATTCTTCTCCACCACATTTCAAATGAGTTCATTTTTTCCTTTCAGCATTATTCACTGTCCAGTTTCCATAACCATACACAGAAATTGGAAATAGGATGGTACAGACAATCCTAACTTTAGTACGCAAATATGCATCTTTATACTTCAGGATCTTATTTAGTTTCATTATGATTGCTCTTCCATGTCCTTGTCTTTTTCAATCTTCTTGATTGTATTCTCCATTTTGATTAATGAAAAATTTTGAACTACAGCCAGCCCTACATATTTGCACTTTTTATTTCTGCAGATTTGATTAGAATCTCTGGGTCCTCCAGTGCAATTCTGTGATGAGCTTCCAATAGAAATTGATTGCAGAGTTATGCTGGAGGACCTAAAGATTCCTAGCAAGGTGTTGTCTTGAATAAAAACATTACATTTATTTGTTAAAACATTACATTTATTTGGTTTTCACTTTCAAGAGGTTCTGTGCTCCTAACCATACTGAATGTGGAGGAGTGACTGTATTACTATGTTTCAGTGTCCATTTTAAAATAACGTAAATCACTGGTGACCATTAGTTTTTTTAATGTTCAACTACAAACCTAACTTTACACTTTTTTGCTTGATGTTTTTCAAAATCTTGCTGTTTTGTGTTAGTAGTATAGGGTCATGTGAATATTTTACATTGTTTATATTTCTTCAGTTTTCGTCCTTTTCTCAAGCCCTATCTTGTTTTATGTTTGATGTGTGTTCAGCATACAAATTAAGAGTTTGGCTTAGTTATATTTAATGAATCATACAAATGGGTTATTATGTGACTGCACAGAGCATTATTTGGAACATTCTAGAGCAGTGGTTCCCAACCTATGGGTTCCCAGATATTTTGGTCTTCAACTCCCAGAAATCCTAACAGCTGGTAAACTGGCTGGGATTGCTGGGAATTGTGGGCCAAAACACCTGGGGACCCATATGTTGAGAACCACTGTTCTAGAGCTTTAGATAAACTTCTTGGTGGTAATCTCACCCAGTCTGCCTAAATTGTCAATTCTTTTTGATCCACCACCACAGCAGCAGAACCTAAGGAATGCTCCTGGAACTAGTTTATTACCTCATCTCAGTTTTTAACTGTAGACTGTTCTATGGCTTATCTATATCCTTACTTTGACCAGGATTGTTCTTTGACTTGGTTTTTCTCTAAATTTCTGATACTTCTGACTATTTGGTCTGTCTGAGCGCTTTCTCTGTTTCCCAAGTTGTTAAAGTTTGTCATGGCTTCCATAACCTTTAAAAAGAAATCTTTGGAATGCAGGTTCAAGATTCTGGATGGGGATGGCCACTAAAAATGCCTCATTTCTCTCACTGAAACACATGTTGTTCAGTTGTGACACCATCGCGAGGTCTTCATACTTCAGGCTTGAAGAGACAAGAAGCCATGACTTAAGTCCCTCCATTGCAGACATGCCTTGAGTACTGCCAGCAGAAGGCTTCTCAAAGTAGTTTCAGCAACTTCTTCTCATCCCTTGGTTCCTCCTTGAGCTTCCTTAGTTCCTACTCCAATGCCATTGATATCTTTAGTACTGAATCTATCCATCCTGTTGGTACACCTGGCCATCAATTTGTCTTTGAAGGAATCAACAGCCTCAGAGGTCACAAGAAGCATCACCCTGCATCAGAACTTGCAAGAGATAATCCTGTGATCCTATGCTGTTTTACTGAACTTGGAGAAGAAATCTCCTCAAGGAAACGAGAGGGAGAAAGGAATAGATAAGAAACGGAAGAAGGTGAAAGAGGAGACGAGGAAGAGGAAAAGAAGAGACCCTTATGATGATACCGGGAAGTCACAAGCTTTTATTTTCTCTTAATTCCCCCTCCCCCCCCACCGCCATCCCAAATCTTTCCCTTCCCCCCTGTTACCTCACCACCCTTCCCACCCCTCCCTCCTCCACCACTCCTTGCCCACCGCCCCGTACCCCTCCCAAATCCCCTCTTGTTTTTAATTACTTGTGAAAAACTTAATAAAAATAAATAAAATAAGCAAATGTGTTAACTGCCATCATGTCAGTTCTGATTTATAGTAATTCTATGAATGAGAAACCCCCAAGTCAGCCTGTCATCAGCAGCCTTGCCTCAGGTCTTGTACACTCAGGGTTTGATTGAATTTATTAATCTGGAATGTGGTCTTCCATACTGCCTTCTATCTTACCAAACATTCTTCTTTTTTCTAGTGAATCAAGTCTTCTTATGATGATTCAGAAGTACAACAATATCAGTTTAGTCACCAGCTTCTGGGGATTTATTCTAGGATGAATTTGTCTTTTGAGCAATCCACACTATCCATAGAATTCTTCTCCACCACATTTCAAATGAGTTCATTTTTTCCTTTCAGCATTATTCACTGTCCAGTTTCCATAACCATACACAGAAATTGGAAATAGGATGGTACAGACAATCCTAACTTTAGTACGCAAATATGCATCTTTATACTTCAGGATCTTATTTAGTTTCATTATGATTGCTCTTCCATGTCCTTGTCTTTTTCAATCTTCTTGATTGTATTCTCCATTTTGATTAATGAAAAATTTTGAACTACAGCCAGCCCTACATATTTGCACTTTTTATTTCTGCAGATTTGATTAGAATCTCTGGGTCCTCCAGTGCAATTCTGTGATGAGCTTCCAATAGAAATTGATTGCAGAGTTATGCTGGAGGACCTAAAGATTCCTAGCAAGGTGTTGTCTTGAATAAAAACATTACATTTATTTGTTAAAACATTACATTTATTTGGTTTTCACTTTCAAGAGGTTCTGTGCTCCTAACCATACTGAATGTGGAGGAGTGACTGTATTACTATGTTTCAGTGTCCATTTTAAAATAACGTAAATCACTGGTGACCATTAGTTTTTTTAATGTTCAACTACAAACCTAACTTTACACTTTTTTGCTTGATGTTTTTCAAAATCTTGCTGTTTTGTGTTAGTAGTATAGGGTCATGTGAATATTTTACATTGTTTATATTTCTTCAGTTTTCGTCCTTTTCTCAAGCCCTATCTTGTTTTATGTTTGATGTGTGTTCAGCATACAAATTAAGAGTTTGGCTTAGTTATATTTAATGAATCATACAAATGGGTTATTATGTGACTGCACAGAGCATTATTTGGAACATTCTAGAGCAGTGGTTCCCAACCTATGGGTTCCCAGATATTTTGGTCTTCAACTCCCAGAAATCCTAACAGCTGGTAAACTGGCTGGGATTGCTGGGAATTGTGGGCCAAAACACCTGGGGACCCATATGTTGAGAACCACTGTTCTAGAGCTTTAGATAAACTTCTTGGTGGTAATCTCACCCAGTCTGCCTAAATTGTCAATTCTTTTTGATCCACCACCACAGCAGCAGAACCTAAGGAATGCTCCTGGAACTAGTTTATTACCTCATCTCAGTTTTTAACTGTAGACTGTTCTATGGCTTATCTATATCCTTACTTTGACCAGGATTGTTCTTTGACTTGGTTTTTCTCTAAATTTCTGATACTTCTGACTATTTGGTCTGTCTGAGCGCTTTCTCTGTTTCCCAAGTTGTTAAAGTTTGTCATGGCTTCCATAACCTTTAAAAAGAAATCTTTGGAATGCAGGTTCAAGATTCTGGATGGGGATGGCCACTAAAAATGCCTCATTTCTCTCACTGAAACACATGTTGTTCAGTTGTGACACCATCGCGAGGTCTTCATACTTCAGGCTTGAAGAGACAAGAAGCCATGACTTAAGTCCCTCCATTGCAGACATGCCTTGAGTACTGCCAGCAGAAGGCTTCTCAAAGTAGTTTCAGCAACTTCTTCTCATCCCTTGGTTCCTCCTTGAGCTTCCTTAGTTCCTACTCCAATGCCATTGATATCTTTAGTACTGAATCTATCCATCCTGTTGGTACACCTGGCCATCAATTTGTCTTTGAAGGAATCAACAGCCTCAGAGGTCACAAGAAGCATCACCCTGCATCAGAACTTGCAAGAGATAATCCTGTGATCCTATGCTGTTTTACTGAACTTGGAGAAGAAATCTCCTCAAGGAAACGAGAGGGAGAAAGGAATAGATAAGAAACGGAAGAAGGTGAAAGAGGAGACGAGGAAGAGGAAAAGAAGAGACCCTTATGATGATACCGGGAAGTCACAAGCTTTTATTTTCTCTTAATTCCCCCCCCCCCCCCCCACCGCCATCCCAAATCTTTCCCTTCCCCCCTGTTACCTCACCACCCTTCCCACCCCTCCCTCCTCCACCACTCCTTGCCCACCGCCCCGTACCCCTCCCAAATCCCCTCTTGTTTTTAATTACTTGTGAAAAACTTAATAAAGATTATTAAAAAAAAAGAGAAGAGATCTCCTCATTCACCTTTTACGCAGAGTGGAAGAGGCACAAGAAAAAGAAGAAAGGGTATCATAGGGTTAAATTCCTACACACTCCTTCTCCCCTTCCTACTCTAACAGATCACTTCATCGTTATGGTGCAAGTAAGGTCTCCTCAGACCTCAATATGTTTTGATCCCATCAGGAAGCCAGGTCATGGAGACAATTTTGCATATTGAGGATCTCCCTCAACATACTGTCTCAGATACTGGTTGAGATTCATGACTGTCCTGGTCCAATGGTAACCAAGCTTCCTTATTTTCCCAAGGGTTGCCTCATGGAATGTGGTGCTACCTGGAGTGAAGCTGAAGTTGAAGCTGAACGGGACCTTCCTAGGTGCCCTCTTCCTCAGATTCTGCCTCACAATAGGTACCTAGGGGCTGGTTCCATGGACTGCATTCCACATCCTGTGATCATCACTATTTGGAATCTCCCTTGAGCCTGTATGGCCAAAACCTCAGGTTTGTGGCACTCTTGATCACATACCTTTGACATCGGAGGTCTGGTCTTTTTGCAGTTACTACTCATCTCAGCACTGATACCACTTGCCTAGGCCATCTCACAATCATGGGAATTGCAGAAAATATCCTTACTCCAGTGATGCCTATTACCACAACAACTCCCTGCCGCCATTCCTGCAGCCATTTCCAGTATTGTGATTGAATACACCTTTGAGACCAGTACCACTGATGTTGATGTAAAATAGTACACAAGTCTTCTTCCATATTGAGAGTTATGGCTCTATAAGGGGAATGCAATGAATGCCCTCAGACTTGTGTTTGTAATCTTCCTGCAAATGATTCCAACACAAGTGTCATCATAGTCAACTTTGTGAGTTCTGATGCAGTTACCCAAGAAAGAGGTACATCATCTATCAGTTTTGGCCATGTGACCTCAAGCCAGACACAAATCTTGCTCCTTTTCTGATCCATAGGTTTGAGCCGCCATCAGCCTCCAGCTCCAGTCTTCATTTCCTATGGTTGACTTCAGGCCTTTTGTGGACCAGATGGTAATTATAGCATGAACAGACGGACTTTTCAGTTGATGAACCAATCTCTAAAGATTTGTAGCAACAAGCTCTTGCTTCAATGGCCATCCCTTTCTTCCCATACTGTATGTGCTTTGGGGCAACTCCTTTAGTACTGCTCACATCAGAGAAGCTGGGTGGTCTTTACGAAGTGGATGATACTACTCTAGACTGGTTGGTTCACTGTAACCTAACTCAGTTACAGTGGATGCAGCACATTCTTAGACATCTCAAAAAGTGCATTCTGCCCCAGTGGGTCAAAAGGGCAAAAGGTCGATTCCTTGGGGAGGAATATCTACTCAATCACCTGTCTACTAAGCAGTTCAGTAGCTGAACTTCCTTTGGGCTTGAATCCAGTTGAGGTCATTAGCCACGTTGCTACCTGCAGTCATCCTCTGCTGTATCCCAGTAGCTCATTGAAGTTCCTTTTGACTTCAGAGTATCGTCTTTTGGAGCTATATCTTGTTTCATTTTGTATTGTCTCATCATAGGGTTTTCATAATAAAAGATATTCAATGGAGGTTTCCTCCTTCTGCTCAATACTAACACATGTTAGCTAAGGTACCACTGTCAATGTCTCTGAGAGATCCTCCGCTAGTCACCCCCCTTCCCTCCCCACATACACTACTGCTGCTGCCTAGTAGCTGTTTGACAAAGCTACAGATTCAACTAGCTTTGAAACAAGTTCTTTTCCCTTTGAGATTCAGTGTCTCTTTTGTCCATTATCAATAGCCCTTTGCAATTCCAGATTTTGTCGCACTAACTTATGTGTTGTAACGCACTGTCCTTTCTGTTGAATCTCTCCTTTGTTGATTCACATCCTAATTCCCATCATGTCTTCTCACCTCCTCTGTAAGCATCCTTCACATAGTAACTGAATAGTGTCTACTGGAGCAGAAGAAGAAAAAATAGGTATTTCAGTCTTTCTTTTGTCATGTTGATTATCCAATCTTTCCTCTCTGAAACTGAAGTGTACTTGTGCCTCCCATTTCCACATCTGCTTTACAGAGGCTCAGTTTACACATGAAGAAATGCATCTTCGTCTGCTAAGTGCAACAATTTTGAGCAGGAATCAATAACACTCCAGTTGTTAGCTTTGATTTGCTCATCCCACTTCTATATTGCTGTCCTTCTCTGTTGACTTGATATCAGAGGTTTGTGATGAAGTTGCCTCGAGGACAAAACAAGGGCACAGACCTTTTTAAGGAGAGGATGCAGGCATTTGCTGGCACTTTTGGAAAGGAGTCAGTGCAAAACCATTTATACAGTACTAGCTGTCCCCTGCCACGCGTTGCTGTGGCCCCGTCTGTTGATCTGGAAAATAAAGTAATGAAAAAGTGTTGGTTTCTAATATATGTAATTTATTTATACTTGTGGGTAAACAGTATTTCTTGTTGTTTCTTTGTAAGATTGTTTGGTTTACTTATTCTGGAACATGCAACATATCATTGTCCTTCTTTAGGGGTCCCTTTCAAATCTATGATACTATATCTCTGTGTGTGAATAATATATATCTATCTGTATCTATGGCTGGATGGCTCTTTGTCAGGAGGGCTTTGATTACGTTTTCTTGCCCTGGTGAAGGGACCTGGATTGGATGGCCTTAAGGTAGCATTTCTGTTAGTCATGGGAGTTCTCTGTGGGAAGTTTGGCCCAATTCTCTCGTTGGTGTGGTTCGGAATGCTCCATGAGTGTAGGTGAACTATAAATCCCAGTAACTACAACTCCCAAATGTCAAGGTCTATTTCCCTCAAACTCTGTGTTTATATTTGGGCATATATTTGTGTCAAGTTTGGTCCAGATACATCATTGTTTGAGTCCACAGTGCTTTCCAGATATAGGTGAACTACAACTCCAAAACTCAAGGTCAATGCCCACTAAACCTTTCCAGTGTTTTCTGTTGGTCAGGAGAGTCCTGTGTGCCAATTTTGGTTCAATTCCATCGTTTTTGGAGTTCAGAATGCCCTTTGATTATAGGTGAACTATAAATCCCAGAAACTACAACTCCCAAATGACAAAATCATAATTTTTTGAGTGATGGTCACTCCTTGTGTTGTGAGACGTTTTGTTGCCAAATTTGGTGTGATTTCGTTCAATTGGTTCTTTTGTTTTTAAGGTACTCATTATGCACAGAGCATTTTTTATATATAGATTCATTAATGTTTTTACCAACATATTTTACCTGTCTGAGATTATTATTATTATTATTATTATTATTATCTCCTCCTTCAAAAATAATCATTAATTGTCACTGTGGAAATAGCACTGCCAGGCAAGGGGGACAAAAATACTTATCTCTCCCAGATTATTATTTTTACTACCTCCTTCAAAAATAATCATTAATTCTCATCATGGATACAGCATTGTTAGTCAGAGGGGACAAAAAAAGCTTAATCCTTCTACATGTGCTTCAAAAATCCAGAAATGAAGGTAGGCCAGGGATAAAGTTTCATTTAAAAATATTAGGGTGAATGGCCTTCTTGGCTGAAACCAACAGCCACATTGATATCTAAACATTGCCATTTCAGCAATCTTTTTTGCTTCTGTGCTTACATGCTCCTCTTCGGATCTTCTTTTTTCCAAATCTCCCTTTTTTGAGACTAGTCTGCAATTGGCTTTTTATAAAAAAGCTAATTTTTTATCCATAAAGAGGTTCAATCAGTCAGGGCCAGCACAGTGTATTGGCAGTGCATTGTGTTGTTTGGCCACTTTCAATTGGCTCAATAATGACCTAAGTGAGGTTATATGTTGATGTTTATTTGTGATGTCAAATAAGTCACCAATTCATATTTAAATTAATATTAGCATCCCATTCTTGTGACTGATATGCACTTATACTGTATTTTACAATGTTTAACATAAAGTGATATACACATTCATTAAAACAAAAGAAAATATATGTATATATTGTATATTCTGTTATGGATATTTTAACTCATGTTGTGAGCTGTCTTGGGTGAAAGATGGGGTAGAAATCCAATAATTAAAGATTCAATTCCAGTGAAGTACCTGGTTTTAAAACACATCTAATTCAGTACAGGCCTGTAAGTAGTCACAATTTATAAGAAGTTCCCTGGAACTTTCTTGGTAGTGTGTGTATGTATGTGTGGGTATCTTATCTGTTTGAGGTTTGAGTAATCTTTCCAAAATTCTTTCATCTTCTTTTCTTATACTTGAGTCAACTGTCCAAATTTTGTTGGACTGCAACTGCTAGCAAGAATCTATCAATATTATTTCGTATTTAGGGCTGGTGTATTTAAAGAGATGCCGTCCATCTTCTGCATGTCTGAAATCTTCAGCAAGGCACATTTACCCTTACTCAAGTGTCTATTCCACATCCCAGATACTTCTTCAAACTTTGCAGTACTTCTGACATCATATTCTGAGAAAATATGAGCTAGTTTTTTCCTCAAAATGCTTGGCAAACTTGTCACATTGTGGAGATGAAGGCTCCACTGTGTTATATCTGAGACTGATCACAATAAGCTCTTCACTACTCAATAAGTCTGCTTAATAAGTTGAGGGTGTGATACATTATTTATTTATTTATCGTGTCAGGAGCAGACCAAACAGTTGTGTTGCATTTTTTAACAAACAAACAAACAAACAAAACACAAACACAAAGTTTGCAAGCTTGGTAGCTGATTAAATGTCCTTTGACCAGTATCTGGCCACTTGGAGTGCCTCTGGTGTTGCTGCAAGAGGTCCTCCATTGTGCATGTGGCAGGGCTCGGGTTGCATTGCAGCAGGTGGTCAGTGGATTGCTCTTCTCCGCACTCGCATGTCATGGATTCCACTTTGTAGCCCCATTTAGGTTGGCTCTGCATCTCGTGGTGCCAGAGCACAGTCTGTTCAGTACCTTCCAAGTCGCCCAGTTTTCTGTGTGCCCAGGGGGGAGTCTCTCGTTTGGTATCAGCCATTGATTGAGGTTCTGGGTTTGAGCCTGCCACTTTTGGACTCTCACTTGCTGAGTTGTTCCAGTGAGTGTCTCTGTAGATGTGATACATGTAGTTAAGGTAGAGTATAACTTGTTTGCAAACCTCATTGCCATTTACAGGCACAATGAAGATCCTTTCCTTTGATCTTTGTTGATACTGATTCTATGAACTGTGCCACCTGCATACTCATTGTTGTCCAGCCCGTTCCCTTACATATAGATCTTCTGTATATCAAGGTGAATGATGGCCTCAAGAGCACTGGCCTGTGCACTTAGGAGTGAATGTATTGAAATACTCAAGTAGGAGAAAGAGTGAAGTAAGAAGGCCATTTAATGTTCTGTTAACCCTTAATTTTGGAGAGAGTTCTTCTTTTCCCTTGACTCTTTCTCATTCATTTTAGAGCACAAAACTCCCTCAAAATTAAAACACATATAATGCATACACAAGTATTTTGACTTGCCCTCAGCAGGAGTCCACAAATTCTACTACTCCTCTGTTGCGTCAGCTCCACTGGCTGCCAATCAGCTTCCAAGCACAATTCAAAGTGCTGGTGTTGACCCATAAAGCCCTAAACAACTCCGGCCCAATTTACCTGTCCGAACGGATTCTCCCCTATGAACCATCAAGGTTATTAAGATCTTCTGGAGGGGCCCTGCTCTCGGTCCCACCTCTTTCACAATCGCGATTGGTGGGAACGAGGAACAGGGCCTTCTCGGTGGTGGCTCCTCGGCTCTGAAACTCCCTCCCGATGGAGATTACATCTGCCCCTTCCCTCCTGACTTTTAGAAAGCTGGTAAAGAAATGGCTTTGGAATACTGCAGTCACAGAATGATGATTGAGTCAATAACTGCTGACCACACGGGCGGATGGCGATGAATTTATGATTTACTCTGATGAACTGACCTTTTGTAAGTTGTATAATTCTATTTTAATGTATTTTTGTACTATTGTATTATGATGTTTACTGTGGTTTATCTTATTGTATTTTAACCCTCTGCTGTTAGCTGGCCTGAGTCCCTCTTCGGAGGTCGAGAAGACCGGGTTATAAAAGCTCGAAATAAATAAATCGAAATAAATAAATTATGTGCATCTTAAAGGATAGGACTCTTCAAATACATTGCACACACATGTATTCTAACTTGCCTTTAACAGGAGAACATGAATCAAGGGACCTGCAATTTCAGCACCTTGGAGAGTTCCAGTTATACAGTGTTTCCTCACTACTTCACAGTTTGCTTTTTGCAGATTCGCTGTTTCACGGTTTTTCAAAAAATAAGAATTGAAAATATACATCTCATTGGACAGCAAGGTAAAGGCGGACTGAAACTGCAGAATTCCTCCACTCAGCTCAATTCTTGTAAACTCCACCTTAATTCATTTTTAAAATTGACTTTAAGGCAAGCACTCCTCTCTGTGACATCTTGCCTGGCATGCCTTCTGTGCCATTGGGAGGTACTTCATGTCCCAAGTGAATCAGGTTTAGACAATGCCTCAATGAGGGTCATGAGTAGGTTTCTGTATAGTTTATTCTCTGGAACCTGGCTCACTTTGACAGCCAGTAGTTGAAACAGGCTTACTCTTGACAAGCTCATCCTTCACTGTCTCTGAGTTATCACTCAAAGTAGCTATCACAACAATTACCCCAACCCCAGTCTGCTGCCTTCTTATCCCTCTCAGGTTTCTCCTCCTACTTTTTGCTAGTGAAGCATTTTAGAAAGGACTGGGAGATTGGATAGATTCGCTCTTCAACATCCAGGTCACTTTATCTGCTCATAATATATGTGTTGCACTGTCAGCTCAGTTTGTTGCACTGTACATTACACACAGAGACTAGCCATGGATAAGCTGTCAGTAAAAAGTGAGAAATGGTTGTTTTCTGAAATAGCTCAATAACATTTGCATTCCTATGAAAAAGTGAGAAGACTTTCTCTATATAGCAATTTCATGGTTGGGGAGAAAGAGCTGATTGCTGTCGAGAGATGGATAATTCATCTTCTCAATCTCCACAAAGGTATTTAATGGCATTCAGATGAGCTGCACAAGGTAACCTTAATTCTTTTTCCTTTGTGTGTGTATTTCTTTCTTGAAAATCACAGAATATATGTATCATAGCTCATAAAGATAAGACACTCCTGACACGTGTCTATTGTTGATGTCCTTTGTCTTTCAATTTTTGTTTTTAAAAATCCAGCCTTTAAATTATTTATATTAAATAATAATAATAATAATAATAGTAAGTTTTATTTGTACCCCACCATCATCTCCCCAAAGGGACTTGGGGTGGCTCACAAAAGCACTCCAGAGTGCTGCACATAAAATAAACAATAAATAAGTGTAAAAACAATAATAACATAAAATTACAACTGCCGCCACAATGAATGCACAGAAAATAAAAAAATAAAATTGTTAAAATTTATAAAACACAGTAATGCCTACAGATGAAACTGGCTATCTGAAATTAATGAATTAAAGTTCTGGAGTGAATAATCTGTCCTCACATGCACCCATTTCAGTCTACTCGAGGTCAAATGCCTGTTTAAAAATCCATGTTTTTAGGCTAGACTGAAAGGTTTGGAGAGTGGGGGCTAACCTAATCGTTCTTGGGAGGGATTTCTAGAGCCCAGGAGCCCTCTCTCTCATCCACACCAATAATAAATGACTAGTTTTAATTATTTAGAAATCTGTAGTCATTCATTCAGAAATCTATAGTCATTATTTAGAAATATATAGTCATGGGGGCCCCCCGGTGGCGCAATGGGTTAAACCACTGAGCAGCTGAGCTTGTTGACCAAAAGGTCACAGGTTCAATTCTGGGGAGTGGCATGAGCTTCTGTTGTCAGCCCCAGCTTCTGCTAACCTAGCAGTTTGAAAACATACAAATGTGAGTAGATCAATAAGTACCAATCTGACGGGAAGGTAACGGCACTTCAAGCAGTCATGCCAGCCACATGACCTTGGAGGTGACTACGGACAATGCCGGCTCTTTGACCTAGAAATGGAGATGAGCACCAACCCCCAGAGTCGGACACAACTGGACTTAATGTCAGGGGAAAACCTTTACCTTTTACCTTTATTATAGTCATTCTGAGTCTTTTTGAAAATTGAATAACTTTTTACATTAATTATGACGTGTGGCAGTTAAACAGCTGCCATATTTTATATATGACTAGGGAGGGAAGGGTAAAACACATATGCAGACAAAGCATAACTAGAACACACATCAATACCCACCACTTTGTTACTGGTGACATTACAGAGGTCCACAAAGTACAGCTCTAAAGAGAGAACATATATATAACAGGGGATGTGAAAACCCGACCACATGCCCTCTGTAGAACAACACAGAACACAAAACAGTATGCTATCAGTCCTCCATGGCTGTGGTCCAGGATTCCTGCTATCTGAACTGAGAAATATATTGCTATTGCCCTACACATTATTGGATCCATTGACACCATCCTATCTGTCCAGTTTAATGCTGAGTGCAGTCTGTCTTATTTTCAAGTCAGCAGAGATGATCTCCAAAGACCTATGATGCCTAGTGCCAAGCACCCCTCAGAGCTAAGTCTTTGTGATATGGGCAGTTCTAGGGGGATCTCTATAATTTTAGGGCACACTGCTGTTCTTGGTTCTCCATAAGGCAGGCACCTCACCTTGTTCAGTGTTTGGGCTGTCACCTTTCTACAGGCAGGTAGTGGGGTTAAATCCTCAAATGCACACAAGGACAATTTTGAGGGGAGGAAAGAAAGCCATACAACATTAATTTTGCTTTCAAAACAAGAATCCTGCAGAGAGTATGCACCATCCTCCAATACAAGGCTTCAAGACCAAAACAGGGAAAGGCTCTTTTACCAAGCAGCCAGAGGGATCGGGGCAACATCTGGACAAAATAAAGGAATCAGACTCACAGTGTAAGCTCCGTAGAACAGTTTCTTATCTACATCAGCTGGCTGGATACAGGTACATGTTATCAACCCAGTGATTGATGCCAGGAAAACAACGAAGAACCTTAGCCAGGCAGAACAGATTAAGTCTTACAGTGGGCCCCTGATATCCACTGGCATTTGGTTCCAGGACCCTTGGATACAAAAATCCATGAATGCTCATCCCATTGTATAAAATAGCATAGAAAATGATGTCCATTATATCTGTTAAGGAAGGCAACTTTTCTTCTGTCTAGGGCTGTTGTAAAGTTCTTCCATTGATAGCTATGTCTTCAGGGTCTGCAGCAAAGTTTGGAAAAGTTACATGCTTTTGAGTTATGAATGTTAAAAACAGGCAATGTGGAGTTTCCAAGGGTGAGATGAGTGGAGGAATTATAAAGTTTCAACCAACCTCCACTTTGTCCAATTAGTGGTACAACTGGAACTAACCAAGGTGCTGAAGTTGCAGCTATTGTAAGTAGTAGGCTACTGCTGAGGGCAAGTCAGAATACTTATGTGTGTGGTATGTTTGTTAATTTTGAGGAGTCCTATCCTTTAAAATGCATGCAAAACAGCCAAAGTTAAAAAGAGCTCTCCAAAAATTAAGGGCTAACAGACCATAAAAGGTCCTCTTCTTTCACATTTTCTCCTAATTCAGCATTTCGATACAATCACTCTGAAGTGCCCAGGATGGTGCTGGGGAACCCATCATTCACCTTGATATACAGAAGATCTATATGTAATAGAGCAGGCTAGACAGCAATGATAATGCAGGTAGTGCACTCACCAGAACAAGCATCAGGTTGATTTTTTTTAAATAAACGATACAAAGTTTATTTGATCTCATTGTTTGAAACAGGGCTGCAAAGTCAGAAGCCATTTTGGGTTTAACTGAAGTTAGAGTCAGTAGATATATACCAGCTCCAACATAAATTTCAAAATAAAAACATATACGACTATTATAGCAGTATACACTCAATATATCATTTTATACTTATATTTTGTATTCAATCAAATAAATATATTTTATATTCTATCAGTCTAAGCAGGCTGCTGGTAGTAATGAAATGCCTTATGCTATCATATTAATATCATGATTTATTTATTACTAATTGTCATTTATGAGACAATTGGGCCATAGAAAAATGGAGGAGTTGGAGTCAAAGATTTGGTGTACTGATTGCATAGGCTTGGTTTGAAATCTGCAGCACGGTCTAGGCTGTCATCTAAAAATTAGAGTTACCATACACACCAGTCAGAGAGAAAAAGGCTTGACTGAGAAGAGTGGTCTACTAGTTGCTAATGTCAGATAAGAGCTTAGTTTTCCTTTGGGCATATTTTTCTCACTGTTGTATTTTTTAAAAAAGGTATTGATTGTTGTTTAAATATTTATATTAAATAAATAAATAGGTAGGTAGGTAGGTAGGCAGGCAGGCAGGCAGGCAGGCAAGTAGAGGAAAGTATGTTTTAAAATAGATTCACAAGAATTGGATTGCAATGGTTGTTAAGGTTAAGTGCCCCACCAGTCCTATTATCTCTTAGTTTGTTCAGGCATGTAGCCGGTGGGGGGGGGGGGCCTTGAGGGGCTTTAGCCCCCCCCCCCCGAAATTCTCATGGTGGTTCGCGAAAAGGCCTTACTGGTGCATTATTTAAACTGCTATGTTTATTCATATCATGATCTGATCATTATACTCATGGGGGTATTGGGGTAACAATACAAAAGGTTTGCTAGGGTAGACCCTCTTTCACTCAGACTCAGCCCCCCCCAAACCCCCCCCCCCCCGAATCGAAATCCTGGCTACAAGCCTCGTTGTAATATCAATTTTGTTTCATCATCTCTTGATTCTCTTTATTCATATTATGAGTTATAATTTTTTTGTTTTGTCTCAATTAATTGAGAGTCCCACCACATTTCCAAGTACCATTATTATTTCTAATGCTCTTGGAATATGCTGCAGAGGATTTTGTGTCAAGATCATGATGTCATTTGCAAAAAGTCTTAGCTTGTAGTTTTCTTGCTTAATTGTTAAATCTTCCATATTGGTGTTTGATCGAATTTGCCTTGCCAATACTTCCTCTGCAAGTATAAAAAGTAGGGGTAAGAGTGGACATCCTTCTCTGACCTTTTCCTGGATTTCTATTCTTTTGAGTGAAGTCATCATTTATTTGTATTTTGCAACTTGTTCAGAGCAGATTGCCTTTACTCCATTTCTAAAGTTTCCTCCACAGTCTATTGCCAATAGTAATTCCTTTTTTAAAAGCCCAAGAAATGTTGTCACAGGCTTTCTCTACATCCAAAAACATCAACACTCTTTGTTGTTCTTTATGCATTTGTAAATATTCAATTACAGTAAAGATTATTCTCTACTAGGAAGAAATCCTGATTGATCTTCATGAATCCAGGTTTTTACTATCTTTTAAAGTCTATCACCCAATGTATTTGAATAAATTTTATAATTGGTATTTAACAATGAAATTATGTTATATCTCTGTCCTGTTTTGGAATCAGTGTTATTGTAGCTTCTTTTCAAGATTATGGCATCTCCTTTGTTTGTATAATTGAGTTAATAATCTTATGCTGGTAAGGGGTTAATTCATCCTCAAGTGTTTTGTAGAATAGTGCTGTGCATCTGTCTGGTCCTGAGGCCTTATTATCATTGAGCCTCTTATCACTTCCTGTATTGTGATAGGATTATTCAGAATATCTCATATTTTGCTAGCTTTGGTAAGTTTTGTTTCTGTAAGTAGTACTTAATTTAATTTAATTTCTCATAGACATATCTTTTCCTTTAGTGTATAAATCTTGGGGAAACCTTTTAAACTCCTGTATAATTTTGTCCTCTCCTTTGATTTCTTGTCTTTTTCTCTTTAGAGGAGTTATATATTTCCTTTGTCTTGCCTTTTTTAACTTAGCTCCTAACCATTTCCCTGGTTTGTTGGCAAATTCTAAGTGGTTTGTTTAGCAAATTTCAGGGTTTTCTTTTCATTTGATGTGTTAATATCATTGAAGCATGACATCTTAATTGTTTCCATTCTTGAATTATTTTAAAATGTGTTGGTTGAGTTTTACTTTCCATCTCTTTTTCTTTAATTGCTTCTTGGATTTGATCATCTTTTCTTCATTTTGTTTCTTTTCTTATGTATTGAATTGTATTGATCTTCTCCTCGTATAAGCTTTCAAGGCATCCCATATTATGTTAGTAAACATTCCTTCCATTTTGTTAATCTTAAAAAAATCTTCTTTTATTTTTTGCACATTCCCTATTTTTTTAAAAATTAATATTCATTTAATTTCCAAATAAAGTGTTTCATTGGTATTTTACTCTCAGTTGGGATTGGAGCATGGTCTGAAATTATTTTGGGGTATATTTCCATATTTTCCACTATTCCAATCAAACTATTTGAAATCCATATCATATCAATCCTTGAATATCCCTTATGTTTATCTGAGTAGAAGGTATAGTCTTTTTCATTTCTTCTCATGCATCTGTTATTCTATAGTCTTTCTGTAAGCCCCAAAAAGTTTTTGGGAGCTTTCCTTCCGCTTTTTGTGATCTTACCTAATTTTCTATCCAAGGATAATTAAACAACTGCATTGAAATCACCTAGGATTAATAAGTCTGAGTATTCTACTTCTTTTAATTTTTAATTTATTTCCTGAAAGACTTTTATCTGTATTGGGTGCATATATTCACTATCAAAAATAGTTTTGTCTACTACTTGTATCATCACCATTTCGAAACTTCCCTCTTTGTCTTCTTTGATTGGTTGGGGTTGTCAAGTTTCTATAATATTAAACCATTTTTCTGGGTGCTATTTAATGTTTTAAATTCTTTCCCCATTTTTTTCTTTCAAATATATTTGTCTGGTAGTTTTACATGTGTTTTCTTCTATACCTATTTTTAAACATATTTGGCTGTTAAAGAGACCTGTGATCTGGAAATCTTCTGACCCTGTTCTTCCAAGCAGCTTCTGCCTTATGGCAACCTATCATGGGGTTTCCTTGGCAAGATTTGTTCAGAGGGAGTTTATCTTTGTCTTCCTTTGAGGCGGAGAGAGTATGACATGCCCATGGTCACCTACTGGATTTTCATAGCTGTGCAGGAATGCCAACCCCGGGCTTTGGAGTCATAGTCCAATTCTCAAGCCACTACACTATGCTGTCTCTTTTGAAATCCCACATAGAAATATTTGTGCCTATGGTTTAACACAGACATTGCAAGAATATGGCTTTCGCAATTAATAAAGGAAAACATACATACCTGATGTATCTGTTTACACATTTCTCATTTTCTTTATTAAGGAATTATACACATTGTCTATAGATTGTTAAGGAAATACAAATACAAAGATGGATACAGATAAGATATATAAATGGGCTTGAAAGCACATAACAAATTCTATGAATTCTATTATTGATTGATTTAGAAATGTATTTCTAACAATTCTAGACTTCACACTCTAGGCTTGGCTTCAGACAGAAATGGGCCAATCATTTCTTGCCAATGTCATTGTAGAAAATAACTTCCTGTTTCTCAGGGAATTATCAAAAAACATTTCACAGCTCGTCTTCAATGGAAGATGAAATCACAGCTGCTGGATCTAATCTATCACTTAAATCTTCTATTAAAAGCCTAATCCTCCAAGTGCTCTGCCAGTGCAAACTACTTTGAAGTCAGTGCAGAGCGTGGTGGGTCCCTATTGGCAAGAGGGCTTTGAGGTCTGGGCTGTCAAATAGCAAAGCAATCTGAAAAATACGACAAGTTGCTTCAGAAGATATTTCCAAATCTCTTTCCAAAGATTTTAAACTTTTACATTAGAACACCTCCTTTTAAAGGGAACAGACAAGAGAAATATATACATTGCTATAGTTGCTGGGCCAGCATCTCTTTATTAAGCAGGTTGTTAGTAGATGCAATAGATTACTAATATTTCCTCAATGGGAACTAGTGGCTTGGGAAATAATGGCAATTCTTCTACCTGTTTGAATGAAAAACCAATGAGAGCATATAGAAGATGCCTCAATCAGGACTTTTACCTACTAAATCCAGATCAATATCTAGCTCTCAACATGGTGTTTTAGTCAAATCCTGTCAGATAAAAGCCCCATGAGTCAAAGACTCACAAACTGGGGTTAAGGAAAATAGCCCCATAATGGTCC
The DNA here is from genome assembly GCF_025583915.1 of Anolis sagrei ordinatus. Lineage (NCBI taxonomy): Eukaryota > Metazoa > Chordata > Lepidosauria > Squamata > Anolidae > Anolis > Anolis sagrei. Next base: position 152,373,637 of record NW_026845477.1, on the reverse strand, counting down.
CCCCCCCCCATACATAGATCCTTAGAACTCTTTCATTTGAACCTATGACTTCACTACACTCATGTTATTGTTGATACATACCATGCTGAGCACCCACAATATCATACCACTCTTTATTAGTGCAGTTCCACCAAACTGTGAATTCATGCTTCCACACACTCTCATAACCCCAATTTCCTGCACAACTGCTCTTCTTTAATGTTTCAATTATTTGATTTTAGCTCAAATATGCAATTCTAGCATTTCTAGCATAAACCCAAAAATGAGAGCCAAATATAAATGCTAAAATATGAACTAAAAGGAAAACATCCCATTTAGGAATATTGAGGAAGATGGGGTGGAGAAAGAGATGGGGAAAATCCTTTACACTGACCACAGTACTGCTAGCATGCTGGCAGGGAAGTGATCCATCACACCAGGCCCGTAGCCAGGATTTTGATTTGGGGGGGGGGGGGGGGGGGGGGGGGGGGGGGGGGGGGGGGCTGAGTCTGAGTGAAAGAGGGTCTACCCTAGCAAACCTTTTGTATCGTTACCCCAATACCCCCATGCATATGGGATATATTGAGCATGGTGATCAGATCATGATATGAATAAACATAACAGTTTAAATAATGCAACAGTAAGGCCTTCTCGCAATTTTTGGGGGGGGGCTGAAGGCTCAACCCCCCCCCCCCCCCGGCTACATGCTTGCATCACACCAAGGGAGGTGATGGGAACATGTTGTGGTTTGGAGCTATTAACAGATTTTCCCCTTTAATAGTTAGGGATGGGGGAATCATAATGGGGAGATGTCAGATTGGCAAAGGGATGCACACAGCATCATGTAATAGGGATCCATCACCTTTTGTGACTGTCCAGCTAGAATGCCGGTTTGCCTGTGATAAAGTCCCTGCATTCCTCGGTTCCTTCTCCTGAGCACAGGATATGTACCAAGCAAGGAGTGAGAAAACAATAATAGAGCAAAGGAATCAATGGCAGAGAACAAATCATTTAAGGTTTAGCAGGAATAGAGCATGTGAGACACAGAGTGGATTCCAAGAAATGTTATCTGCTAAACTCCAGAACTTGTTGTTGAGCACGTTGCATTGGTCCAAAGTCCCACCAGTCTAGCCCAAACTGCTCCCTTCAGTTTCTGGCAATAGCTTAGTCTGACACCTGAGCTGGAGGAATGAGAATTGCTGCTGTTATAAGGAGATGAGTTTCTGAGTCCTTGTCAGCATCATGGTCAAACATCAACAGTTGCCCAGCAGAACAGAAAGAGCTAATTAGTATGTAGTGAGCCTTGCTAGATAGCTTTGCTTTGGTTTGGCAGTTCAAGGCTAGAAATAGACTGAAGGGCAGAAGCATACTGGGGAAATAAACTGTCTTATTGTAGCTTATACTGTGTTGTTTCCTTTGTTTCTACACTATATAAATCTTGGAAGACCATCTCCCAAGGGCCTTGCCCAGGGTAGAGTAGGAAGAACTGTAGTCCACTGAATCTGTGAGTCAACCATTGAATAGTTTGGGTAAGATTAATTGCTTGAAGGGATAGATCTATCATTTATTGAAAGGCAATGCTGGACACTGTGATGCTCCCTCAGTTGTAGTCTTTCTGGAGCATCATTAGCCAGAAATAAAAACAGTAATTTGTGATAGTTTCCAGAATCAGGCAAAGTATTGTAGATGTCTAGAATTTTAGCTAGTTTTAGCAGATAAGTACCCCATTGTGCCCAGGTGCATCCTACCCCACAGAAAGCTTCCCAGGGGGCTTTTCTTTCCTCTCTATAGGCACAATGCAACAATAGCAGCATATGTTTTTGTCTGTCATGGCAAATCAGCTGTCACATGCAGCCAACTCCTCTTCCTAATTATATGAACTGGCCTCATGACTCCCTCTGGAGTGTCTTCATACCCAAAGGGTTCCCTTTCACAGCTGGGACAGGGCACAGCAAATGCAAAGATTTGCAAATCTTCTCGTATTTGACAAAGCTGTCCTGACACATCACAAAAATTGTCAGCTGTTGTGAGATTTTTCCAACTCTACATGACTGATGTTTTTTCTTTTCCATGAAAGTAGCAATGGCAAAAAATTGCTCTAAAAATACTGTTCTCTACAAATGCAACAACATTGTTTTGGCAAAAACATGTTGTTTTTGTGCAAAATGCATTGTCTTTTGAAAAACAATGTTGTTTGCAGATCTGATCTTTTTTGTACAACAAAGCCTTAATCTTATTTTTACAAAAAAAAAAAGTTCCCAAAAATGTCTGTGAGAGCATTTTAAAATACAGAAAAACATTTGTAATCTTGAATTTCTTTGAATGGTAACAAAACCTTTGAATTGTAAAAAATAAAGTAAGCCAAAATTGACATCCCTACAAGACAAAACTTGAAAGCTAAAAGACATAGAAAGATGGGTATGTCAGTAAGAAGGGAAAGAGAACAAATGAATATATTCATACACAAATCTCATGTGATACAGAGAAAACATGAGAAAGTACTGAGATGAACCAAGTGTGAGAGTCAACATGGGGAACTGATGTAGGGTTGCTGCAATCTCGTGTTGCAGAAGTAAAAGAAATCTCTGGTGTGTGCTCACTCACACTCACATAATACACCAATAAAGAAGGCAGTTAACAGAGATGTAATATATTAAGATTGCTCCAGTTAAAAGGTAGATTTTTAATAGGATAGGAATTATCTTGCAGACTACTTGCAAGCATTCATCTTCCTTTGAAAAATCAACCTTGAGAATTCCTTTGAAAAATCAATCTTGGTCTGGAAATACTTTTAGGAAAGAGGTCCTGCAACAGAGTAAATAACTAGTCCAACAGAGTAACAGAAGAGAACTTTGGGATATGGTGTCTTTATTTGATATCTTTGAATAAATCCACAAGATCCATATTTATTATATTTATGATGCTACCAATTTACAGAAAGAGCAAGTGACAAAGAACAGTAGATCAGGGTTTTCAGAAGAACAGAAAACTAACAGGAAATGGGGTGTGGCATTCCTCTGTTTTTTTCCAGGATATAGATGAATAAAAATATTAATTGAAATGGGAAGCCATTTTTGATATACTTACTTTCTCTCTATATTGGTAAATAATACAAAACTTGGAGAAGGTATTTTTGGATCGCAGCTCTAAGAATTCCCAAGTAGCCATGCTAGCTGGAGATTTCTAGGAGTTATAGTCCCAATATTAACTCTCCCAAGTTCTGATACAATGCAAGATGGAGATTTGTCTGAAAGCAGGTGGCAGCAGCAGAGTCTAAAACAGGTAGCCAACTGCATATGGTGCTTCGGGATTCTGGAAGGCTGTGGGTATGGGTGTATGGATGGATTTTAGCTTCTTTTTACATGTTCATGGGACTTTATATACAAATATTGCCTATAAATAATTCTGAAATATGTTGTTTAAGTGGGAGTAGGGGTAATTAGAGGACCAGTTGAGACTTCAGATACCACAAAATGGGATCTCCCATGTGGCTTATAGGTAGCAAATTGTCTCTTCCAGTCTAAAGCTTTCCTCTCTTTCCTGTTGACAGTTCGGTCTTCCACAACAATACTGAAGCACATCCCTTCTTCACTTGTGTGTATATGTGTACATGCCTCCACACATGCATCCACCCCACCCATCATAAATTGTCACTCTTAGAGCTAGTTTACAGGATCTTACTGTGCGAAGATTCTCCACACAGCCACCCCAGTGACTTTGACTACATAAGTTTCTGTTTGGGCTACTGTAAGACTAAGAGTGGATGAAAGTACTTTACCTAACTGAACATTTATTTGATGCATATCTACATTCTTTATTTTCTTAGCTGGAAAATATGGCTAGTACTAACTGATTTTCCCCAATTTTCTTGAAGATGACTTGCTCGGACAATCAAGCCCTCAGAAGTATGCTGTCAACCCTGTGTTATTATATCATTAATCCAATTTATGTCAAAATAAATAAGGCCCCTATGGCAAGACAGCTCAGTGTTCGTTAACAGAATATTTTCAATATACCTATTGAAAAATTAGACATGCTATATCCAGTATACATCTCTTATTGGATCAAACCGTGCAGATATGAGAAGATTTTAACTACTCTGGAATAGATTGTTGTAGAAGCTATTGTAATGTAGATTAAAATAATTATTTCCTCATTCAGTACCCAATTTTTTCTCCTTGCAATAAGTAAAATAATCAGTGCTTGATTTCAAGAATGTATTGAGAGAAAATACTTCTCCGTAAAAGAGAGTGAGAACGAGAGAGAAGCACAAAGTAATTCTGTATGGCAGAGTCACCTAATAGCATAATATCTCTTTTATTGTATTTCATACATGTTTTTTCAATAGAAAGAAAGATGAGGGATGGCAATGGAAACAAGGTGGAATCAAAGCTAATTTCTCACCATCCTCATTTAGTAAATGAATCATTTGCTTTGATGAATGGTTCATGTGTGATTGCATGAGAATTGCAAAGGGTATTTCTCATTAGGTTTTATCAGGCCAAAATCTGTGACAACAGAGAGATAATGAAATTACCCCATGTTTACTAGGCTTGTGCATGGATTCAGAGTGATCGGTTCCCTTGGCCAATCTGGCTTGTTTGGCTTGGCTGGATGGCTGTAATGGCAAGGGTCCAGCCGTCATGTTTTCTCATCCATAACAGGACTACGTGGCAGCCAATCATGGCTCCTCTTCCTCTATTCAGCATCACAGTTGCATCCTGGCTTCAGTGTATTTTTTGGCTTGGTCTCTCTCTTGAATATTTTTAATTTTCCTTTATTTTTAAATTATTTTTATTTAGTGGGACTGACAGAGAGTTGGGATGTGTGGGATGTGTGGGTGGGGTGCACACACATTTGGGGGCTTCAGAGAGTCACCCTTTTAGCTTCTTTTTCTCCTTCCCTCCTCTCCAGAAAATACTTCTAAAAGATAATAATAATTAATAATAATAGCAATCCAAGCAAACAAAAAGAAAAGCCTCATTCTCAGAAATCTACTACCACCTAGTTTCTTCTCCTCTAGAGTGTAAAGTAGAAACAGCTTTAAGGAAGCATTAAACCCAAAGCAGAACAGCATGTGCGGGGGGGGGGGGGGGGGGGGGGAGACACCACTCCTGGCAGGACCTGCATTGCAAATCATGAAAAAGGAGAGGGCATTTCAAAGGAAGCACAGGGAGATGGCTCCAGGTCAATTGCTCTTTCTCCCCTGGGAAGTTTCCTTAAAATGTGGGAAAAGCACAATCAAAGTACCCCTGACAGATGGCCATCCAGCTTGTTTAAAAGCCTCCAAAGGAGGAGCTTCTACTACACTATGAGGCAGAAAGTTCCACTGTTGAACAGCTCATATGGTCAGGAAGTTCTTCCTAATGTTGAGGTGGAATCTCCCTTGCTGTAATTTGAACCCATTACTTCGACTCCTACTTTCAAAGAAAGCAGAAAACAAACCTGCTCCTTCTTTCTTATGACACCCTTTCAAATACATTACTATCGTGTCTCCTCTCAGCCTTCTCTTCTTCAGGCTAAACATGCCCAGTTCTTTAATATGCTCCTCATAGGCATGTTCTCCAGACCTTTGATCATTTTAGTCACCCTTCTCTGGACACATTCAAGCTTGTCAATATCTCTTTTGAATTATGGTGCCCAGAATTGGACACAGTATTCCAGGTAAGGTCTAACCAAAACAGAATAGAGAGACACCATAACTTCCCTCAATTTTTTTGATGCAGCCCAAAATCGATTTGGCTTTTTTAGCTGCTGCATCACACTGTTGGCTCATGTTCAACTTGTTGCCCACAAAAACTCCAAGATCCTTTTCACATGTACTATTGTTGAGTCAGGCATCACCCATTCTGTATCTTTGCATTTCATTTTTTCTGTCTAAGTTTAGTATCTTACATTTGTCCTTGTTGAAATTCATTGGTTCATTTTGGTCCAGCTCTCTGATCTGTTATAGCAGCCTCAGCCATTTATTAGGGAAAATATCCAAATGTGTGGACATTTTTCTGCTTTCAGTTTTGAATGTAGTTTCTGGGAGTGGGATCAGGACTGACGATTGAAGTTAATCAGTTCTTGTGGGTTTTTGTTTTTTTAATGTTTTTTATACTAATATTTTTGTACTAAATTTAAATTGAGGAGGGGAAGAAAATCTCTCCTTCTCAAAGTGAAGTGGTCAACACATATTGGGAGGAAGCTATAAGCTGTTTGAAGCATGTGTCCTGTGGTCTTCTTACCTGCTTCAAGGTATTGTGGGAAGCACTGCCCTCTTTCTAGTATCAACATTTCAGCTACGAAGCAATGGAATGGAAAAGACACCACCTTTTAGAGTAGGAAAGCAATTCTGTGGGACTGAGGGGTTAATTTCCACTAATCTCAATCTCAGGCAGTGCTGTCTTAACTCATGGCATGATGGCCAATTGCCCAGGGGCCCAAGAGCATAAGAGCCCCATGCTACTCTATGCACAGACCAAAATTTAACTAACACTAATTTTCTGATCATTTTCCTCATCTCCTACTAACATGGAAAAATTACAACTTGTAACTGAGAGTTGGCATTTATGAGACAAATGTTCTTGTTTTGTATTGCTTACAATATTATGGAAGCAAACTATTGTAATGGATTTGCGGGAGGCAGTTAACAACTAGGGATAACAATTGCTGGCTGTGTGCATTTCCATTATCGGAAGCAGCACCTCCACTGTTTGTGTTCTAAGAATTCAATTTGTGTAGTGAAGGGTTAGAGGAAGTGTAAGAAAGTGATGTAAGGAAAAACAAACTGTAGACTTATTATGTGGTACCAATAAATATAAGTTTATTTTATTGGGAATTTACATTATTATTCTTGTGGCTTCTTGTAGGGCCCAGCGCACTGCTTTGCCTTGAAGCCTATATTGCTATTAAGACAGTCCTGCTTTCAGACTGCGTTCCCCTCTCCCTGGTCTCCAAACTGACTTTCTCCATTAGCAGTATCCGGGTCAAAATAGTGGCTGTAAATTTTAGTATTTTTAGTATCTTAGTTTTTATCTTGCACATGCGGCCCACTCTTTGTTATTTTATTTTATTTTATTTCATTGTGTATGATTTTGCTTTATTGTTTTTTGTATTCATATAATGTATGTATTTTACTGTGTTGTTATTGTGTTTTGGTTTTACTTTATTGTAATATGCTGTTGGGCTTGGCCTCATGTAATCCACCCCGAGTCCCCATTGGGGAGATGGTGGCAGGGTATTAAATAAAGTATTATTATTATTATTATTATTATTATTATTATTATTATTATTTGTCACATGTATAGTCCTTGGGGTTGTTTTGGCACAATTCTCATGTGAAAACCAAACAAAAAAATTAAGAGATTGGTGAGTAGTTTGGCATCCATAAATCTGGGACCAAAGAGATGCATGCAACCTGTTAGCTATATTTTCTCCACTCCTGAAGTAGAGTGAACCAGCTTCCTTGGGTGGAAGATATGGCAGGGAGGGAGGCAGTGGAGGCTGTCATGAAACACCTGATCTGTTTCATCTGGACATGGATGCAACCCCTTTCCTGTTGGAGAAAAAAGCTGTTGATGCCTCGCATCCGATCCTGAGCCTAAACTAGTCCATTCCCTTGGATATGTTGCCATATTTGAAGTAATATTTAAATGTCAATCCAGTTTCTATATGTCAAAAGGGGAGAAGGTAGCATCCTGTCCTTCACACCAGGCAGCAGAATACTTTTGTGCCAGTGGGCACCAGGAGCAATAACTGCACCCAAGGACCTCATCACACTACTACAGCATTGATCCACTTTAAATCCAGTTTCTGCCTCCTACAGCACTCTGGGCTTATAGTTTCAGGAGGGGGCTTTAAACAGCTCTGCCAGAGAGGTCCTAGGCCTCACTAAACTACAAACCGCAGAATTTTGCAGGAGGCCAGGCATGTAGCCGGGGGGGGGGGGGGCTTGAGGGGCTTCAGCCCCCCCGAAATTCTCATGGTGGTTCGCGAAAAGGCCTTACTGGTGCATTATTTAAACCGTTATGTTTATTCATATCATGATCTGATCACCATACTCAATATATCCCATATGCATGGGGGTATTGGGGTAATGATACAAAAGGTTTGCTAGGGTAGACCCTCTTTCACTCAGACTCAGCCCCCCCACCCCCAAAAAAACCCCCAGAAAAAAATTCCCCCCCCCCCCGAAATGAAATCTTGGCTACGGGCCTGCAGGAGGCAGAAACCAGATTTAAAGTGGACCCATGCTCTGGTGTGATAAAGCTCTAGAATAAAAATAGACATCCTTGAAGACTAAAACTACTGTTATATCTTAACCCAGCAAGAACAGAGGTCTAGTTCCTTTCATTGTTACTAGAACTGGATAACCAGGGGCTTCAAACTTCCTGCTTGTTGCTATTCTCTCTGCCTTTTTGCATGAAGAGAGCTTTGCACCTTAAACAGCTTCTGATCAATGGCTAAACAGTTACAGCAGGCCATGAGATTCTCTATGAGGTATCCCATGAGATCTTCTCCCATGGTTTCTTGGCATTTGAAGAGTGTGTTGTTGCTTTGGAGACATGAATATTGGCTCTCTGCTGTGCTTAATTGTTTGCCTTCCCCTTTTCTTAACCTTCCTTCTGCCCACTTGAGTGACTAAGAGGATGTAAAATCTCCCTTCCAATTCAGAGGTCTTAGACGGCTTCAGTTCCAGAACAGAGTCATCATTTGCGACTGAAATCATTTGCCGCTTCTTATTAGTTGCAAGGGGTCTGCCAAAAGAATTTCAGTTGCTTTTTGCATCCCGTATAACATGTACAAATAATTAGGTTATGTCTATCTATCTGAGCTCCTCTTCTACAGAAATGATAGCAGAGATTTATTATTACATAATCTGGGTTTTGCTGCAGAATCATAAGCATGATTTTGAGACAGGGTGATGGGATGTGCTTGCTAAAAGCAGCAGTAATTTCTTCCTTCCTCATCTCTCTCTTTTCCTTTCTTGTTATTGTAAAGCTTCCCTCTGGCAAGACCATCCTGCTTGGAGCACTCATTAGCATATAAACAAATAATCACAGAATGCAGAATTAATCATACCTTGGAAATATTGCTGTTTTGGACTTTAGGTCCCAGAATCTCTCTGTGAGCTCGGTTCTTTGCCATGTTGGTCAGGGTATTCTGGGAGATATAGTCGAAAACCTCTGGAAATAATAAACTAAATGCAAATATGTTATTCCATTTTCTGCCATGACAATTTATCAACCAAAGGAATTTGCCCCGTTGGCACAATGGGTTATACCCTTGTGCTGACAGTACTGATGACCGACAGGTTAGCGGTTTGAATCTGGAGAGAGCGGGTTGAGCTCCCTCTATCAGCTCCAGCTCCCTATGTGGGGACATGAGACAAGCCTCCCACAAGGATGGTAAACATCAAACATACGGGTATCCCCTGGGCAACATCCTGGCAGATGGCCAATTCTCTTACACCAAAAGCGACTTGCAGTTTCTCAAGTCGCTCCTGACATAGAAAAAAACCCACCAAAAACCAAAGGAGTATTGTGCACACACATTACGTACTAATTTGGCATGGAAAGTCACATTAATCCTTTGTCATCTCACTTTTTCAACTGCTTTGAAAATGTCCCTAGATTCTGCCTTCCCGTATTGTTTTTGGCCTACTTTATTTGCACCAATGTACAAAAGCAGTTTGCACACTATCAACTCAATGTAGAAGAGAGGGACCAGAATCTTGCCCTTCCCTGTAGACTCCAACAAAGGTGAATTGCTAAAGCATATCCTAGTTTCTGTGTCCTCTCATAATAACTTTTGCTTTCTTGACCACATTTTGGGGTTGCTTGGTCACAAGTATTCCAGTTTCATATGTGGAATTTCAACAACAAGAAAAAAAACAAAAACAAAACAAATACAGAAAAAGGTATAATGGCTCACATACTGGGAAAACCTCACTTTGTATTCCAGTTCCCCACAAAAAAGACACCAGGGATTTCAGGAATCACAGCACCATTGCATTAATCTTCCATGAAAGCATAGTAATGCTCGCAATTTGGCAGAAAGGACTCTTGCTATAAATGGAGCAAGAAAAACCCCATTTCAAATATGGGTTCAGAAAAGGAAAGGGCACTATGGATCATAGTGCAAACATATGTGGAATAACAGAAGAATTTCAGAAGAAAATCAACATATTCTTTACAAATTACAGCAGTTTTTGATTGTGGCTGTCATGAGAAACGACTAATCCTTCTTAAAGAAATTGGTATGTCACAAGATTTTATTCTCTTGATGCATACTTGTGCTCAGGAAAAATGCTACCATCAGGTTAGAATACAGTGTCATGTCCAGGTCAGGCAAGATCACATTTTATCATGCTATCTGCTTAACTTTTACCTGAACATATAATAACTGAAGGAGGATTAAACGCAAAAGAAGGAGCACCAGCAATTTAAGAAATGCAAATGACAGCATAAACCTAGCAGAAAATAGCAAAGACCTGGGAAAATTAAAGAAAGTCAAGAAAGAAAGTGCAAAGCAAACTTTACAGATGAATTTAATGACCAAACATAATTTATATAACTTCAAAGTAAACAATTAAAGACATCGATATAGTTCAAGGTTTTCCATACCTTGGCTCAGTTATTAATCAGAATGGAGAATGCAGTCAAGAAATCAGAGGACTAGGAATTGGAAGGTCAGCTATGAAGGAACTTGGTAAGATCTTGAAGTGCAATGATAGATCCACCATTTTCTCCCTTTGACATTAGGGCAAGGACCTTTTTGAGGCTTTGATGTAAAATCTCAGCAAACTCCTCGATAGCCCTCTGTGTGATACAAAAATCTGCTCCTTTGTTTGCTTCTGACATGCATACTTGTAAACTTGTGCTGCTTTGCTTCTCCCCACCTATCCATTTTGTCTTCTATCTCTCCAAATTGGATGTAATACTGTCTCTAGAGAACCTGTCTCGACAGCTATGAAATCCCACTACATAGTTTTGTCAATAACCATTGCCAGCAAACAGGATGTGTGCTCCCTTCTTGCAACAGAAAGACTGAACTAATGGCTAAACAGCCTTCCACTTAATGGTTAGGTGTCGGGTCTGAATTCTTGGAAATATCTGACAGGAATTGCTTAGGGAGAGCAGCCAGGTCCAATGAGAGCTGGCACTGGGCTTGGGGCAAGATGCCTGATTGGTGAAGTGGTGCTCTCTATGTTTAGCAGCACATATTATAGCTACTTGTTGTGGTGTTGAGATACCAATATTTATTAGCAATGTATTGTTTCCATTTTCCAGACCTCCAAAGCTCTATGTTGTTCTCAAGGCAAAATTATAGCCACAAAACGCACTCAGTCTTCCAGTACTCACTCATTTAAGCAATTGACCTAACATCTGCCCCTACAACTTTTAGTAACCTGGAGAAATGAGAGATGTGTGACAGTGCACATCCACCTACTCTACAGATCCACATCCCTATTAAATAAGCTCCTGGGCCCATATGAATTTGACTAAAGTTTGGAAAAGTTACTGTGTTTGTGCTGTAATCCCCTGAAACCACCAGCCCCTGTAGTCCACATAAGGAATGTTTTCAAGCTCAATATATTTTCTCACAAATTTAGTGTTGTACATCATCACGCCCTTCCTCACAGCCCTATATCCCATAATATCAAGGCAGAAAATCCCATGTTATCTGAGTATGAACTCAAATAACCCAGTTCAATCAGATATTGTGGGATTTTCTGCCTTGATATTCTGAGATATAGGGCTGCGTGGAAGGTCCCATCATCTCCTACCTGTCAGTCATGAAGATGTGGAGCAGTGCTAGATTTAGCAGGAGCTAGACTTCTTATTTTTAAACGCTGGAATATATCTTAAAGGCAGCAAATACTGTCCGCTTGGAAACTATTTATTTATGTATTTATTTACGACATTTATATGCCGCCCTTCTCACCCCAAAGGGGACTCAGAAACTATTAAGCAACTATCAGAAACTATGCATGGTTAGCCCTGGTTAGTACATGGATTGCCAGTCAATATCAGGTGCTGTAGAACCGTTCCATACAACCATATAACCCAGAATATCTAGGCAGATAATCCACAAAATCTGGTTTGAACTGGATTATCTGAGTCCACACTGCCAGATAATCCAATTCAGTGTAAGTGGCACTTTTCTACATTTCAGAGGAAGAAACTAGAAAAGCATGCTCTGAGTATTGCTTTCCTAAGAATCCTATGAAATTCATGGGGTCACAATATGTCGACAGGTGATTTGAAAGCACATACATACAAAGAAATGGCCGCTACTCCATACAAGAGTGCATAGAAGATCAAGGGTGGCATCGTAGTTTACCTTCTGGAATGCTGGCATGTGACAGCGCGAGTGGCGCCACCTATGTATAGAACTGTTAGTTGTAAGATTTAAACTGTTGTATCACGCTTAATCCTGCCCCCTTTTACCCTTCTTATGTATAGTTGTATGGATTGGTTGCTTGTAGCTGTCAATCAGTACTGTTTGGCTCCACCTCTTCCTGCAAGAGGGGAGAACTTCCTTTTTCTTTTCATTCTGCCATCAGAGTTCATACCACATGGACGTGAGTAAAAGACTTGATTCTAAAGGACCCTGATTTAAGTTACCTCTTAGTACCAGTTCTGAGGTTTTTTATCCTTGGGACTCAAGCTTTATATCCGGATCGTCCTGGATAACATTGAGGAGTTCCCAAGCGCCTGAAAGCCGGTTCTTTTGGCACCAGTGGAAGATCCTGAGTCTTCAAAACATAGGCCATCTGAACTGGGGTTGTGGTTTGCTCCGGCATTCACAGCCATTGAGGAAAGAGGAATCTTGGTGAGGCTTCTCAGCTTCAAAGCCCTTGGACCCAGGACTAATTGAGACTGTAACGTATGTTTTCCTTCACCCCTCTAAAGTTTTCCAGCTCATTGCTTTAAAGAAATGACTTTGTGATAAATAAAACTTATTTTGAGCTATTTATAGAGTTTTGGGTTTTTGGGAGTTCCAGTTTCCTATAGGAGGGCAAGACACAATCTCTTGGGGGAAAGATGCCATGTCCATCCCTCCTTTATTGAGAATACTAGCCCCCAGGCACGACAGCACATGGCAGTTTCAATTTACAATGTTTTCTTTGCATATTCATTCTCTAATATGGTAGGAAATAGCACACAGTTTTTTTAGTGGTGGGTTGCTGGTCTGATCCATTTTGAAATGTGGAGCTATAAAAAGCTATTGCCGAGGCTGTGCTCCCACTCTGTTTCCTCGTGGCAGTGTGCTTTCTCAGGCAAGCACTCGTCTCTGTATCAGTGTTCAGTTTTAGCCACTAGCAGCTTGTGAACTCAATGGATTATAATGAAAGGGAAGGGAAGCGCGGAGGAGGAGGGGGGGGGGGATGAACAAATCCAAATTTATGTTGTATTGTTAGATGTTTTGCCAGCATATGTACTTAAAAGGGAATGTGTTGCTTTGTCTAATTATTAAAAGGGTTTGTTAAAATTCATTGTTAAAGCTGCAGATTGTTTGTTATGTTATGTTCAACTTTAAAAAATGTCTGCATTGTGAATCTAAATGCCTTTACCAGTAGATACGTTACCAATAATGATGAGGCAGAACAGCATTTGATCATGAATGGTAAATACCAGCCATTGTAAACAGTACTAAGCTTGATAGACCAACAGAATTATTATAAGATAGCTTCTCAGATATATTCTGCTGCCACTCTCTGTAGAAATGCTCAAAAATTGGGTTAATTATTCTATTGATTGATTGATTGATTGATTTCTATCCCACTTTTCTCCCAGAGCGGGACTCAAAGCGACAAGTTAAGTTCCTTTTGGAGTGTAGATGTTGCAATAGTCCCACACCGCACTCCACATACAAGCTGTATGCAGGCACATGTCTGAATGCACTGGAGGTGATACATAAAAATAATGTTACTTGTCCAGAATATTTCTATACATAACTGTGAGTAGTCCTTTAAAAGAACTGAAAAATAAATTGGCATTATTAACTTCATTATGGCAGGCCTAAAACCGCATTGAGTCGCCGATTTAGGCTGAAAAATGCGGTATAAAAATAAAGCAAATAAATAAAAATAAAATAAATAAATAAAAAACTAAGAAAGAGAAAGGCATAAAGCAATTGTATGAATTCCTGGGAGAGGCAACAGTTTCGCAATTGTTATGTCATATACAATTATGAAATGTACACAAACATTTACGGATTTACATACAGATTACATGTGCTAATCTATATTCTTCCTCTGCTCATACTGTCCTCTACCTTAACAAGCATTGTTGTCTTTTCTAGTGAGTTATGTCTTCAGATGATATGTCTAAAGCACAACCATCTCAGTTTAATAATCTGGGTTTCGAGGGAGAGTTCAAGGCTTGGTTTGCTCTAGGATATATTTGTTTGTCTTTTGAGCAGTCCACTGCATCAGTAGAGCTTTCATCCAGCATTACATCACAAAATGCATACAACCATGCACAAAAATTGTAAATACAATAATAATAATAATAATAATAATAATAATAATAATAATACACTTTATTTATATTCCGCCCTTCTCCCCTAGTTGACTCAGAGCGAATTACAGCATTTACATACATAGGGAAATATTCAGTACCTTTACAATCATATACAATGGGGCACACAAACACAAACAAAGACAGAAGCTTCTCTTTTCATTTCTGGCTTCTGGATGCGGTGCTCATCTCTACCTTTAGAGAGGTGCCTTTCTCCATTTTCAAGCCGAGGAACCTGCATTGTCACCTCTTGGGTGTGTGGCTGGCAAGATTTCTTGGAGCATCTCTTTGCCTTTTCCCACTGAAGTGGTATCTATTTAAATACTCACATTTACATTTTCGAACTGCCGGGTTGGCAGGAACTGGAGCTGATAGACGGGAGCTCACCCTGTCTTGCAGCAGCACAAGGGTTTAACCCATTGGCATACAATTGAAGTCTTCACTTTAGTATTTAATATTCCATCTTTATCTTCAGGATTGGATTTAATTCTTTCAAAGCTGTTCTTCCAACTTCAAGTCTTCTGATTTCTTGACTGCAGTATCTGGTCTGATTAATGACTGAGGCCCCTTCCACACCTATAGCCCAGGATCTGATCCCAGATTCTCTTCTTATCTCAGATTATCTGGCAGTGGGGACTCATATAATCCAGTTTAAATCAGGTAATCTGGGATCAGATCCCAGAATATAGGGCAGTGTATAAGGGGCCTGTGCTGAGATATAGAAAGCCTTGACTATTTCAGTGACTTCATTGATTTTACCATAAGTAATAATATGTGATCATTATTTTGTTTTCTTAATGTTCAATTCTAAACCTGACTTAGCTGTTTCTTCCTTAACTTTTACAGTAACATTATATCAAGGTTTTTGTCCCTGGGATATAAATGTAATTTCCTAATTGGTTTCCTAATTGGTTCTATCATAAAACATGGAAAAAGTTTATTAAACTGCAAAATCTTTGTTTTTGCGGGACATCCTGCAACACCTTTAGTTTTTCAATGAATATCTGATATCCATGAATATTTCAACCAATTCAACATAGTTTGTGGCAGCCACAAAAACAAAGTTTCTGGAGTGTAACAACTACTTTCAAAGTAAGTACAGCACAATTAAACAGGAAATAACACTTTCAATTCAGGAACAGATTTTTTTTTTAAATTTTGTTCCATAGTGTAATCGTTCAAAGTCTGCTGTTTTCAGCTAATAGTATAGTGTTATTTGCATACCTTGAATTCTTGATGTGCTTTTCTTCAATTTTCATGCCTTCTTCCTCCAAGGCTAATCCAGTTTGATTTACATATTCAGTTCTCAAGTTAAACAGGGAGGATGATAAATTGCAGTCTGGCTTAACTCCCTTGCCAATTGGAACCTATTCCATTTTCCCTTCAGGAACCTATATTTCCTGAATATAGGTTATGATAATAATATGATGTTGCACACAATATTTCTTTAAGAGTGATCCATAGTTTTCATGATATATACAATCAAGGATTTTGCCATAATCTATAAAGCAAAGGGTGATTTCTGCCTGAAATATTCTTGTGTCTCCATTATCCATCATATGTTTACAGTATATTCCCTAGTGCCATTTACTTTCCTGAACCTGGGTTTAAATTGAGCTCTACATATGGAGCTGTTTCTGCTCTAAACCAGTTTCTGCCACCTGCAATGGCTTGGACTGGGCTGAACAAGTTCAATTATAATCCAGGTAAGACAGAAGTTGAAAGACTGACATGTTAATAAAGAGTTAGCCCATGCTAGATAGTGTTCAACTGCACCAAAAGATATGAGTTCACAGATTACCTGAATTTAGTCTTGATCGTAGAGGCTCAGGTTTCTGTGACCCAGAGTGCACTGGCACAATCAAAACAAGTATTCCATCTTTGCACATTCCTGGCAAAGTTTAACGTGGTCACAGTAACACATGCCTTGGTTGCATGCCCTCTGGATTAGTTTAATGTGGTCTGTGTGGGGCTTCCTTTTGAAAGTGATCAGAAATTTCAATTGGCCCGAAGAGCTGCAACCTTTGGTCCTCCAGATGTTTTGGACTTCAGATTCCAGAAATCCCAACCAATTTACCAGATGTTGGGAACTGTGGGAACCTATGTCCAAAATACCTGGAGGACCAAAGTTTTAGAATTATTATGCTAGGCATAATGTTTATGTTTCTTGCCATAAGGTTAGTGGAATTTTTTTATTTCATGGTACCTGGAGGGTGTGTTTTAGAGAGGTCTTCAATAGGTTTGAGGTCCCTGTGGTTCTAATTAAATTATTTTTTACAGTGGTAGATCTAATATGCTGCTGTTAAATATAACTTAGCCCTCAGCCTCAATTTTCCCACTTCTGCAAGGTTCCCTCAGAATAAGCATGTTCACTATTCACATCTGTTCCTTTCATGGTACTGGAACAGAAAGGGTGAACATTAGATCACATGTGGAATGCAAGCACAAGTTTGGACCCAACATTTACTAACAAAGCGGCAGCGTCATTTAAGGTTTCAGCCAATCCAGTGCAATAATGACAGATGCCTTGATGCCATATCCATACAACCTAACAAGGTTATTATTTTATTCTTATAGATATATCCAAGCTATCTTAATTTTCCCACCTACTGAAAACTATTTCTATACAAAGATTATGCAAAGTGAAGTTTAATGCCATCCTATTAGTACTATATCACACCATTTGGGCCTCTTCTTCCTTGTACATTTTCCTTGAACCTGTCTATAATTCTTGTTTTGTGTAGGTGGCTGAGTGGGCTTGTAAAATACAAAATACCTCTTTAGTTTTCTGAAGCTCACTTATCACTTTGACAATAATTCAGGAAAAGCACAGAAACAGACATTCATATATCAGCATTAGCAATGTCTTTCAGACTGCAGATATCCATGTTTTCAGCACATGGGGAAGATGTCGTGAGTGTCTGTGTGCAAAATGGATAGTCAATGTCAGGGCAATCTCCAGCATGTTTTTACATTGTGGCCTAAGGAGCTCTAGAGGTTGATTCATTTGATCATAGGAAATCAAATTTCTAAGTGTAATTCACTTATTACATTTGTCTATGGTGGGTATTCTGGAGCAAAATCCTTTTTCAGTTTGCAAATGTAGATCTTTTGGTCATTTATAGCACTTATTATAAGAAAGTGTTTCGTTTTCAGCTCGGCATTTCAAAGTAAGTGCTTGAAATCACTGAAGACTTTATTGCATTAACCCACTATTCCACTACAGTGATAGCCGATACATATCACATCAAGCACCTCTCTTAATTTCACAATTGTGCAGATTCACTAATTTGGCATCCTACAATAATACTTACACATATCTTCATAATGTTGTTGTCCCACATTATTGGTGTTTTGCAATCACAAAGGGAAGAGGAGAGAAGAAGAGAACCCAACCCCCTGATGTTACTTTACTGCTGGCATGCCAGCACAGAAGAAAAAAGGACCCTTGTCCCAAGGCAAATGATGGGAACATTACAGGACTGAGAGCTATTGATAGATTTTACTTCTTAATGACTAAAGATGGGATAATTCTAGGGAGGAGGCAGGGCAACAGCTTTTTTTTTTTTTTTTGGTCATGTCAGGAACAACTTGAGAAACTGCAAGTTGCTTGTGAGGTGAGAGAATTGGCCATCTGCAAGGACGTTGCCCAGGGGACGGCCGGATGTTTTGATGTTTTATCATCCTTGTGGGAGGCTTCTCTCATGTCCCCGCATGAGGAGCTGGAACTGATAGAGGGAGCTCATCCGTGCTCTCCCTGGATTCGAACTTGCGACCTGTCGGTCTTCAGTCCTGCCAGCACAGGGGTTTAACCCACTGCGTCACCGGGGGCTACAGGCCAGCAGCTGGATGATCATGATGTCTTGTGATAGTGACTATCACCAAAGGTCCAGCTACAATACCAGTTTGCCAATACAGTCACAAACGAATAACAAGAAAACAATTGACTATCAACCTCATCACAAAGGCCCATGGATTTGCCCCACATCAGGGTGAATCCATGGACTCCCAGCACGAGATGTGGAGAAGTCCCTGCTCCATACCCCACATCACTTGCCTTATCTTGCCCCTCATCCCATGGGGGGAAGCATTGTTGCCTGACTTCTACCCGTTGCAGTGGCTGTGTGTGCTGCTTTCTCTCCCTTTGTGGCATGTAGTCTGACCGGAAGTGACAATGTGTTGTGTGAAGGGCTCTATGCCAAAAATGGAGAGGAAGCAGCATACGATGGGCAAATGGGCACGTCTGATGAGGTAGTAAGGCAAGTGAATGAGAATTGGTCCCTACTGTTTTGTACCTTTCATAAAACCTGCAGAAATCTTCCTAAACATTCAATTGTTGTAATTGAAACATTTAGAAATTGTACATTATAAATTAAGATCAAAATCCAAATCAAAAATCCAAAACAAGTGACAGAAGGAGACAGATATATGTGCCAATTGTGCTGATAAAATTATTGTGTTTAGTTTTTACAGTTTAAAGGGAGCAGCTGACCAATAAATAAATTAAGACAAATTAAAATCAAGAATATAATAATAAAAAATCACCCTAAACCACACAAAACAAGTGACAGAAAGAGCCAACTACATTTATGCCAATTGTGTTGATATAATTATTGTATCTAGTTTTTGCAGTTTAAAGGGAGTAACTAATAAATTAATCAGTCCAGTCAAATTAAAACCAAGAATGTGGTCAAATGTTATTTCAAAATGTATTATCCCAAAATATAACAAAAATGCTCCATTTTAAAATATATTTGTTTTCAAATATTTCATTCTCTTGTGCTTTTATATGTTAAATGTTAAATGAACCAATTATTTCTAACAGGAGCATCCTAAATTCATTTTCTATGTTCAGAGACAATTGTCTTTCTCCAGTATGATGCAACAGAATGATTTCAAGTTAATCATTGTGTGTTTCCCAGCAAGTCTTGACTGTTTGCTCCCTGGTTGTTAACTTCTCCTTCACATTTCTGGATATATCTCAACCTCATTCCCAATTTGCCCTAAGGCTCATCTTTGCTTGTAGTTTATATTTGAGGGGGTGGGGCAATCAGCACTGTGGTGGTTGCATGATGCACAAAGCTGGTTCAGCATAAGGCAGCCTTGAGCTTCCTATTCAGGAAACAGCTGAGGTTGTTTACACCACCAATGTGCTTTCTTTGGCCTCAGGCAGTTGAGGACAACGGGTAGTACCTACTTTGCCCTCTGAATCTGGGCCCAACACCACTCCACCCAGCACTACTGGACCCCAAAATGGTATTGTACATCATTCAGCACCTAGAGTGATCATATCGAAAGCACTGAAGTGATCGGAGAAGGGTAGGATGAAAGGAAGGAGTAGTGTCTCCTTCCCCTCCCCTCCTCTTATACTTCACCTCATCACTCTGGATATCTTTACTCAAGGTCCTGGTGGGGACCACAAAGGGCAGATTAAAGGTGGCAAGGTTAGGGTCACAGATGAGCAATGCTAAATTGGTTCTGGAACAGCTCAGCTGTACAGCCATCATCCAACTACCACGAGCCATGTGGTTTAGCCTCCACCCAGTTCCTGAGCTATTCAGGGGCCTGGAATGTACCTTCCAGCTATGCCGATTTTGGAGTATATCATTCTAGATCAGCATTGTCATTTCCGCTTTTTTAAGATGCATCCTTAGATAGCTTAACTGACCATGAATCCTTTTTGATTCCTGAAATCACTAACTCTGTCTCAAAGCTTGAAAAGGCGTTCCCTGTTGTATGAAAAATTCTTCAGGGTACAAGGAGAAAGTAACATTTTTGAGCTCTGATTTTCTATCTCTACATTGCTTACAAGCTGTGTTCCTGACACTGCCTCTAACTTACCAATTGTCAAGAAAATGTTTAATATAATATTATGATGCAGAAGGATGGAAAGAGATTAAATGTGTACCGAAAGGTGAAATAATAGCTCATCCTTTCTTTGAAGGGAAATGAGAAGAAAAACTGACATTTTGTTCTATGTCTTACATTATTATTTGATAAGACCAAGCTACGTTTTTAATGAGAGAAAGGACTTCATCCCGCAAGGAGGGGGGAGCAGGGGGAATTGTCTTCTTTGCATGTGGAATTGTTTTCTTTCATGGGGTACCAGAGAGCTTACTTACCCCCATCACACAGGATCACTTTCTCTCCTTTCTAGCTCAACCATCTGCTTAGAAGAGACACAAGACATCTTTCTTAAGGCACCATTTCTATGGGGTCCTTTGTCTTTCAAGAAAACACAAGGAATCATTTTCTAAGACACCATTTTTATTGGGTCCATGGCCTCTCAAGCTCTTTACTCCACATAAGGCATCATTCAAAAGACACCACTTCTATAGGGCCCTTCGCCTCTCAAGCTCCTTATTCCAGAGAAGACACAAGGCATTGTTCCTAAAATACCACTTTTATGGGGTTCTTTGCCCCTCAGGCCCCTTACTCTAGAGGAGACAAGCACCTTTTTAAAAGGCACTTCTTTCAGTGGAACCCACACTGTCTTTAAGCCATTAATGCACAGAAGGATCACAGAGGATCACTTTTTAAAATGGAGTGTAACAGAGAAATCTACCACTTTCTATCCCATGGACAGATACTTGTTTTAGGCATTTCTATACACATACAATGGAGTGGAGTCTATCTGTGCCTGGTTTAGAATCCTCCCATTTCTGCATGCTGCAGAGATGGGGTCTCATGCTGGGGAGACAAGCAACAACCGAAATCAGCCCTGAATCATTTGGTGTGCTCCGTGGGAGACTGTCTTTGAACCATCTTCGAAGTGTGTAGAAACAGAGGATGAAAACCATCTGATAAAGTAGACCATCAATAATTCTTTATATTTGAGGGGAGGCAGAAAGAAACATGTGGCATATATTCATCCCCAACTATTCTTATGAACCACATCTCTTTGAATCTAATCAGTGACCACTTTGAATTTCCTCCTTCTCATTAGCCAAAACTATTAAGTACGGTAATCACAATTGTACAGGAATGAGGAGAAAGACATCTAGTGCAATCCTATCTTCATTTACTCAGAAGTAAATCTCACTGCATTCAGTAACTCTTGCTCCCAAAAGTTGCATCCTTAATATAGACATTTTGGTACTGAGGAGGGGGGAGAGCCATTCAGGAATGATTTAAAATAGCAACTTAAAAGGTGTCATCTTGAGACATCCAATTAGCAAGAAGAGAAAAGCCTTGAAAGCAGAGTTCTAAAATTTTTATAGCTCTTTAGAATCATGTCAAAAATAACTCTGACTGAAATCCTGTGATCTGCTTGCCAAACCTCTTCTTAATGCATCATTGCTTTTCAAATGAGATTTTTTATGCTGACCAGTCTTCAACTCATTCTGCCCTGCTTCCTTTCAATACTTTTATAACAACCTGTATAAACCATGTAAAGGCAGGTTTGTAACTGAACATCAAGTAAACAAAAATAATGACCATACATGATTGTGGATACGAATGTGGATAAGGAATACATTGAAATAGTTTTAAACTTTCCCGTACCTTAACTCTGTCATTAATGAGGCTGGAGACTGCAGTCAAGAAATTAGAAGAAGGCTGGGAGGACTTGGAAGGCCAGCTATTAGAATTTAAACACTATCCTGAAGTGAAGGGAGAGCTAGACAGTAAATTAGTGTCCAGATGTATTACTGAATATTAAAGTTCTTCTTAACATGATTTTCCATTTCTACCTATCACATACAATAAAATCAGCATTTCTACACATTTAAGAAACAGCTACTGACAAAACCTATCACATGATGCAAGCTCATACAGTGGGCTCCAGATCTTTCGCCATTTCTAAAGTGTGTTTTTTTCTATGCTTCCTGAGCTGATTGGCAATTGACTTTTTTTCAATTACCCGTATAGAGACGTGCAAAAACACTCCCCTTGCCCGCTTGTAAATGTAATGATGATGTCATCATGGAGGGAGGAGCCGAGATGGGCAATATTGATTCCTTTCTTCCACTATTACTATTTTGGGAGTGAGGAGAAAGGAACTGTAATTCATATATCTTTTAAAATGAAAAATAAATAGACTTACCTTTTGAATTGAGAGCCCTCTGTACTTATAAAAAGAAATTGTAATATCCAAAGAAAACGGGGGAGTGGAAGAAGAAATATATTTCGTGTGTGATGAGAAGGCAAATGGATAATTAGAAAAGAAAGTGGAAAGAGGAGATTCATGTGATGGGGTAGGAAAATCATCTGTTTAATTTCAAAAATGAGGCTTTGCAAAGCTTAAGGGAAAAACAATGATCCCAAACTCTTTACTCATCTCATGGGATGAAGTCCTAAGAGGACAAATAAATAGAACCTAGGAGCAATCACAACTTACCCTAGATGTCAAGATGACTAATTTGAGACAGTCATCCTTAGACCATATCATGAAAAGGCATGACTCACTAGAAAAGAGTTATGCTTGGAAAGGTGGAGGGCAGTAGGAAAAGAGAAAGACTGCATTCCAGTGGATAAATTCAGTCAAGAAAGTCTGAGCAAAGCTGTTGATGATAGGGTAACTTCACTGGGTTGACATTGGCATCAACCATTGCCATCAAATTAACAACAACAACATATTCATAGGTCTCAGTATGTACAATATATACCTGCTCAAGAACTTAGGTCTCCAAGAGGGTCTTTCCTCTGTTTCCTCAGTGGAGGGCTTTGAGTTTGGAGGCTATAAAAGAGGGATCCCTTAATTTTGGCATCCCAATTGTCAAATGCTTTCCCTTGGAAGTCTAACTGTCACCAATATTAATTTCTTTATGGAGACAATAAAAATACATTTTTTTAAAGTTTTCAAGGAGTAATTTACTTCAAAATGTATGGTTGCATGATTTTAAACTGTTATAGCTTTTGACATTGTTTTCACTCCTTCCTTCCTTCCTTCCTTCTTTCTTTTATGATATCATGCCTTTCTCCCAGCACAGGATCCCAGACAGTGTACAACATTTTGAAAGCACAATACAAGTTAAAGAGTATGAATACAAAAGTTAAAACACAAAGTTGTTTTTTTTACATAATTTAACCTATGATAAAACAGTTTAAAACAACATTAAAACATGCTTTAAAACATCAAAAGAATTACACTCCTGGATAAAAAGCTTTGTTTACTGCAACACACTGAAAAACAAAAGCTTCCTACCCGTCAAAACTCAGCAAGGTGGGGATCAACCAGGCATTCCAGGAAGGGTGTTCCATAACTTAGAGCAGCCACAGAAAAGACTCTCTTTTGTGTCCTCAGTAGCCTTCTTTAACTTGTTTATACTTTTTTTTAAAGGCATATGGTTTTGAATGGATTATATTGTATGTTTCCCTGAGATCCCACAATCAGAAATGGGAGATAGATAGATAGATAGATAGATAGATAGATAGATAGATAGATAGATAGATAGATAGATATATGAGAGACTAAATATCTGGAAATATTTCCTTAAATGAAGAATTTAAAAATCAAATAACTAAGCATTATCTATCGTTTTATTGAAAAATCCACCTTTTAATCTGAAAAACAATTTAGAACATGACAGACAATTTAAAGAAGAAAATACAAATGGCCAATCTGTTTGAATATATGCATTGCTTTCAAAACTGGCGGATCCTTATATTTGCCTATTCTAATCAAATGTTTTTCAGGCTAATATTGGATTTCTTTCTTTATTTAGTCAATGTGTTCCCCATGTTGTTGTTTTCATTATGGAAGTCAAAGTATGTGTCTGACATTTCCTGGCAGTTTCCTACATGAAGACCAGTCTCACACAAGAGACACGAAGTTGGACTACAACTCACATCACCCCAAGTGAATGACCATATTAATTAGTGACGTCGTTGTGTGAGTTGTAGTTCGGTACTTCTGGAGAGACATCAGGTTGAGATAATGGGATAAAATATGTCCTGGTCTGTGGCACGGCATGTTGAATGCTCCCAAGAAAAAGAAAGAAATTGGTCTGAGCATAAAATCAAAACATACAGGGGAGATAGGTTCAATCTGTTGTTACTAGCTCTTTGTACCAGTATGGTTCAGATAGAAAGCATAGGTATAAACCATAATTTATAGGACTGAGAAAAACTTCTTGCTGAAACTCAAAAAATCTATTACTAGTCAGTTTTGGTGACCAAAATGTCGACAGGATTGAGCTCGATGGATCAATTTTCAGCTTCACTTTAAGTCAACCTCCTATTTTTTATGACACTGATAGTGTCTAAGTGTCAAGAGTTTAAATTTTCTAAAGAGCCTCCCTATCTTTTAAAGCTGAGTATGTTTTTCATCCAGCTATAGTCTGATAGTTAGTTATCACTGTGTCTGGCTTTTCGATTCTTTTTGTCTCTTTTGTCCAAAGTGTTTTACTCAGAAAACTGTGAGTAGTGATGCCATTTATTATTAATGAAACCAAATGAGCAAGCAAACTTCAAGGGATTTAGTATGTACTCAGGGTCACAATATTATTGTGCATTTTCAGTTCCATGTGAGATGTGAAGAATCAGAAAAAGATTGAGAAACCACACTTGCACAATTCCGGCTCAAAATAGGAATAGGGAATTCCCCGCATAAGCACAATGTATAATGTCTCCTCCCTGTGTGTAAACCCCTCCAACGTCCCTCAAAAGATTGCAGTAATCTACTTCTTTCCTCTTCAAAATTTCTTCTCAATGGAGGGCTTCCAAATTTACATTAAAATGTCATTCTATGTGAGATTTTTGGTTGTAACACTAATTCATTATTTCCTTTGACCATTGTGCAGACCAGTGTGAAGTGATGCATTACAATAGAAAATGTTGCCTATAGTTTTGTTTCTTGTGCCAGTAATTTATTTATTTATTTATTTATTTGCACATTGCCTTTCTCTACCCCAAGGGAGACTCAAGGCGGCTTACATATGGTAATTATTCAATACCTTAAATACAAAAAATCAATTAAATTAAAATTAATACATATTAAACATTTAAAAATTGCATTCAATATTAAAATTATGCCATCCAGAAATTGTAGTCTAAGGCCATTCCATACTCATTGCACATATTCCAATTATATTATTGCGCAGTGCTATTCTCCAAAAGTCTGATCCCAGAGTCAGTATTCTCCTTCTGAATACTAGAATTACTACCAGAGATGTAGTAAGATCAGCAAGATCCTGGACCATTCTTTTCCCACTGCAATCAGAACAGGGGCCCCTTCAATATTTGTTGCATGTTATTTATGTGTTCATTATTTGTTGCATTTGTATGATACTTTTCTCCTAGAATGGGAATCAATGTGGCTTCCAAAATAATGTGTTGTACCTGGCTGCCATATCTCTAGGCCACCCCAAACTGACCTCTTTTTCCTCTTTAAGAATCATTTCTTCTAAAAAAAAATATTCCAATTCAAGCCATGCAGAATGTACATAGTATCTTTGCAAGCCCGGGAAACCTCGTAGTAGTGCTTAGTACATGGTAGAGTTTCTGCCACTCTGTATTTCTGAAACTGAAGAACCTTAGCACTGAATGGAGCTGAATATCAGCTTATCCTTTGATTCTGGCACCAAATATCTGGCTCTAATGAGTGGCAAACAGACCCTGTCTTTGCCTCAGAACATATAGGTAATATGCACTCGGAATTCTCCAAGTGCCGTGATTTCAGGCTCTTTTCCCTCGTGCTTTACAAGTGGATGGAATGAAATGACCTCTCATTCATTTGTTTGGAAGAAGGGGAAGTAGCTGCCTTGAAACACAGCTACTCATCCTATCCCCTGTCTACATACAACATGACTTGAGGGCAACATTCATTTTTGCTTGAGGCACTAAAATAGCTCAAGCTGACACTGTGAAATGTCTGCTGAGATAATGTGCTTTCTGACAACTAACATGCAATTGGATAAATTGAGTGTATAAAGAAGCCTTCTTCCTGACACACTCAGTTTCCGAAATATGGGCAATTCATAGAGATTATAAATGGGTGATGGTTGTGCATGTTCTACATGGAGTAAACTTCA
The DNA here is from genome assembly GCF_025583915.1 of Anolis sagrei ordinatus. NCBI lineage: Eukaryota > Metazoa > Chordata > Lepidosauria > Squamata > Anolidae > Anolis > Anolis sagrei. The sequence goes on along the minus strand of NW_026845477.1, from coordinate 152,347,173 downwards.
GCAGAGACATTGACTGACAATAAGCTTGAGGACTAGGCTAAAATTCCTCCCACCTGGGAATATAATAATTGAGGAGATGGGAAATGAGTGGCTTGTTGAGAGGTCTTCTCCTAAGAAAATCCTTAGAAACATTCCCCTTGCATGACAAAAGCTGCAAGTAGAAATACTCTACATGCTTTCTGAAAGAAAACAGGATATCAAGAAGTATGTCAAGTACCCTTTTAAAAATGTTTTAATCATACCTGATAAGAAGTAGCTGCCAAAAAGACTATAGTCTTTATTCTTTTCAGCTACCCAAATTCCATATTGCTGGTGGGCAGTGATTTTGCCATTGTGATGCTTTGATTTTAAAAGCAGAAAGCTTTATGAAAAATTCATGCAAAAAATGGTTTAACTATTCTGTACAACATTACTTTCAAACTATGTGTACAAGGTGTACATGAAATGTAAATGATTTTCATGCTTAGACGTGGGTCCCATCATGAAGATATCTCATTATGTTTCAGGTCCAAAGCATTTTGGATAAGGGATACTCAACCTGTACTTGACATTGAATGGGATTTTGTTACTGAAAGTATTTGGAAGCTGACCTACAATGGCATTAATATTTTGTGGTATTTGATGGTAAACAATGGTGTTTTGGAGCTGACTACTACACATGACAGTTGGTGGTAGTGTTTAATAGGTGCCACTACATGATGGTTGCCAATAGGAGTGAGTATTGACAACATTTAATGGATAGCATGCTGCAGGTTTTAGTTCTGACAGTATTGTAACAATTTGACAGCATGCGAACTCTCATATTTGATGCCTATTAAAACAAGTCAGAGATGTCAGCAGTTAATTGCAAAATCATATATTCTTCTATTTGGCATTTTTTTCATGCAAATGGATATAGGGATTGCATTCTAAGATGTTTTTTAAAAAATAAAATTTCACATTCAGAACTTGTGGATTAAAACAGGAAAATCTTCTAAAAAACTGAATGTAATGCTTTGAACCAATGAAAGAAGTGCTTGTGAATGAGGTACTTTATTGTGTGCTCATATTTCCCCAGGTGCTCTTGCTTTCATTGATTAAAGATACCAATAAAGTACATGAAGTAATCATTTCATGAAGTAATATGGAACCAGACTCACATGACAAATAGCATTGGATTAGAGGTGCTGGTTCTGATGACAATAAGATGGAGAGTCCAGCATGCCATGAAAGCAGAATGGAGCTGGAGACAATATAAGACCTGTCCAACCCTCCATGTGCTTCTTTTGCTTTGTGGAGAGTGGATCAGGAAGTTTCAATATTCATAGTTACTTGTGTGTACTGTGTGTGATTGTGGGTGCTTGGGTTCATGGCACTTAATTGTTGAAGCAATGTGGAGTACGCTGCCTTCTGTGCTCCTCCTGTCTATCTCCACTTTGCAAGAGAGCGTTGTTGCTACATTTTTGTTTAATAATTGTTCCATTAATCAGTTTTTAATTATCAGGTTTATCATCATTAATAATTTATCCCTTTAAATATTATTATTAGTTTAATTGTTGTGCTGCTAGAGTGGTTTAAAATATCTGGGGGTAGTGTTGAACATTGTAGGTCCTTCAGGGAGTGTCCCTATCTGAAGACAAGATGAAAAGGCCTAGTACAGTGGTTCTCAACCTGTGGGTGCTCAGATGTTTTGGCCTTCAACTCCCAGAAATCCTAACAGCTGGTAAACTGGCTGGGATTTCTGGGAGTTGTAGGCCAAAACACCTGGGGACCCAAAGGTTGAGAACCACTGGCCTAGTATGTCTATAGTCTTCCTAGGCATTGAGACTGATACCAGCATGTCAGGCTGTCTCAGGAGAAACACTGATCTGATATGTTCTCAGAATTTGTGGGAAGATGCCCATTGGGCATTTGATTTTTATTTTCAGGGCGGTAAGTGCCTCGGCAGAGCCTTTAAAGCAGTGGTTCTCAACCCGTGAGTCCCCAGATGTTTTGGCCTTCAACTCCCAGAAATCCTAACAGATGGTAAACTGGCTGGTATTTCTGGGATTTGTAGGCCAAATCACCCAGGGACCCTTGAGAATCACTGCTTTAAAGGAAGGTTGTGTGATACCAAAGGTGGGTTTCTTAAACTCATCATAGGATTAGTATTAAAATTGAGATTAGGGAGCGCCTTGAGATGTAGATGCTCTGAATATATTTTAAGAGGGTAAAAGCAGGATATTGAAGAAGAAGGAGAAGGAAGAGGAGGAGGAGGAGAAGAAGAAGAAGAAGAAGAAGAAGAAGAAGAAGAAGTAGTAGTAGTAGTAGTAGTGGTAGAATTCCCTTGACTCATTTATTGCATTTCTTTTTAGAAAGAGAAGTTGGAGGTTAGGGATGACTTAAAGGCTGAATTAGTTTTGAAATGTATTTTCAGGGAATTAGAGTGCCAGGTTTGGCCTGAGGAGTGGCATTCATTGGGTTTTCTGATTGTTATTTCCTTTTTGGATTGCTTTTGTTGCAGCTGTCATGATTTGGGTTAATTTCCATTGTAACAACTTGATCACTGTACTTATAATTAATTCTTGATCTTACAGATCTCCTTAGGCCATGCAACATAATATTTTATGGCACAGTGATACCTCGACAAGAGTTTAATTCATCTCCACCTATGAACTGACCAGGACATTAAGATCGTCTGGGGAGGCCCTGCTCTCGATCCCGCCTGCATCACAGGCGCGCCTGGCAAGGACGAGATACAGGGCCTTCTCGGTGGTGGCCCCTCAGCTGTGGAATGCCCTACCTGCAGAAATCAGACAGGCCCCTGTTGACGTTTTGGAGGAAGGTGAAGGCCTGGCTTTTCGAACAAGCGTTTGGCTAAACAGTGCAATTGAATATAGGAACACGGTGCAATCGAACATAGGAATATGGAACAAAGGATTACGAGAATGGATTCTGATTTGTTGTTGAGGCGCTATGATAATGATTGTTTATTGATATTGACTGTTATGTATAATGTGTTTTAATTTGCCTATGATACTGTCTTGTGATAATTTGTACTATGTAAACCGCTTTGAGTCGCCTAAGGGCTGAGAAAAGCGGTATAGAAATAAAGTAAATAAATAAATAAATAAATAAATTCCATGAACAAGCTCTTAACCCAAAGCTCTTATTTCAAAGCAAAGTTTCCAATTGAAATGCACTGAAATGCTATTAACACGTTCCGTGCCTGCAACCCCCTTCTCCAAATCTGTTACATGTTTTCAAATAAGAAAATGTATTTTATAAATAGCAAATAATGTATAAATATACATTCACACAAAACAATAAAAAAGAAAGATCAACTTCAAAATAGTAAAAGCTCAAAGTTGTGGCAAGGAAGCACATTTGAGGCAACAAAATATGTGTTGGCCAGTGTAACAGAAAAGCAAAACCTGCACATTCACATGGAACAATAAAAAAAGAAAGATCAATTTTAAAATGGTAGAGGCACAAAGTTGTGGCAAGGAAGCACAAAGTGAAAAGGCAGAAGCATCATTTTCTTTATCCTGCACTCATTCCAAACTCCCTCCTTCTCTTGCTCCCTCTCCCTCTCTCCCGTTATAAAGCCAAAATAAAAACCACACAAAATCAACTAACTCAAAGTTCCTCAAAGCAGGCAAGGGACAAAATTGACAGCGATCTCCCAAAGTGGACAAGAGCACGAGGCATGAGGCAGAAGGCACGGAGGCTGCTTGCTTGAAACCCTAAAACTGTGTACTCTGGTGCTAGCGCTCCCCCTCATGCTAACGCTCCATCTTGCACAAGCTCTTAACTCAAACTGCTGCTCTTATGTCAAAGTGAAACTGGGTTGAGTAACATCTTTTAACTCAAAAGCTTTTAAGTTGGAACATTCTTAAGTAGAGGTTCCACTATACTTCATGTGACTAGAGTGGACAACTGGGTTTCTGATGCTGTCTCTCTTGGGTTTGCCTCTAAGTAGATGGCTAGCTGGGGAGCGACACAGTTATTGGATTGCTCAGGTGTTTCCCCCAAAGAAGATAATCAAGGACTAAGGAGGTAGTCAAGAGCTGACATCAGGTTGCTACCCTTTCTTGTTACTTTCCGGTTCAACACAGTTTAAATATATTCTAGTCAAAGTGGTACTTATTAAACCCAACTCACTGTGTCTCTTCTCATTATGTGGTTGATCATAAGGAAACTATTTCCCAACCTACCATGCAGCAAATAGAGTTTCATTTTCTAAAAATAATGAAATATTCTGAAGGTATGGCTCTAGCCAAATAAACAGAGAATGAATTAAGTGCTGCTACTAATTTATCATTTCTAAAACTGATGCTATGCAATTTGAATGAAAAGTAAATCCGGTCAAGTTAGATAAGACTCTCCAGTAAGAGTGCAGAGGGCAATGTTAATCTGCAAACTGTTTTATTATCTTGCTCTTGAATTTACACTCTAAATATCAGAGCTCAGAATCCTTCTAGGGAGGCTGTCTAAGCTCTGTTTAATATTGCTTGAGGTAGGTTAGTGTAGTTCCCATTTTAATAAGTAAGAGTATAGGGAGCTGCCTCAAATGGCTTAGAAAAGCATTGTCAAATCAGATGACTGAAACTGGGTCCTGTTCTATACAAACCCTGTGCTTTACCACTCAGTTGTAGCTGTCTATGTGTTAAGAATTACTATGTGGTATAGTCTTTTCCACCTAGAAAAAGGTTTAAGTGCACATTGCAATGGACCTCCATGTAAAACTATATTGTGTACATAATAAATTGGCATGCTGGAGAAAAGGGACTACCCTAGGCTTGATGATGATGATGATGATGATGATGATGATGATGATGATGATGATGATGATGATTCTGGCAGCCCCTAAACAAGCCATTTGGACAAATGCCATCTATGCCAGAATTGAAAAGTCAATGACAGATCCCAAATGTAGACTCTGGAAGGAAGTAGATAAAACAATAGATCATATCCTCAGCTGCTGCAAGAAGATTGCACAGACAGACTATAAGCAGAGACATAATACCATTGCTCAGATGATCCATTGGAACCTGTGCCACAAATACCATCTGCCTGCAACAAAGAACTGGTGGAATCACAAGCCGGACAGACAGACAGACAGACAGAGTTTTGGAGCACAATACCCCTGACCTCATGATCGTGTTGAAAAACAAAGTATGGATTGTTGATGTTGCGATCCCAGGTGACAGCAGGATTGAAGAGAAACAACTGGAAAAGCTGACATGATATGAGGATTTAAAGATCAAACTGCACAAGCCAGTCAAGATGGTTCCAGTGGTGATCGGCACACTGGGTGCAGTGCCTAAAGACCTTGGTCTGCACTTAAACACAATCGGCACTGACAAAATTACCAGCTGCAGAAGACCACCTTACTGGGATCTGCACGCATTATTCACCGATACATCACACGATCCTAGACACTTGGGAAGTGTCCGACGTGTGATCCAATACAACAGCCAGCAAAGTGATCTTGTCTGCTGTGGACTCATCTTGTTGTGTTTCAAATAATAATAATACCCCACTTTCTCTGTCCACAAAGGAGACTAAAAGCAACATGTCCATGTTAAGATTCGGTACGATGTATAGTTATTTTTCTGTAACTGAGGGCAATATGACAAAACTGTAGGGGTTGTTGTGTATTTCCTTTATACCATGATTACTTCTAGTCAAACAAGTTTTGTAGAATTTTGATGGACACAACAGGAAATTACCATCCGGTCAATCAGCCTTCAACAGTCTGAAGGAGCCATCTTTTGCCTTCAACATCAAATTATCATTGAACAATGGCTGTTCAACCTAGGGTTGACAACTGACCAAAAACTGCCAATGCTCTTCTGTGCCTTTAAAAACAGAATGATCTATAGACATCAGCAGGTACTTTTGATGTTAGTGAAGTTGTTGACAGTACTAACATTGCTCTGCAAACAGATTAGATGTGCTCCTTACTCTTAGATGAAGCATAAGTATATATCAGTCGCAATTCATATTTATGTACACTTTCTTTTTTCCCAAACTTTAATGAGTACATTGCCAAATGCCTTCCTAACTCTCATTAGCCTGAACATGCCTGTATGCTTTCCCTATCCTTTTGCAGGCACTGCTGGTAGGTCCATATTGTTTTTCAGTTTTGTTTGCAATAGAATGCATCTCAAGGTGCAGTGTGGGAAATACTGATGCTCCAGCTGTCTGTGTATTCAGGACTATTTTCTGGCATGAAATGGGCTGTTAATTAATTGTGAAATCTTTAATAATAAAGCAGTGTCTCAAATGGTGCGATTACACAGAGACTGAGTATTGACAATAGGGTTTATATTCATATTCAAAACCAAGTTCATATTTGTCAAATTACACAGGGAGAATAAGAATTAGGATTCTTATTAATTTGAGGAATTTAGCGGGAGGGTTGCTGCTGAGTTGCCAAATCTTTTCCCTTCATAACTTTTGTAGCTTTTGGTTTCACAATGCATTTTTGTCATAATTTGGTATTTCTTGTCTTTGCGCCCATCCTATAATTCTCATGCAGGAATAAAAGCCGCCTAGTGTATAATCAGACAGCAGGCTCTTAATAAGGTGAGATATCAGACTAAACAGATAGAAAGGATTATGAATTTGAGCTTTCACGAATTTTACTTGCATGTGTTGTTATCTGGAGGGAGACCACATGTTATAATGGTTTGCATGTTGGATTAGGATGCTAGGAGACAAGGATTCAAACCAGCCAGATGTGGAAATCCACAGGGTGACCCTTGGGCAAGTCATATTCTCTCAGCCTCCAATCCCCCTCTGAACAAATTTTACCAAGAAAATTGTCTTGTTTTGGGATTACTATAAAATGAAACTAAAACAAAAGCATAATACTACTGCTTCTTTGTCACCTGGAGCCCCTTCACTGTTTGGTAAACCCTAGGCTTTCCTCAGTTGATACCTTCAAGAATTACGACTCCCACCAGTCTTAGCCAACATGGTATAAGGCAGATGAGTGCTGAAATTCAATCCATCTGTATATTGTGTATCTGGGAAAACTAGTATACTTTTTTGCTGTGCACTATAATGTGGATGAACTGGGATTGCTTTCCTGGGAAATGTAGAATCATATGACCTCTGTCAGTAATGGGTTTAGAATAAGCAATTTCTGGTCCTTGCCATACTCACAGTTTTCCTATAGTCAGGCAGCATGTTGTACAGTAACATTCATGGTTCAGTAAAGACTTGAATATGGATCTTCCAAATTCTTTCTGGCCACTACATTACACCTGCTGAAGCCTGTTTGAATATATATATATATCCTATCCAATCCAATCCAATCTGTCCTATAAGATTTGTCGTTGATTAACTCCTATGGGCTTCATGCAAATTTATGGGCTTCATGCAAATGTACAGTCCTGTGCTTTTCTTTTCCATTTCTGGCTGAATAGATTAACAATTGGTTTGTCCCATCAAGTGTGAGGTCTTCCCAAGGGCCACTTGTGGTCTCTTGGTATCCAGTTCGTTAGTTGACATGTCCATCAGTCGAAGTAGTGTCACAGTATCGCTATGGGATAAAAATCTTTAAGGAAGATGAAGAACATACTTATCCACATCACAAGTGGATGGTTGAGCTAGAGGTCTCCTCTCACTCTAGCTCAACCATCCACTTAGAAGAGATACAAGAGAAAGTAAAGAGGGCTCCTTTTCTCTTGCGATCCCATTACGATAGAGGAGACCCAAGGCACCATTCTAACTTCCTATACAAGTTTCAAATATCTGGCTTACAAATGCCTCATGATTACAAGTGGGGTGAGACAACAGGAAGTGTGATGGAGGCTTCTTCTCTGGGGGCTTTTAAACAGAGGCTGGATGGCCATCTGTTGAGGATGCTTTGATCGCGATTGTCCTGCTTCTTGGCAGGGGGTTGGCCTGGATGGCCCACGAGGTCTCTTCCAACTCTATGATTCTATGGAAGGAGATCTACCCTTGGAAGGCAAATTTGTTCCTTGAAGAGTTGTGAGGAAAAGGTATCTCAACAGAAGCCTTTCGCCAATCCTTTCTTCTACAACAAACCACATTTTTCAAAATCCAATTATCACAGGGACAGCAAATGAAGTGAAATCTTCTGAACAGGGGCACAAACAGTAAAACAAACATCACAGGGGGTGTTAACCCTTCCTAAGCTACCCATAGATAGATGGGTATGCAGCGCCCAAACACGAATCAAGGAACATGAAATGCGCAGCAGCAGATTACTTCAGCCAGAGAAGTCAGCCTTAGTAGAGCACTTGATGAACCAACCTGGACACAGCATATTATTTTGCAACACAGACATGCTGATAGCTACCATATCAGACTACACAGAGAAGCCATTGAAACCCACAAGCATGTGGACAATTTCAACAGAAAGGAAGAAACCATGAAAATGAACAAAATCTGGCTATCACTGTTTTAAAAAAATCTAAAATCATAACAGTGAATAAAGAACAACACTCGCTTTAAAATGTCCCTATAACGACGTACTTACAAATTTCACTTAAAAGCAATTTTACAGAACCTATCCTGTTCATAACTTGGGGACTATCTGTAGCTGGTAAAAAATAAAAGAACAAAAAAGTTTGGAAGCTAGCAATAGAGCAATTTCAAAAGCCCAGATTTACTATGAAGGAGAAAGTGCAGTGAAAGCAAAGTGCTGATATCTTACAATTGCACTATTCCTTCCTTTTCAAATTTTGTCATAGTGTTATTAGATCATGAGGTGTCCAAAATAACCGTTGCAGGCTCATGAAGAAGGATTTTTAATAGAAGTGGTGCATAGGGTCTGCACAGGGGAATGTCCCTTCCTCCACGTCTCTGAAACTATTCAACATGGGTGAATCTGATAGATCCCATCCTACATGTTTTAAAGCACTTTTTCCTATTTTCTGGCACTTCAGGAGCTCAGAAAACAATTTCTCACTGGCTTCAGTTCGTTTTTTCTCTCCAAACTTCTGACACAGTTTACTGACAAAACACCACAAACGGCAAAAGGACGTCTATCTGTGTCATATGATGGGTTCCGTGGTACTTCATCACACTAGAACAGCAAGGCAATGATTCAGTGCCATCTTGGGTCATAAGCTTAACCAGAGAGAGTGAGATTTGTTCAAAGGCAAGTAGAGGTTCAAACACAAAGAGCAATCCTACTAGCTTAAGAAATGATAATTGGATCCAGGAATCAGAAGAGCATGGCAGCATCAAGAAGTGAAATAATACTACGAGTCTGGATCAAGATATCATGGGTAAGCATAAACGTAATAACCACATTACTCCAATGTGAGCATTTTACCATTAGCCATGTGATGGAGTTCAGTTCATGCAGATTAGGCTGACTTCTGCCTTGTTAGGATGCCCTAAATCCTGGCAGTCGTTCACAGTTGGCCTACTTCTAGCTCTCACTTCTTGATTCAAATGGGTTGGGTGGCACAGCATCTGTGTGTTTCTTTCTACTCTTGGCAAGTACAGAGGTCTCTCTTAGAAGGTCTTGATTCTGCCTCTATCTCCAGTGATCTCAGAGAAATGCAGTTGGGAATCTCTAGCTCCCTCTGATATTCCTTCTGCTTGAGATGTAAGCTTTTCCCTCAAGGTTAGTCATCACAGGGAAAATGGCAGCAAAAGTTATCTGTGCCAGAAGAGAAATCTACCTCACATATCCACAGATTGTTCAGGAACCAACTTCATCTGATGATGGAGACAGTTTTCTCTGCTGTCCTCCCACCAATACTATGCAGTGCCCTAAAAAGAGCATTTTGCTGGTGTAATGGAGCATTATGCTGGTGTAATTTGCTACTCTTCTATTTTTACTGCTAGGGATAAAAGAGAGTTCTTGTGGAATTTTCTGGCTGGTATACCAAAATAATTGGTTTTGAAAGAGCTTACAAGTAATGTTACTTTGGGGGTTAATGAGGGTGCATCATCATTTCATTCACAAAGCAATGTAGCCAGTGTAACAAATAATGATTACCTGTTTCTGAAAAAAAAAATCCTCCAGCAAAATGGTCTGAACTATTTTGGCCATTGTTACATCAAGCATATCTTGAACAATAATGATAGTGGTGATGATAATGGTGTCACTAAAAACTGGTCTGCCAGCCTCGTAGTAAAAAGTAACAGTGAATGTGCTGTGAAAGGTAAGAAGTAATGACTAATGTGTTAAAAATATTCCAAGATCTGGCTTTTAGTAGTATTCCCCTTAGCCAGGGTGGTGACAATTCTTTTCTCTGTTGGGTGCCACTCTGAATATTTGAATGTCTGAGTAGTTTTCTCCATGCCAACACATGCTGGGAGTCTCACTGCAACAAAAACTAGAACTCTTATATGCAATAGCTATGGAGATTTCAGCAGCTATGGAGAGTTCAGCAATACAGCCTGTGTTTACCTCAGGTATTTTTTCCTTTGGATGAGTTTCTGATAGCAAAAATCCTATTTGTGTGCACATTGACATGCTCTATGGTTGTGCTCTAATTTGACATTACCACCTTATACTGTAAATGCTCCTAGTTTCTGCCAAAGAAGTTGTGTACTTCTTCAGCATAGGTGCAAATCAGTGTGTGCCTTCAGTCTTTTCTTTGAACCAATACTTCTCCTCTATGATTGCTATGGTATGTGCATTTGTCAAAACTTGGAGCATTCCTGTTTAAAATAATTACATTTCTGAAGGCCCCCAAAAGGTTGTTTATTTTTATTTGTACCTCCCTTTTCATCCAAGGCTGAAATGCAAGGCAGCTGAAGAGGATGTTATAATATCCAATATCTAGACCAGGGGTCCTCAAACTAAGGCCCTCCAAGGTCATTTACCCTGCCGTCGCTCTGGGTCAACCTACATCTGAAATGACTTGAAAGCACACAACAGCAACAATCCTATGTCATCAGCCAAAGGCAGGTCCACACTTCCCATTGAAATACTAATAAGTTTATATTTGTTTAAATTATTTTCCATTTTAATTATTCTGTTGTTTTTAAGTGGTTTTTTGCATTATAAATAAGATGTGTGCATGGGAATTCATTCATTTTTTTCCAAATTATAATCCAACACTTTGAAGGACTGTGACATGGCCCTCCGTTTAAAAAGTTTGAGGACCCCTGATCTAGACACTTCAAAACCAAATTTTAATAAGTCCCACATTCATTCAGATTAGCCATGGAGATAACATACCACATGGGCTCCATATAGCACCAAACCTCATTTTTGAAACTCATGAAACCCTTAAAGCATCCTTGAGCCCCTGGAAAAAATGTATTTAAACAAATTAGGTTTCTTTTCCACCTGAAAATCAAACCACCAAGAACAACAAAGCAATGTGATGGTTTTCCTTTTCCCACCACAAGACCCCCCAACACAACCCCCGAATTATGTACCAATTGGGAGAAAGGCGGGATATGAATTACATAAGTAAATAAAAATGGTACTGTTCCACATCATGGCCACATTATGAGAAGAAAGGAAAGCTTAGAGAAGACAATTATGCTGGGGAAAACGGAAGAAAAAAGGAAGAGGGGCCAACCAAGGGCAAGATGGATGGATGGCATCCTTGAAGTGACTGGATTGACCCTGAAGGATCTGCGGGTGGTGACGGCCGACAGGGAGCTCTGGCGTGGGCTGGTCCATGAGGTCACAAAGACTCGGAAATGACTGAACGAATGAACAGCAACAACTGTTCCATTATCAGGGAGGAAGTCATTAGGGGGCACTAGAGAGAGAAGGATAGTCCATTTTATTGGGGGGGGGGAGTTGAAGGAAGAAATCCATTCCTCCTGTTTTAGCTGGTTGTACCCCTTCCCCACTTCCCATTTCATAAATGAGGGTTGTTTCCCTGATGGGGACATGGGTGGGGAGAATAACAGGAAAACAGGGGTAAATGGTTTTCCTCCTTCAACTCACTCTCCACCCCCATAAAATGGACTACCCTTCTCTCTCTAGCTCCTCCTAGTGGCCACTGCCCAGATAATGGAACAATACCATAAAAATAAATGAATGCACCAACAAAGACTTTATTAGCCAAATGATATTGGGGGAAAATAGCACCCAGGAGTCTCTTGCCCTCATGCGGTTTGCTGTCCCTGATTCAGACTTGGCTGAATAGACTTCCTGAATAAAAAAGGTCAGGACTAAAATTAATCATTGATTTATCTGACCTTTTTGAATTTTCCTGATTCCTCCCTTTAAGGCCAGACAGGTAATAATTATCATTATATGTTAGAGCACTGAATAGTCGAAGGTAAGTATTTATGGTAATGCTTTAAGTGCAAGAAAGTGTTATCCATCGTGAGTCCAGAGTACTGTGTACTGTTGAACGTGCCCCATTGAACCCTCTGACTCAAATATGATAGAGGATGATATTGAAGTAAGACTTAGCTTCCACTCATAGGCCTCTTCTAAACTGCCATATAAAATCCAGATTATCTGCTTTGAACTGGATTATATGGCAATGTAGACTCACATTATCCAGTTCAAAGCAGATAATATGGATTATCTACTTTGATAATTTGAATCATATGGGAGTGTAGAAGGGGCCTCAGTTAGGAAAATATCTTGAGCAACCCTGCTCTGATGAACAGTGTTCACTGACTGCAGTGGAATTCATTTTGCTTAACCAGCTTGCCAAACATACAATGTATAAGTAAGGGAAAAGATTGTTGTTCAGGAAGGCTCATCAATACTTGAAACAACAAGGTTGTGGTTTAAAGAACAAAATGCTTTCACTATGTTTAGCTTTCTTCTGAACAGTTACGCTTAGGAAAGCAATAACGGTTATTGATTAGCACTTTGCTCATCATCTAAATATGCTGAGGATTAGGCATCTTTGTATTTCTTCAATAAGAAGATGAATTCGGCATTTAGGTGTGGTTTTTCCACCAGTGTCTTCATTAAACATTGATGTCAACTCCTTTGCTTTTCCTCCCTTTCTAATAAATATGCCATGACAGTCATTAAGCTCAGAGATTCGAGGGTTGTTTAAGTGCTGTAAGATGTGCCAAGCAGATTCTCTGGCTCCTGAATTATTGGTTTTCTGTCTTGATATTGGGATTTGGACTTCCAAGGGATTGCAGAAATACCCATCATTTATGAAGGAAGCAAGAGAACAGAGGTAATTGAGACAAAAGAAGCAGCTCCTCCCATCCTTGTCTCTCCCCACCCCCCCCCCCACTCATTCCAGTGATTTCAAAGTGTTATTTCCTGTTTAATTGTGTGGTTCTTACTTGAAAGTAAGAAACTTCATTTTTGTGACTGCCACAAACTATATTGAATTGGTTGAGACTTGGTGAGATATTCATTGAAAAACTATAGCAAAATGTGCTGCAGGATGTCCTGCAAAAACAAAGATTTTGCAGTTTAATAAACTTTTCCCATGTTTTTAAGATAGAAACCATTAGAAAATGACATTTATAATCCAGGAACAGAAATCATGCTATATAGTGTAATAGGCTGTGGTTTATACTGGATATACAGTACATAGTTAGCAGTAGTTGACACATTATATTGGAATATTATCTCATATTACTTTGAAAGATGCACTGCAATAACACTAAGTGCAAAGCAGAGTCAAAGTCTACAGCCCACATAGAGTAGTGGTTTGAATGTTGCAGTATAAATCTGATAGACCAGAATTTTAATGCCTGCTTGGTTACCTGATAACCTTGGGCAAGTCATACTCTCATCCTCAGAGGAAGGCAATGAAAAATTTATTTATTTATTTATTTAGTATATTTGTATACCAGCCCTCTCAGCCTTCCAGCGACTTGAGGCGGTTTACAAGGCAAAATTCAATACCCCCAAGAACACAATTACAATATAAAACGTCAACATCAATAAAATCATAACACTGTAATAAAACATAATTCAATAAATACTTATTAAAACAATGTCCAGTCCCGTCATGTAGTTGTTCCGTTCTTGCCTCTTGATAGATTTGCTTTTTGTTGCCATGAATATTGCCATGCTGTAAGCAGCTCTGGGTCCCTTCAGTGTGAGAGGAGTGGGATATAAATATAGTAAATAAATAAATAAATTTGTGTCACCATAGGTCAGGGGAAAAGGAGGTACATAACAACAGAGGTTCCTTCCACACATGCATTATAACCCAGGTTAAGTCAGAGTAAAAAAGCGGTGTGTGTGGCTAAACTATGTTTAGCCAAAATTCAGGAAGAATCAGAAGGAATCAGATTAAGGGCTGGAAAAGTGCCCTTTAAACCCGAATGGAAAAAAATGCACCTTTCAATGCCCGTGTATCCCTTCAGGCATTGAAAACACATGCTTTCCTTCCTTTTCCCCTGTACACTCCTTCAGTGCCCCCCATTTCCCTCTCCACTGACTGGGAAAAGGCTCCGTTGCAGGCCTGGAGCCTCTTCCTCTCTTCCTCCTCCCTGGGAGAACAAAAAGAGGGCCTTGGAGGAGGAATCCCCGCTCTCCTCCCAAAGCCCACTTTCAGCTCTTCCAAGTGTTAGGGGAGGGAGGGAAGAAGATTGCAGGCCTGAAATGGAGCCTTCCTCTGGTACGTTAAGAGGGAAATGGAGAGCAGGGAGAGGGAGGCAGGTAGTGCCCTTGCCCACCCATGCTCATCTTGGATTGGCACAGGAGAGCATTTAGACACCCCTCTGCAAAATTCCAGGGTTTGGGCCAGCTGTGTGGCCTCCATCCCAAGAGGAATTGGGATTTAAAATCCCAATTCATCTCAGATTTTTGGCCTGTGTAGAATAGTCCAGAGTGAAACAAGGAGAACCAAGTTCTGTAAACATTTTCATCTTTGTTGAAAGACAGTCCCTATACATCCAATCTTTTGTTGCCTCAAAATAGCATAAAGGTTATATAACAGGAATGGGAATATGTTTTCACTTTTTTGAAATTTGTATTGATTTTTTAAAAGAAAAAAAATACAGAAAGAAAAGTACAACCAAAACATTGCATTTACACCAGTTACATAGAACACTAACATTGTTGTCATGATAGATCTTGAAAGGAAAGAAGAAGAAGAAAGGTATTCTTGTTGTCTGGCAACTGGGCAAGAGCCATCCTATGAATGATCCCAAGTACTTTAACTCAGTTGTTCACTTAATACTTATGTCAACCCCACTGATTCAATGAGTATAATTTAGTTACAACTACAGGTCCCTGCTTCACTGTCTTTTTTGGAAATGCCCATTTGAGATGTGCAAAGAAGTGGGGATATTGTTGAAATGCACAATTATTTTCAATGGCATGTGAGTTTGTTTGTGCATGTTGAGACATGTCCAAATGGACATATCAAAATGATGAGAGCTAAAAAACAAACAAACTTTAGAATAAGTGCAATGCCATTTTGCTTGATTTTATTGGTGTTGCCATATGACAAAATCTGTTGGCTTTTGTTAACATTTATATTCATTATGTGATCCTTGATTGGTTTAGTCAAAATAACAAAGGAGAAAGAATGTAATCTTAATTTTGGGAGGGGGGGGGTGGTTCTGAAAGCATTCAATTGGAGGAAATATTGGTCTAAAACAGTCTTACCCAAATGACTTTAGGCCCCAAATCCCTGATCATTAGCCAAGACTGGTGAGGCCTCTGGGGGTTGGTCCAAAAGACTTGAAGGACTTCTACCCATCCTTCGGTAGAATTATATCCACCAATAAAAGAGGTGTCTTGCAAAAAGCAAAGTAGTGTATCAGTAACCGTAACCTTCAATTTACTTTATTTAAAAATCTGGATCAATCTTTTCTCTTGAAGAGGCCAGAGCACAGAGGAAAAACTACTGAGAGCAGCCTTTTTGATGTACCATTGCAACATCAGAATTGCAAGAATTATGAGATGATGGAAATGGGTAAAGGGCCCTATATATCTCACTGTATACCTTTCCCTTCTCCAACACATCCAAGGCTAGAAGAGGGATAACATTCAGATAAAGGTTTCTTGGAGCCATACAGTTATTATGTGGGTGATGGGTTATCTGAAGCAAATTTATCTGTGTGGAAAGGACTCCCTAGGTGCAGTTCATCATGAAACTCATGTTGCTTCTACACTGACACAAAATACTGCTTAACTCGACATTAAAAATGCCAGTTCGGAGCCATATCATGGCCACATATAGGTGCTATACCCCTTGGCAATGATGGAGGCCTGCCCACACAGCCCAGCCATGCCGACTCTGGTTTGGCACAGCTGGGCATGGACACAGCCACACAAGCCCTCCTGCCCTGTTTTCCTGCATAAACTATGGGAAATTGCCCTTACTGTCACTGGAGGCTATCCTTTTCTTGGTTTTGCATCACTGAGGATGCAATGGAGCTTTGGAGTAGGAAGCTCCCCCTCACGCCTGAAAAAAAAGTTTCATTGCATCCTGAATAACCAGGAAGAGGACAGCCTCCAGTGATTGTAAGGACAATTCCTTGTTGTTTTGTGGGGAAACAAAATGCAGTGGGATGCAATGCTATCCCACCTCCCTGGGCACATGATGATCCCAGATAGCAGTCTCCACTGCCAGAACAACAGCAAAGGTCCAGATCTCCCTTGAAGATCCCAATCTTTGCCAATGCTTCTTTAATCTGGATCAAGCTGGAGTAAAAGGTTTAGCCCAGTTAAAACACATTACTGGGCACATCATTTGGATGCTTGGGACAGTGGTGGGACCAAGAGGAGGGCCTCCCTGGTGGATCTCAGGGCACACACTGGTTCATGAGGTGAGACACAGTCATGTAAATAGGGTGGACCCGAGCCATGTAGGGCTTTATAGGTGATAACCTGCACTTTGAATTGGGACCAAAAACATGTAAGTAACCAAATGGAGCTCTTTTAGCAGAGGAGTAGTATGCTCCCTGTGATTTGCTCCTATTAGTAGCCTAGCCGCTACCCCTTGTACCAGTTGCAGTTTTTGAGCTGTCTTCAAAGGCAACCCCATGTAGAATGCATTGCAGTAATCCAGCCGGGATGTAACTAAGGCATGGATCATTGTAGCCAGACCTGGCTTTTCGCAGTATGGACGCAGCTGGTGCACAAGCTTTAACTGTACAAAGACCCTCCCAGCCATCACTGACACCTGAGCTTCAAGGGTCAGCAATGAGTCCAGGAGGACCCCCAAGCTGCAGATCTGTATTTTTAGGGGGAGTGTAACCTCGTCCAGCACGGGTTGCCACCCTATACACTGATCAGCCTCACGACTTACTAGGCGGACCTCTGTCTTGTCTGGATTGAGCCTCAACTTGTAAGTCCTCATCCAATCCATCACAGCTGCCAGACACTGGTTCAGGACCAGAGGAGCTTACTTGGCTTTAGATGAGAATGAATAATGGCTGTTAATACTGTGTTTTTACTGTTTAAACTGTTTTATTGCTTGTAATGAATGTTCTATTTCTTATATTGCTTTGTTATATGAGTGGCATTCAATTGCTGACAAATGTAAGCCGTCTTGAGTCCCCCTTCAGGGGTTGAGAAGGAATGGGGTAGAAATACCGGAAATAAATAAATAAATAAATAAATAAATAAATAAATAAATAATAGAGTTGTGTGTCATCTGCATACAGATGGCACCAAACTCCAAAACTCTGGAAGAGAAATGTTTATCCTTTTTATATTCTGTATCCCATTAATTTCACTCAATAAAAAATATTTTAAGGGAACCCCAGAAAGATGCAAAATTGTTGTCAAAGGAGATAGAGGAGCATGCCTGTTTAACATGAGAAGGAAAATCACCACAACTTTTTTCCAAGAATAATGTTAGTATAATGTGTACTGATCAGCAAGATAGGCAATTAGACAACTCTGGGGCACAGCAAAGGTTCTCAGGATAAGAAAGGGCTTCTGTATTGCATTGCACCCAGAAGAACCATTACAGAAGTATGGGAAAACTTGACCTCAGATCTTGCAGGGGATCAATCATCTAGCCCTACTGATAGGATGCTGAAAGTCATTAATTGTTTGTTTTAAACTGTTGTCAAGAGTAACTTGACTGTAACTTATCCATGAGCTATTATTCAGCATCCAAACTTTCCATTAATTTCTCCTGAGTTAAAATTACTCAAATCGAAGGGAGGTGGTGGGCGGAGAATAAGCTTACATTGCAAGTAACAGCCAGATGGAGATGGATTCTTTCAGCATAAAAATGTATGCAAATCAGACATTTTAATATTTAGGACCAGATAAAAGATGTAAGAAAAAATCATTAGAGACACAATGATCAAGCTCCAAGATTAGTCGAGAATGTAAGTAAATGAGTGTGTTTTGCCTCCACACCCTGTTCCTATTAATTTGCCAAATTGAGTTCACCAAATAGCAAGTAAGTGACAAAGAACTCCTTGATTATTTTATTTTAAATTGCAAAAGGAGCTTGATCTAATTCTTTGGAAAATCTCATTCAGGAAACATTGGCAGCAGCAGGTTTAGAGGTTAAGTTCCACTGTAGGCTTTTAAATGGTTTAGAGAGGCAAGAGGCAACAAGATAGGAGTGAGTGGGCAATTTTCAATAGGAAAGGGGACTAACAAAGAGGCGGCCCCAGCCATATTGTGCTATACAAAATGCCCATCAAGGTATTGAACAGCAGCTTCTAAAAATAAGAGGATTGCTAGGTAGCAAAGTATGGATGGTAACGATTGTGCAGGATTTGTCATGCCCCTCCAGGATGGATATGGAGAACGTCACAAAAACTTAATGCACATATACAAAAAGCCCGATTACTGCTCAACACAATGGCAGATGAAATTCAATTTAGATAAGTGCATGGCAAATTGGTGGAGCACAATGGAAGGAACAATTTGAACTACTTGAACATACTTATGGGTTCTGAATTAAAAGTAACCACTTTTGAAAAGGGGATTGGGTGGAGATCCTGACATCATTGGACAACCTACTGTGACAAAACAGGGGGAAAAACAACCTGGGTAAAGATTGAGGAAGGAAGAAACATTATGTAAACAGTCCCTACCCCCCGCCCCACCGCCCTTCTGTATGCATACAAAGGTATCAGATAAAGAGAAGGCTGTTCACTTCGGGTCTGGTTAACCTAATCTCATGGAAGATTTAGTAGCAAAAAACTGGAAAATGGAAGCAACAAGGACAGTGAATTAATTATATTAGGAAAAGAGAGAGTTGCTGAAATTATGGGATCTCCATGGATTGGAAAGGAAAGAAGAATATGACAGAAGTGCAGCAATTAAAATAAAATAATAGTTCTATAGATTATTCAGATGCTAAGAATGTGAAGAGTATTCGTTAGCTCAAAGAGACCTGTTAAAACTCCTACATTTTCTTCTAATTTTGAAAATTCCCAATCTTTTTACTTCTAAAAGAACAAGAGACTTCAGAGAGCTGCTTGACACAGCATATTTTGAGTATAAATACTTGATAAGACTATCAAACATGCCAATAAAAAAAATCTTTGCAGGGGAAAGATTTCTTGGTTTTGGTCTTTGAATCCTGAAAATTATGGGGTCAAACATATACATTTGTCCAATTTTCAAGATGTTCCCATGGGGTTTTGTTTTCTACTATGTGTGTTTAATTAGCTCAGCCTTGGTATTAATTAGTAGTATTCAAAGCAATGTACCTTTGCAAATGAAGCATACTTGTCCCTACAAGAAAAGAGATTACAACTCTATAATAGATGTGTCAAGTTAGATAATCAGAAGGCCTAAGTGTTTACCTTTGAAATTTATTCTCAGAGTTTTAAACATTTTAGCAATTTGAAGACATGTGCGCGAAATTCATTCTTACCGTTTCTTCTGTTTCTTTCGTGTCTTCCATTTATTCGGAAGCACAAAACGGGAAGTCTCCTCCCCACATGAAACTCACACGCCATCCACCACACTCTCTGAGTGGAAAGAAGGGAGGGGCGGTGGTTCCTTCTACCCAGATAAAGCATGTTTGCTGATGTCTAGATGTGGGGCCGCCTGGCCATGAGTCCTGGGGGTGAGAGAAGGAGGGAGGAGAAGAAACACAGTGCCCACACACGCACGTGTCTGCCAGTGACCGCCAAGCAGGCAATCACTTCAGGAAGGGGAGCCAGTGGTTGGGGAGCCCTCCCCAAATGGGCCAATTTTCAGCCCCAAAATGAAAAAACCACAACCCTCCCAATTTCAGGAGGGTTACCAAAATGGATTGGGATCCACAATGAAAGCCCAGAAATGAAATGGGACAAGATTTTACCCGAAAACACACCACTAGCAATTTGTTCTCTTTAGATTAAATGTGTTAAGTCTGCCACATTTGCATATTGATCCATAGCAAGCATTTTTAAATGGGTCTCTAAGGGATGGGCACCATATAGTTTGTGAGTTGCATAAAATTCCCAGGCTATTCTGTGGTTTCTGCTGTTCTCATTTGGTGCAACCTACTAACCAGATCATCAAAATCAACATCATTATTAATGCAGGATTAATGTGGGGCATCAAAATCTATGTTCCTGTCCTCTCCAGGAGGGTAGAGATCCTCTGCCTTGCTGGTCAGACTCTGTTGTTCAGTCGAGCAAAACAGTATGTCGCTGCTACTACTGCCACTGGCAAGGTTTGGTGCTTGTGGTGGGGCGGGTGGCAGAATTGGCAGCCCACCATATTTTAGTGTTAACAATGTGGCTTCCTTTGGTTTCCAGGAGGGCCCAATATGTTCCCCAACAATTTCCAGAAGACCCTTCCTTCCACAAAGTAAAAAAAAAGTCAGTCATGATTCTTACCATCATCCATAGATAATATTGGATATGAATGAAAATAAACATCTCGGTTTTAGCCCCACCTGTCACTGGAGAACATCTCTGCTCCATTTGAGCTCTTCTTTGACCTGAAAATCATGTTGTGATTCCCTTGAACATCCATACATTGTTTCAACTACGTATAATAGGTTGGTCGAGGGTGTTGGATTTGAACTCGCATCAGTTCCTGCCAACTTGGCCGGTGGTGAGAGATGATGTGAATAGCAGTTCATCAACACCTGGAGGTAACGATAAACCCAAGTTTTCCAATCTTGTTTTGTATTCTATCTGTTGTAGTTGTAGTTGTATTCTATCTGCTGTAGTGGTTGTTTCATTCCCATCCACAGGCATCAGCCGGGAATGCTCAGCATTATTGTTTTTCCTAGAATGGGTTTGTTTTTATGTCGTGCTTGTAAGCCTGAGAAGGAAGTCAAAGAAAATAGATTAAATTAAATATGTGGTTTTCCATTGATAGGCTGCCCTGTTTTCTTCAGAGATACTTTGTGCATTTAATAGCTGTGTAACAAATTGAAAAGGACCAGACAGTGAAGAAAACAGAGAAAAAAATCAAAGCAAAAAAGGAGGAAGAGTTCAGAAAATGGCCTTGTTATAATACCAAGACTTACCTCTCTGAAAAAAAGAGAACACATTGGCCACATGCAAATTTTGAACAATTAATTGTGGTCTGAAAAATTGCAGTTGGGACTTGGGTCACACTATTAAAAGAAAGGAGACTATTAAAAGAAAGGGATAGCTTTAACCTGAGTGTGAAATCAGATTTTACCTAAATCAGGAGCAAAACATGGCATGGTCATGGCAGACAATCTTTTTCTGTAGCTTTGCGTGCTTAATGATCCATATCTTTTGTTCTTGTTCTGCAGGTGGTAACCACTACTGGTATTACACACTTCTGTGACTAAAGGCAACGAATTACCAGTTGGGAACATGATTCATCACTTTCATTACTGATAAATATGTGTAAGAAAGAGTGTGCATGAGAGAGAAAGAAGGATAAAGACCTCTTCAAATCAAGTGTCCTAACTATGCAGGAGGAAAAAAAATCAATATTAAAATATACAGTCCTGCACCAAGTGCTAAAAAGGTAGGACAGAACTTTCTATTTTTAAATGGATAGTCTTTTACTGTAATGGAAGGAAATAGCTTTGCTGTGCTTTTCATCCCAAAGTAAACCACAAGACAAAGTTGATCTTTGGAAGCAGTACAACCTGGCAACTCTTTCCCTCATGTGAAAACATTTTAGAAAGCTGTCTCTTTTGTATGGTATTTTCTGAAAATAAGAGTCCTCGGTGCTGCATTTCATAGTTTGTTGGAATTAGCAGAGGGTATATTTTTGCTACAATAGCAATGACTGAAAACAACAAAAGATCAGTGAGTACAAGGGATGGGAGAACTGGGATGTGTATAGTTGTGATATACATGATTCAGACAAGGACTCCCTAGCCTTCCAGATGCTTTGGAGAACTCCCACAATCCACTGCCTTTGCACATGCTAGCTGGGGGCTAATAGCAATGTAGGATAATATATTGTAGGGATCAAAACATCTCTAAATTTAAGCTGCTGAACTTGCTGACCAAAAGGTCACCAGTTCGAATCTGGCGAGCAGGGTGAGCTCCCACTGTTAGCCCCATCTTCTGCCAACCTAGCAGTTTGAAAATGTGAGTAGATCAATAGGTATCACTTCTGTGGGAAGGTAACGGTGCTCCATGCAGTCATGCAGGCCACATGACCTTGGAGGTGTCTACGGGACAATGCCGGCTCTTCAGCTTAGAAATGGAGATGAGCCCCACACCCAGAGTTGGACACAACTAGACTTAATGTCAGAGGAAACCTTTATATTTACCTATCAGAACAACCTTGCTGGATCAGGCTGAAGTGTCTCTGCACAATTTCTGCAACATGTGATGATAAGACACTCCCAAAGTAGATGTTCTTGAAAACCCTATGGAACACACTCCAAAATGAGGTAAGATTCGCTCCCTCCCTCCTGGCTTTTAGAAAATAATTAAAATCATGGTTTTGGGACCAGGCCTTCGGGCAGTAGAAGTAAATGTATGCAGCATTTCAGAAAGACAGTGACTAGAATTGCAATTCGACGGACGAGACTGTTTTATTGTTTTAATGATTGCTTTATTGCTCATGGATGTATTTTTTAATTTAATTTTTGTCTAATTGTAGTGTATAATTGTAATTGTACTGGCATTGAATTTTTGCCATTACTTAAGCGGTATACAAATACTGTAAATAAATAAATATTCTGACATCATGTAGATCCCAATTCTGGGGGTAAAACAGGGTATAAATCAATATCAGGATGATGATGATGATGATGATGATTTGCAAGGAAGTGGGAATTTTGAGAAAGGAAATGAAAATAAGACACTTTTTTTGAAAATAAGTGTCTCAAGTAGCCACTTTCACTTTTTAGTGAGTTGGAAATATCAGTGAGAAAAAAGAGAACTGGTTACACCTCCATATTCTTTGATCAGTTCTTTTTCCATTTAATTAAATTCACACAGCACTTTCCTTTATTGCAACAGAACGCGCATACAAAACAAGACATTTCCCCCAAAGGAGCCAAGGTATTAACATCAGTACTTATTGCATAAGAAGAAGTTTTTTTATTATTTAAAGAAGAAGATATTTTAATTTAATAATCTGATTACTTTTCTAGCACAGCACACACAAGTGGTTATTATACTCCAAACTGTCCTTCCAGAATCAGTGGGTGTCTCTCAGCTACAATATGGTCATTGATCTTAAACTTAATAGGTCGCTAGAGAATAAAAAGAGCTCTCTGATGTTAAAGGTGAATGTCTATATGTAGAAATCATGCCAGCTAATAAATATGTAGCAGCCAGCTTTCATCAAAGCCAATCCCCTACAGACATTGGGTAAAATCATATATAAGTTTAATATCTTGTGCTCAAGAAATCCATTACCATTGTGAGCTTCTCTTGCTAATAACCCTATGTAACAAAATTTGAAAAAAGTTCTGTTCCTGGTTTGAAAATGTTGCTCCTCTTCAATTTAATTGTAATTTGAAAGTAGTTATACTCCAGAAACCTAATTTTTGTGGCTGCCGCAAACTATGCTGAATTGGCTGAGACTCAATGAGATATTCATTGAAAAACAATACCAAAATGTGCTGCAAAGTTTTTGCAGTTGAATAAACATTTCCATGTTATTATGATAGAACCAATTAGGAAATGACATTTTTAATCCAGGGAGAAAAATGTGTTACATAGTGTAAGTGAAGCAGTGACGCTTTTTTGTGGTTTATTGTCTAAATTAGGAGGCCAAGAACCTTGCAGATTCATAGTTTGCTTTGGGGTGAAAGATAAATATCCTCCTGTTGAGATAAAAAGGACCTTCTAAGCTAATTGAGCTGTCGCCTTTCTTTCACTTACTACCTGTTGTGTAATTTCAAGTTAGAAGGTTTAAGGACACAAAAGTGATTTTTTTTGCAGCACTGAATGGAAAGTATCGCAGATCCTTGCTTCTCTGACCTATCTAGTTTCATGCATAGTTTTAAAAATTATACCTTAGATTATATGTGCAAATACATTTCCCAGGAGCACTAAGGTGCAATGTAACTGTTACTCCCTATTTGTAGCAGTAGGGGTCAGCTCATTTGTCTTTACTACTGTATGTTCTGGTGTATAAGACTACTTTTTAGTCGCAAAAGTCAGGGGTCGTCTTATACGCAGGAGTAGTCTTATACGCCGGGACTCATCTTATAGAGCGGGTGCTGAAACTTCCAATCCAGATTGAAGAATCTGTGGTTGCCGTATATGGTGGGGAGAGCTCAAAAATGGCAGTGGCCGCATCCCTGCCATATGCAGCAACTGTATGAAAGCATTAAGGGCAACGCTTTACCAGTACGGTAGATGAAAATCCATTCATCAGGATTCGTGGACTTAATGTGGTCCCGATGGTGAGGTGAAGGGGCGCCTCACTGGGAAGGTGTAAGTGAAGGGCGGAGCAAGCTGCAGGTGTCCAGGGTGCCCGGGGTATGGAAAAAAGAGGTAGAGTGGCTCTGGGCCCAGAAAAACACACYCCTTTTACCTGCCTGGCCTGCCCTTGTATCCTTTTACCGTACCTCCTCCTCTGCCTCTCAGATCCTGCTCCTGAAGACTGCAGTGYGCATGTGCAAGATCTGAGAGGCAGAGGAGGAGGTACAGTAATAGGAAAATTACCATATTGAAATCAAATCTGATGCTTTTAAAAAAAATTATTTGGTGTGCATTGGAAGAGGAGTAGTCTTATATGGCGAGTATATCCCAAACTCTACATTTTAACTGGAAAAGTTGGGGGTCGTTTTATACGCCCAGTTATCTTATATGCCGGAAAATACAGTATTTTTTTTTACCCCACGTGAACACTGTAGCAATAGAAGTGAGGAAGGGAGATATGATATTGAGAAACAAATTACATGTATTCATTCAGTCAGGAGTGGGCAACTTATGGACCTCCACATGTTGTTGAGCTGCAATTCCAACAACATTTGGAGTCCTTGCTAATGTAGCCCACAATGCGGGGTGATGGGAATTTCTGTATACATTTCAGCAACATGGGGAGTGCCACCTCTTTGCTAAACGTTACAGGAAAGAAAGGAGGAATGAGATGGCATACTATTATTTTCAGTGACAGCTGAACATTTTGTTGTGATATGAAATTGCCATTTAGTGATTTGCCCAGATCAGAGAAGAAACATCTCATGCATATATGTTTCCTCTTCTCACACAGCCAGAGCTCCCACATTCCACAGTTCTATACTTTAAATATACCCATACTGCCCGAAGCTGGCATGATGTACTGGTTTCAGCATTGAACTAGTACTCCAGGAGGCAAGGGCTCAAATTCCCTCTCAGCAGAGGGAACCTAATAGGTGACCTTAGAAATGCCAAACTTTCTCCCCCTCAGGGGAAGCAAATGGTAAACCTCATTTGACCAAAACGTGACAATAAAACCTCATAATAGATTCTGCTTAGGATTATCATAAAGAAGAGGCGATTTGAAAGCACTCAACAATGACCTTAGGATCGTCTACTTCCAAGGCTGATTTTGAGTAGTTGCAAATTCTTTTTTGAGCTGTTTAGATGAGCAGAGGATTTATCAGAAAACACCATAAATGATGTTCTATTGGCATTTGATAGATATAGGCTATGAATTAGTCATGGTGATGGAATACTGCAAGATGGTTTAGTTTAGGATATAGAGCATTGGACTAGGATTTAGGAAATTAAATTTTAACTCCCTACAAAAGTGGATAACCTTGGATTAGTCACTTTGCCATAGCCTGACCTGCTTCAAAGGATCATTGTGATTATAAACTACAGAGCAGGAGAGCCATGTGCATCACTGAGTTTATTAAGGGAAAGATAAATGTATATAAATACACATGCTTCATGTAGTTGTAACTCTGACCCAATGATCCCACAATTTAGTTTACAGCAATTGACCTTTGCAATTATTTAATCCAGCAGACTGAGTGCAGGTTACTATCACATGTAACAGATAACTAAGTACTCAGTCACCTTCCTGGGGTACAGTCCTTCCTGTTGTTGCTTTTCCCCCCAAACTAGAAAAAGAAATATATTGCCAACTGTTCGATCAACGATACCAAAACCAACATAGAAATAGCATGGAGAAACCAGATATTTGCTTTCTCCAGTTCTGTGAAGTCTTACAAAATAAATAAGTATTTAACTATTTACATTGTCTCCATAAGGGGTAGCATCCCATGGTTCTACCCTTAGTGGATGCCTGCACCACCCCAGGTCAAGGAGCACTGGCAGCTGGACTCCATCTAAAACTTTTCCAGTACTTCCAGACAGGGCTTAAACCTGTTCCTAAGCAGGTTTAAGTCCCCACACCTCTCTCCAAAACCTCGGTTTTCCCGGGTGGTGTTGCACTCTAGCCAAGGAACACCTTATCACCCAGCACCACACAGAGTCCAGTAGTGGCTAACTACAGCAGTTTATTTACAAAAAAATATGCAAAAGGGAAAATGGGCATTTCCCAAAAAGCAGAAGAAAACGTGCTATGAAATAGTAGTAGTCTAAATATACAAAGATCAATAGTCTCAGATGTTTTTTGTGTGTCAGAAGCAACTTGAGAAACTGCAAGTCCCTTCTGGTGGAAGAGAATTGGCTGTCTGTAAGGACATTGCCCAGCAGAATGTATCAATTCAGATGTTAGCATCTATAAGTCTAAAATATTTGTGTCACCAATGGAAACAGGTGTTGTGTATTTTCTCAGTGTTACCCTTTTAACGCTCCAGACCTACTCCCTTATATGCAGATAGTGCTGGGTTGTGGAAATGAGTTTTCCTTATCACATGGAAATGTCACTGGTCAGGTGATTAATCACTCTGTTAAATTAAAATAGGGATCAATTAACCTGTGGTAAGTGACTATGTGAACAAGCATAAAACATCTTATTGCTGTAAAATCTAGCTGATGAAAAAAATATGTTATTTTGACATTTGTTTGTAAGGTGAATAAGAGCAGATTCCCTGATAGCTTTGCTGTTTTATTTTTTGGTTAACACCTGTAAAAACAACCTACTCATAAAAGATACAGATACATTCTAAGCATGGGCTGTTGTAGGTTTTTTCGGGCTATATGGCTATGTTCTAGAGGCATTCTCCCCAGACGTTTCATCTTCATCTATGGCAAGCATCCTCAGAGGTACAAAATCTGGCTACCAGTATTAAAAAAAACTCTAAAAGTACAACAGCAAAACAACAGAGAGGAAACAATCAGGAAACGCTAATGACCTCTCAACAAAAGATTCCCCCAGGCATTTACAAGCCACACCAAAAAAACTGCCAGGCCATCAAATGCTAATCAAGGTGGTCAGTTGAAACACACTTAGCTCCATCAGACAAGAGTTCTTTGTCCCACACTGGTCATTCCACAGATATATAAACCCAATTTTCCTAGTTCCAACAGACCTCACTACATCTGAGGATGCTTGCCATAGATGCAGGCAAAACGTCAGGAGAGAATGCCTCTAGAACATGGCCATATAGCCCGAAAAAAACTACAACAACCCAGTGATTCCGGCCATGAAAGCCTTTGACAATACATTCTAAGCATCTTTGAGGATTAGGAAATATTGTCAGAAAAGGTTTAAAAAGGCATATGCCTTCACCCCCCACACCACATGAAACATAATGCTCTTCATGCCATGTATGTTGACTCCGAAATAAATCCCTCTCTCTTCAAGAGGGCTTACACTCAAATATGAAAGCGAAGGGCTTCAGGCCCCTTCTCCACAATCTTTCTTACTTGAAGATTCCTTTCTACAATTCCTTTTAAGATCACATTAACTTGCAGAGCAACGCTTCTGATTTTTGGGGAGAAGAAATAAACCAAAGCTTTTACTTCTACATTTGATACCGAATAACCCCAAACAGTAATCAAAGTTACTCAGATGATGGTCAAATGCATAAGAACACATTTTGCTTTGCACATACATGGTTGTAATTGGCTCTGCTTTTCAGACAGCAAAATTGGAGGGTTTTTCTCACGCAGGTGTCATTTTGCTGTGTTAAATTATAAAGCACAGCAAAAGCAGTTTTGTGCACTCATACACCGAGATGGCAAAGACAAAGAGGTGCAACTTTCAAGGTGAAAACATTCAACTGACTAAACTATTCTCACTGATATCTGGCATTTGGGAGTAGAACATTCTGAGAAATAGACAATGGGCCTTTGGTAGCCATCGATGTTTGATTCCAGGGTGACTGTGGATGCTCAACACTCATTATATACAATGACTTAACAAAGTAGCAATCCTTATATAAAACAAAAGTGCTATGAACTTTGAAAATGTTGAATTACTAACTGTGCAACTGCAGACTGGCACAGAGATCATAGAATCGTAGAGTTGGAAGAGACCTCATGGGCCATCCAGTCCAACCCCCTGCCAAGAAGCAGGAAAATCACATTCAAAGCACCCTAGTCTTGCAAGACTGTGAACTCTCAGAATTTTTCCAGGAAAAAATACATTTGCATGGGTGAATAGGGACAATGCATGGGTTTTGAGAGAGTTATGTTCGAGCTGCTGCAATAAGCTAAAAGTATTTGCTGTTTACTGAAAGCATTTGCAGGAAGTTGTTAGTGTGATAAAATGAGTTGCTATCTGTTAGCTCTCAACAAGATAGGTTTGAAACACTGGGACTCATTTTTAGAGCCTTGTGTGATAATCTCCTTGGTGCAGAGCTTTCCAAACACTTCATGTTATGGTGACATACTTTTTAGACATGTATCATTTTGCAACACAGTAATTCAGTTTTACTAGCAAACTGGAGGTTAAACCAACCCCTTATAAGAGATACGGACACATATATATATTGTAATAATTAAATGCATGGGGACACAACATATTCCATGAAAAACTTTTCATTTATGTTTTCTTAAAAAATATGATTCATACATTTTTAAGGTATTTGTCATTTCTCATTATGTTTGCATGGCACACCTGTATACTGCAGCCAACACACTAATGTGTCACATCACACAGTTTGGAAAGCTCTGCCTTATGAATAAACATACAAAATCATAAAGTGTTAAAACCATATAGCTAAAATCGTGGTCATCCTTTATGTTGATGCATATCAATTCTATGTTGCACTATTCCTGAATGCCTGATCCCAGAGCCAGGACTTAACTTTTTTTCTAAAGACAAGGAGGGAGGGGGCTGATCTAATATCATTGCGGATCAAGTTCTATAGCCGAGGGGCCACCACTGAGAAGGCCCTGTCTCTTGTCCCCACCCGTCATGCTTGCGACGGGTGGGGGGAACCGAGAGCAGAGTCTCCCTGGCAGATCTTAATGCTTGAGTGGGTTCATAGGAGGAGATACATTTGTATAGGTAAATTGGACCAGAACTGTTTAGGGCTTTATAGGCCAAAGCCAGCACTTTTAATTGTGCCCATTAGCAAACCTGCATCCAACGAAGCTATTGTAACAGGAGGGTTGTATGCTCCCTGTACGTTGCTCCAATGAGGAATCTGGCTGCTGCCCATTGACCTACTTGCAGCTTCTGGACAGTTTTCAAAGGCAACCCCACATAGAGCACATTGCAGTTGTCAGCATTTGACTTCACTTGAGGCACAAAGTCTGTTAGCTTCCATGATGTCGATCTACTTCCAGCAGGGCTCCATGCCTCAAGTGAAGTCAAAGTGTCGTAAGAGGCCATGCCAACAGCGTGGCAAGGTGAGCAATGCTGGGCACAGGGTGAAGGGTTTCCCATGCCCTGTGCTGGGCCCCCACAATCCCCTTCAATGTGATGAGGTCCTTAGAGTAATGGTGCTCTAAGTATTACCTTCTCAGATGCATTTAAAGCAGTGTTTCTCAACCTTACTGCCACGACCCCTTAATACGGTTCCTCATGTTGTGGTGACCCCCAACCATAAAAGTATTTTCTTTGCTACTTCATAACTTTAATTTTGCTACTGTCATGAATTGTAATGTCAATATCTAATATGCAGGAGCAGGCCCGTAGCCAGGATTTCGTTTCGGGGGGGGGGGCTAAAAAAATTTCAGGGGGGGTTTCGGGGGGGGCTGAGTTTGGGGGGCTGAGTCTGAGTGAAAGAGGGTCTAGCCTAGCAAACCTTTTGTATCATTACCCCAATACCCCCATACATATGGGATATATTGAGTATGGTGATCAGATCATGATATGAATAAACATAACAGTTTAAATAATGCACCAGTAAGGCCTTTTCGCGAACCACCATGAGAATTTCGGGGGGGGGGCTGAAGCCCCCCAACCCCCCCCCCCCCCCCAGCTACATGCCTGTGTCAGGATGTATTCACTGGACCACATTTGGCATAAACCCCCAATACACCCACATTTGAATCCTGGTAAGGTTGGGGGGGGGGGTCGATTCTGTCATTTGGGAATTGTACTAATTCAACAACAATCAAATTCTGAACTACAACAATGGAATTGAAGCAAGCTTGGCACACAGTTCTCCCATCACCAATAGAAAATACTGGAAGGGTTTGGTGAGCATTGATGTTACAGTTGCTGGGATTCATAGTTCACCTACAATCAAAGAGCATTCTGAACCACACAAACAATAGAATTGGGCCAAACTTCTCACACAGAACCCCCATGCCTTGAAGGGACTCCTGCCTTGCATGCTCTCCCTTGCCCTCACATGTGCATCATGCTGCTATGTATGAAGGACGCCTACTCATCCCATTTGGAGTCTTAGAAACAGCCCTCCCCTTGGCTGAAAAGCTGGCCAATCGCAGTGGAGAAGGACTTCTGGTGAGAGGATTCACCAAAAAGGAAGAGAAGTCACAGGTCCACAGTCTGGGAGTCCTTCTGGATTCATCGCTTACATTTGAGGCTCAGGTGTCGGCGGTGTCCGGAAGGGCTTTTGCACAACTGAGACTCGTGAGCCAACTGCGACCTTACCTTGTGAAGGCTGATCTGGTCGGGGTGGTCCATGCCTTGGTCACCTCTAGATTGGATTACTGTAATGCGCTCTACGTGGGGCTGCTCTTGAAAACGGCTCGGAAATTTCAGCTAGTCCAGCGGGCGGCAGCCAGGTTGTTAACTGGTGCTCCTTACAGAGAGAGGTCAGCCCTCCTGTTCAAGGAGCTCCATTGGCTGCCGTTCATTTTCTGATCCCAATTCAAGGTGCAGGTGCTCACCTACAAAGCCCTAAACGGTTTGGAACCTGCCTACCTGCGTGACCGCATCTCCGTATATGAACCCACACGATCCCTTCGATCATCTGGAGAGGCCCTGCTCACGATCCCACCTGCGTCGCAAGCGTTTGGTGGGGACGAGGGACAGGGCCTTCTCTGTGGTGGCCCCCCGACTCTGGAACTCTCTCCCCAAGGACATCAGACAAGCCCCAACGTTGGCAGTCTTTAGGAAGAGCCTGAAGACCTGGCTGTTCCAGTGTGCCTTTCCAGAATAGGAAACTCCTGGTTTTAAGCCCAATTGCACTTTGCTAGAGACTCTGGATTATCTGCACATTGCACCTACCTCCATATACCTCTACATATTACCTGTCAAGTTCAGCATTTTAATTTTTGTCCATTACATTTGGCCCAGCCTTTGGTTTTAATTATGTCACGGTGTCATTGTTTTACTGTTTTATTGTTTTGCTTGATGTTTATTATTTGCTTTTGAATTTATTATGTATTATATGTTGTTGATTGTTGGTGGCCTTGGCCTTTGTAAGCCGCATTGAGTCCTATGGGAGATTTTGCGGGGTATAAATAAAGATAATAATAATAATAATAATAATAATAATAATAATAATAATAATGGACAGGGGAGAGATCTTCAGCCTTCTCTGCCAAAGGATTTCCTAAGACCATCAGAAATATACGTTTTCCTGATGGTCTTTGGTGACCCCTCTGAAACCCCCTCATCCCCCCCCCCCCCCCCGGGATCTTGAACCCCATGTCGAGAAACACTGATTTTAAGCAAACAGGTCTGATAATCTGGCAGTCTTGTACTAACTTCAAGCTCCAGGTCATGAAATCCACAGTCACATATCAATGACAGCCATAGCCCCACTCACCATTTCCAAGCAGTTTCCAGTAGATGTTAAATTATATGAAAACTTCAGCTCCAGGCCTGCCATTAGGGAGAGTGAGTCAGCCACCTCAGGCAGCAGATTCAGGGTGACAGCTGAAGCCAGTGAATTGCTCGTTCATATTTTCTTGATAGGCATATGATGCTTGTGGGGTTTTTTGACTCCAGAGTCTAAAACAAAACTCTGTGTCTATTTTGGGTGCTATCCACTTAGATTTGAGATTGTTAGAAACCTGCCTTTTTGTTCAGACCTCTGCAGCACAATGCCTTGGGCCAGCCTTGAGGAAACACGATACAGTCTTGAAGAAGGCACGATTGTTCCACTGCTATTGTAATTGAGTCAAAACTCACCTCTGCATCAGCTATGATGTCCTGGTTTTATGAGAATATGCAAGACTTGACAAAACTTCTGCTTATTTGTACAAAATGAGGTTGCCGTGTACTTAAGGATCGGTGTGTTTTTGTTCTTTAAAAAGTCCCAACATAGTCATAATCCTTTGGAGCAGAAATACAAAGGAGAGATCAAAATGGAAGGACGAATAAAACTGCATGATTTCACTTTGTCTGTATTGTTTTAACTTACTTTCATTGTACTTCCGAGAATCTTTAAAATGCCCCAAAAGGAATCTACTTTGTCTGACATAAATAAGCCTTTTCCAGAGCTGAGAGTCCCCTTTGGCTGAGAGCATTTCAAAGCCTTTAAGCAATAGATAACTAGAATACATGGAAGCCAACCTTTACATGTGATCAAAGGAAAAAGTCTGTTTTAATGTCATTCTTCTTATTACTTTTTAACAGTTGTTATTGTCCCATAATTTTTCTCTTTACTTTCTGACCCATGTGTTTAAAAACTTTTAAATACTTTGTATTTTATTATAACTGTATTTTAACCTTCAATGCTTTATTCACCTTTGCGTTGGATAGATTATGATAAAACAATGTTCTAATACAATTTTTAAAGCAATTTAGACATATGTAGATAGGCTTCTCCTTGTATCTTCTGGAGCAAGCACATTTTACATTGGAAAATCACCACTAATTTACAGAAGTGCAAAATCTCATTGCACAATTATTTGATACTGCATTATTTCTACATCTACAATGTAAAATTAATGCAGCTTGACACTACTTTAACTACAGTGGCTCAGTGCTATAGAATCATTCTGGTCACCCTTCTCTGGACATGTTTCAATATCCTTCTTGAATTATGGTGTCCAGCAGCATATTTGATGGTGTCTAGCAGCATATTTTAATTCACTTAAGCCATTGTGGAGAATGTGTGGACTTTCAGATATTTCTCACATCATGTGTTTTTCCCAACTACGACATCCTGGAAGTTGTGCTTGATTCCGATCACAGGGAATGCTGTTGCTCCAACCTGTATGACAAAGAGCCCTTGATCACAGACTTTCTCCTTCCTTTGATTGGTGGCATTTTCTGGAATTTCCTTTATAGTGCCGTAAAATACCTCCCTGTTTAAGTGGTGCCTAATTTCTCTACTCACAGCCCACAGCTGTTTTCGAACTGCTTAGGTGTACAGTAAGCTAGGCTGAAGGTCAGGTGCTCACCCTGACCCAGGCTTCAAACTACCAACCTTTTGATTGCTAAGATCTACTGCTGTGGGTGATTAACCAGCTGTGCTAAAGCCCAACCCTTTCCTTTTCCTTGGGAAAGAATTTCTCTTCTCTAAACAGAGCTTCAAGCAGAGAACACCATAAAGACATATTAGGATAAAATCTATTCTTATATTTATTCCACACTGGTAATAGTGCTCTTCTTATGAAGTGATTGTTCAAGTTTGAGCCTGGTTTTATTTTATCATACCAAAGATAGGTGTGCATTTCAAATGTCAGAACTTCTCCTTCTAATTGTCATCATATCTTATTTCTCAAAGTTCTCCAGTCCATCAACCATATCAAACAACAAGTGGGATACTATATTTTAAATTCTGAAAATTATTTTAAAGCAAAAAACACACACACCCAACTACATAAATTAGATGCGTTGAGAGAATTATTTTTTGAAGGTGAAAGCTGAAACATAGCTAATAAGAAGAGTTTGTGGGAGGAAAAGAGACTTTTGGAGTTCTGGCAACATTTCAGTGAACATATTTGAAACTTGTATTTTATTTTTTGGGGGGAAAATACACATTAGAGAGGAAATGTTGCCACAGTTCCCATCTTTCTGCCAAGCACCATTACTTTCCCTCTATCGTTCGATTTTGAGATTAAATTTAGCTCAAGAGAAACATAAATGAAGGACCCTCTAAGAGCCTGCATAGAATTTGTTTTGTTCAGCTCCAAATGAGGGCTTAATGTTGGTCTTACATTTTTTATGAGGGAGATAGACTTGGTTGGTAATTGCTTCTAAGTGTAAGATCGCAGTGTTCATTTGAGATACTCTATTGATTATATCTCAACAGTCTGCTGCACCGTCAGAAATGGATAGGCCTCCCATCCCATACCAGATTCTTTTTTTAAAACAAGGGGCTGTTCTTCATTTTCGTATACTATTTTAAACATAACCTTGATATCTATTCTTCAGCACCTTCAATCGCACTTTGCTAAAATAGAACTAGAAATACCTTCATAGAACAGAAATTAGTGTAGTTTGAACTGAATAGCCAAACTTTAATATTAAGCTCCTGATCAACTTGACAGCCTGCAGGTGGACAAGATTTTTTAGAAGTACTGCATATCCTGTGGTACTAGATGACTTTTTAGGCCTGGAAAATCGTATAAAACGTTGGGGGTCTAGTATGTCGGGTATAGAATTAAAATAATAATAAAATTAAAAACTACAGCTCCCAGAATGCCTCAGCGAGCCCATCTCAGGCACACCGCAGCCCTTGGAGGTCTCTCTCTCTCTCCTCCTCCTCCTCCTCACTGGTAGAGCCTCTTGGTCTGGAGGGCCTTGGCCTCGGGCTCTCCTCCTCCACCCCCTCCTCCACCTCCTCCACCTCCTCCACCTCCTCCTCCTCCACTGCCTTGACTCATGGCAGCCTCCTGGACGGGCTCCTCGTCCTCACTCCCTTCCTGGCTGCCTTCCTTGCTCAGGTCCAGATCTCTCCCTTGTTGGCACCCGGGCCCCTGGGCTGCTTCCCGCGCCTCCTCCAGAAGGGCCTCCTGCGCTGCTCTGGCCGCTCTCCTTCTTCCTGGCCAGACCTCACGAGAAGCACCTCTTCTCCCGCTAGACAACGTTGCCTCACGGAAGAAGAGGCACTTCTCCCAAGGCCTGGCCAGGAAGAAGGAGAGCGGCCTGAGCAATGGCGGTTTCTTTTTCCAAGCGTTGTCTTGCGGGAGAAGAGGTTCTTCTCACGAGGCTTGGCGGGGCTAGGAGGCAGAGGCACGATGGCGGTGGAGTGTGACCAGGAAGAAGGAGAGCAGCCTGAGCAGCTCGGGAGACTCTTCCGGAGGCAGTGCGGGAAGCAGCTCAGGGGCAACCGCATGCCAGGCATAGAGGAGAGGAAAAAGTAACCACCTGGCTGGAATGCGGACTCGTCTTAAACGGCAAGTATATGCCTAACTCTATATTTTGTGTTTAAATGTTGGGGTGGTGGTCTTATAGCCCCAGTCGCCTTGTATTCCGGAATATACGGTAGTTTATAACATTGGCTGTGAGAAAACTAAAAAGCTGGGAATTATCTTAATTTTTTTTTACAGAAATAGGCTGGAACAATGTTACTTCTTTGCTGTCATTCACTGCTCTTCAGTGTAGATAAGAGTTTCTGGCTATTACTTATCACTGGGTGTTTTTTAAACTCAAACTGAAGAATGGGATACAGTAGAGAAGGGGTGACTATTGTGTTGCATTACAACTCAAGTTACATTGATTTTTTAAAGAACCCTTTTAAAAGGTTTGGTTACCTTTACTGCCTTCCTTGATTCTGCCCAATGAAAAGACATTACAGCTGATGCTGTCAGAAGGGGAAAACCACCGTAACAGCCTGGAAAGTGTGAGTGCTAGGAAGAGGACTGCCATGCTATGCTGGCAGCTCCAACAGCAACATAGGGCATGGACTTATTAGGCCACTTTGATCTGTGTGAGCCGTGAGAGAGAATCTGGAGGAATGCTGAATCGACACTGCTTGATATCCCAGGATCGAATCCCAGATTATCTTCTTATCCCAGATTATCTAGCAGTGTAGACCGACAGGGAGCTCTGGCGTGGGCTGGTCCATGAGGTCATGAAGAGTCGGAAGCGACTGAACGAATAAACAACAACAAACTCATATAATCCAGTTCAAGGCAGATAATCTAGGATCAGATCCTAGGATATAGGGCAGTGTAGATCCATCTGAAGATGGAGTCTTCTCTGCATGGCTCAGGCATGAGGTTTAGAGCAATTGTTTGCCAGGAGAAGATGATGAAAAGGGAAGTGGGATTGAATGATTGTTTCTTTGTGTTGATCCAAAGCATTTGTGTGCAGTGTATGTAACCACAGTCCCCAATCAGGGTAGTCCTCTTGTATTATGATCAGAAACAGGATGGAGGCAGAAAACATTGCCCTGTGCTTTTCAGTGGCACAGTACTAACAGTAACAGAAATGGCAATGTTTCAGCAATGAGTAATCTAATGAATTGCTTTATGGACTAACAGCAGCAAATTGTTGACTTATTGGGTGACTATAATAATCACTGAATAGTTCTTTTTTAAACTAACTTTTCAAGAAACTGGGAAATAGAGGGAGAAAACATGGAGGCCATGACAGACTTTGCATTTCTAGGTGCTAAGATTACTGAGGATGCAGACTGTAGCCAGGAAATCAGAAGACGCTTACTTCTTGGGAGGAGAGCAGTGTCCAATCTTGATAAAATAGTGAAGAGTAGAGACATCACATTGGCACCAAAGATCCACTTAGTTAAAGCAATGGTATTCCCCATAGTCACCTACGGATATGAGAGCTGGACCATAGGGAAGGCTGAGCAAAGGAAGATAGATGCTTTTGAACTGTGGTGTTGGAGGAAAGTTCTGAGAGTGCCTTGGACCACAAGAAGATCCAACCAGTCCATACTTCAGGAAATAAAGCCTGAAAGGATATTAGAGGCAAAGATGAAGTACTTTGGCCACATCATGAGAAGAAAGGAAAGCTTAGAGAAGACAATGATGCTGGGGAAATGGAAGGAAAAAGGAAGAGGGGCCGACCAAGAGCAAGATGGATGGATGGGATCTTTGAAGTGACTGGATTGACCTTGAAGGAGCTGGGGGTGGTGACGGCTGACAGGGAGCTCTGGCATGGGCTGGTCCATGAGATCACAAAAAGTCAGAAACGACTGAACAAATGAACAACAACAACAATTTCAAGATCTGGCTATTTTTATTTATTTACCTTATTTATACCCTACATTTCTTTACCCCAGGGGAAGGGGGCAGGCTCAAGGCAGGTTACAAATGTCACCTACACAAATGTCACCTACACCTATCATGCTATTACTATTTTTATTCAACTGAGGTCATTCCCAGACATTTGTACATTCTTCATGTAATGTAGTAGAACTTCTACCATGGCGTAAAAACTGAATTAATAAGAAAGGTTCCTATGCACCGGGGTACCGATCCAGAAAGGAGGCAGATAATCAGGGATGGCCCAAAATATTTTGCTGCCTAAAGCAAGCCCTCATCTCTCCCACTCCCCATGGTCCTTTCCTGCTAGTTAAGATGCTTAGCCCTCAGGCCAAAGAAGTATCTGAATCAGAAGATGTCACAGGTTTTTCCCATCCCTTTTATTAAAATATGGTAATAATGCATTCAGTAAGTAACCACTTGAATAATGCATTCACAAATCAACCAAAATCAGCTACCTATTGTCGGCTAAGTTTGGAGGTGGCTCTGAATGGTTCTTAGGCTTTGTTTTTGCCAAATTGTCTCTTCTGTAAAGAACAGTCTCATCTTTACTCACTCATTCACAGTGCAAACAAAACATAGAATTTAAGGTTGTTCCATTCTGGAGTGCAATAGCACAATCTAAAGTACAGAAAATCTCATGTTTACATTTCCTCTTTCCTAACTGTTAAACAAAAATCAAAAGCAAATCATTTGTCACTCTTTCACAATACTCAAAATCTTTTCTCTACAAATCTCTAGGTTCTCCAGTGTAACTCTATGGCAAACATTTTCCAATCATGCTGGAGGATCTAAATTTTTCTTGAGAGAACCTTTAGGAATGTCTATGTCCTTCAATACAATTCTATGGTCAGTTTCCAGCTGGAAGATCTAGAGATTTCTAGGAATCTTCACACTTCCTATTTTTTGCCAGCAGTGACAGGTGTTCAGTAGTTCAGCCACAGAACCCAATGGCGTCCATCACACCCTGGAGAACTATTTCTGGGGAGCTCAGTGGATGAACTGCTGCAGAAACCCTGTCACCACTGAAAAATAGCCATTGGTGGGAGACTTATTGACTTTCCATTAGGAATGATGGATCAAGCTGGCTCAAGGAGGCTTCCCCTGTGTAATGAGGTGTGGGGGGAAGGTGTGGGGGGAAGTGGGGGGAAGCGGGGACAGTGCGGAGTGACAGGTCCCTAGACCCCTTCAGTGGTAGCTGCCAGGATCGTCACAATCTGCAGTGATACCCAAGGATTCCAGCAGCATGTGTGATAAGGTCCTTAGAGAGATGGCCTCCAGTGTTAAAAAAACAATTGTTTCATTTTTGGGTTTTCACTATTAATGCCCCTGACCTCAGTGAATGTGGAGGGATGGTACAACTTCATTTTATCTAATGATCAGGTCATTTCTCTAGGGTCACCAGGTATAGAAGAGAACAGGGCTCCTGCACCTTTAATACTGTGTAGGAGAAGGGGTTTCAGCAATTTCTACATATCTGTGTAACATTTGAGTTGTGAGGAATGAGGCTGTAGAAAGAGAAGCAGCATAAATATTAGCCTGAAGTTGCAATGAAGTCTAAGCTTTTGCTACGCACTTGACTTTTGTGTGTCCTTTCCCCTCACTGATCAGAAAACTAGAAGGAATAGGAGATAGCCGATACTTCTCAGGGATTTCAAGATCCCCGAAGAAACGTCAGAAATGTCAAGGATAATCCTGTTTTGAAATGGATTCTTGTCCATACCATATTGTATTATTCATTTATAATTGTGGATAGAATACTCTGCCAAGAAAATGCAGGATTCCAACTTCATTGTCATGCATTTTTAATGTATTGTATTTTATTTTATCATCTTCTATTGGGCAGAAGCTTAGTGAGATTTTATTCATTGTTGAGCGCTCAGAGACCTCATTTGAAGTACATTACAGGATATAAATTGTAAAACAAATAATAATAAAGGATATATTGGATGCAAAGGGAGCTGGAAAGTGATTAGATATAATGAACTTCTTAAAAAATGTGCAGTGCCGGGCATTGATGGTTTCTTCTCAGTTCTTTACAAATTAATTACATTTCCTACTCATGAGAGTTGCTTGACATGCATGCTTAATAATAATGCAATCAATATTACATCTCACCATGTCAGATCTTGATCTTTTTGTGCATTGTGGGCAGCCAGCATTTTTGGAAGTATATTTCTATTTAACTGGCTCAAGGCCTCTCAAAGACTAACAAGAGTAGAAGAGTTGGACAGTGCCAGTCATCAGTTCAGGTTCCAGATCAGAGATGGCATTATGCATGTCACTATGAGCAGTGGGAGCCTTGTACTAGCAATAAGTTCACCTCCCTTTCATCCTCTTATTTATTCCTGCACATTTAGGTAGAGGGCAAGCAGCCTGCAAACCCTACAACTGCCTGCCAAAGCAAAGGATATACAGGCAATCCCCAAGTTACAAACAAGACAGAATGGTTGAATCCATAGACACAGAATCTATGGATACAGAGGGTAGTTGGCAGTTTAATTGTACTGTTTTGAGCATTCCTCACAACTAGAAATTATGGTGACAATATTGATCTGTGTTGTTTCTCATAGCTGTTGCTACCATTTGGCATTGTGAGGAAGTAGCCTCAGATATCCAATTTGAGTTATTGTTTATTTCCTGCCAACATTTAGAAAGACTCTTGCAGGATTTTATAACTCATGTGGCAAAAGAACCTGGCTGGCTTTGAATGCTATTCGCCCCCATTTGTGTGTAGATGGGCATAGGATTGTCCTTCTGGTCAGTCTTGGGCCAGTTATGTCTGTCCCACTTCTTTTAGCCTTTTGTTCTCAGTCAAATCAAATCATTTATTTTGGTCATTGACCAGCACAGGAAATAGAGTCACATTTTCATACAAACTTGGTATGTTTGGTACATTAAAAATATAAATATAACTACTGAAGCACAATATGGGTGAGGGAGCGGAAAGGAAGGGGAAACAGGGTAAAAACATACAATGCCCAGATCCACCAAATTGTAGATTCAGAGAAGAAGATTACTGGACACACAGTTAGCTTTTGGGACGAGTCATTCCCTGACGGATTTTGTATGCTGCTGCACAGAACTTTGCAACATTGTAGGTTGTAGCTGAATTAATATCTGCAAGTAGCATGGAGGTATAAAATTGTCCTGAATGGCCTGGGTGCTTGTATAACAGAGGTAAGATAAACCTGGTACGGATATCCCTGTAGAACGGGCACTGAAGGAGCACATGTTCTATTGTTTCTACATGACCCGAGTCACAGGGGCAGAGTTCTCAGTCTGATTTGGTTTTTTAAAAAAAATATTTTTCATATGCTGTATTAATATACTATCTGTTACCTTGACTATTGGTCTGAGACAGGCCTGTAGCCAGGATTTTGTTTCGGGGGGGGGGGGGAAGTGAGTTTGTTTCGGGGGGGGGCTGAGTCTGAGTGAAAGAGGGTCTACTCTAGCAAACCTTTTGTATCGTTACCCCAATACCCCCATGCATATGGGATATATTGAGCATGGTGATCAGATCATGATATGAATAAACATAACAGTTTAAATAATGTACCAGTAAGGCCTTCTCACCCCCCAAGCCTCCCAAGCCCCCCCCTCCCCCGGCTACATGCCTGGTCTGAGACTATTTTGCATCTGGGTTTTTGGGCGTTAGGTCCTGCAATAAAACACTATCTTCATTCCAAGTGATGTAATAATATAATATACTTTATTTATATTCTGCTCTATCTCCCCGAGGAGACTCAGAGAGGATTACAGAATACATATATGGCAAACATTCAATGCTATTATACACAATTAACATCAGAGATAGACAGATGGCAAACATTCAGTGCCATTACACAATTAACAACAGAGACAGACAGTACATAGACAAAGAAGAGGCTTCCCACTTTTCATCTCTGGCATCTGGAGGCTGTTCTTGACTCGGCCATGGGGAGGTGCTGTTGTTCCATTTTCCATGCCGGGGAGGCTGTTGTCCATGGACACCTTCCTGACTGAATTTTGCCGACATGTTTTCAGGGTACCTTTTACCTTCTCACCTAAACGGTACCTATTTATCTACTCACATTGCTGGTTCCTAACTGCTAGGTGAGAGGAAGCTAGGGGTGATGGTGGGAACTCACCCCGACCTGTGGCTTGAACTTCCGCTCTTCCAGTTGATAAGATTTTCAGTAGTTCACAGTGTAATCCACTGTGATATCCGTGGGTTAAACATTTCATGGCCTGCAAAATTAAACTAAGTCCTCTTTTGCACCCCAAAAGGCAGATAACTGAAGCATTTTAAGAGAGAGACTTGACTGTCATGAGGAACGTGCCACATATATGGTCCCTATATGGTCAACAAAGGAGCATTTTGTCTTATGCAAAAGAGAACTGAGAGTGGTTAACAAAAAGGATTATAATAGCTGAACTTTCTCTTAAGTGTGAAAGCTTTTTCAGGATATTTTTCTTCCTGATGCAAGAGACAAAATAGGACTACAATAACAAACTGGATCAGCCCATCAGCACTGTCCGTGGGTGCACTATCTTCCACTACATCTAAAGGCCAGGGATTATTGCAGAGAGTAGATGGCAGACTGTCTGGCCCATTTAGTTCTATCTACTCCTCATTTCTCAGCATTTGCTGTCTCATTCTGCCTAATATCAGGGCTGGCACTGATCAGTGGTTTCAGGATGGGGCCATAAGCAGCAATCTATTATAAGCCAGTAGCTAAGAATCAGCAATTTCCATATTGAGAGATAAAAATTAAATCAATCAATCAAATAAATAAATTGTGAGAGAGAATGATAGTTAAGCAAGAACAGCCATACTGAACCAAAGAACAAACTAACAAACAAAACCAAAGAGCAAAAAGAATCAAAAGAATAACCAGAAATAGAGTGAAATGCCTGAAGAAGCTTTTTTTTCCTGGGCAAGGCTCACCTGTAACAGGAAGCCCACTTTCTTTTCCAGAAGATTGCTACCTCCAGTTTAGTGGGCAGATGTCCTTCCATCTTTTCACCATGACAGCAAATCCTTGTGGTTCCCTGGAATATTTAATTGTTCAATTTATTTCTTGTGGGCACTTGAACAATTCCACTATGGTGCACCATCTGAAAAGTTTGCAGTTGGAAATAGGTATTAAAAATCAGGGATGCTTTCCTTCTTGTCAGAAGTGATTTATTGAACATGACATTACCCTGAAATGGAACTTCCTTGGCTCCATTTACTTTAAAAAAAATTACCTTGGAACACCTTGGAAAGCTAGAGGACCATTCAGGTTGAGAATAGCACCATTGACCTGCCCCAAATGATAGCAATTCTTTGAAGCTGAGCAAGGGAACACTGAACTGCTTCCTCTCCAATCATAGGGTTGGAAAGGTAGCTATTTTCTGTACTTTCTTGAATGATGGCTTTTATGGCGTTCTGAAGCATATATTAACTTCTTACTGTGCTGAGAATTATACACATAACTTTCAGTAAATTTAATAACAGTGAAACAGATGATTCTTGATAAAGGCAGGGGTTACAGCTCTTGATCGGTGCTCTTTCAGATTAGAAGGAGGGATAGCAACTTGCCATACCAACTGTAAATGCTCAAAATGCTCTGTCCTCTAGTTTCATTTTCTATTTATACTTACC
Source organism: Anolis sagrei ordinatus (assembly GCF_025583915.1). Taxonomy (NCBI): domain Eukaryota; kingdom Metazoa; phylum Chordata; class Lepidosauria; order Squamata; family Anolidae; genus Anolis; species Anolis sagrei. The sequence continues at coordinate 152,303,966 of NW_026845477.1, read as the reverse complement.
CGGAAATTTGTGCTGAAGCGAATACTTTTCAAAATGGACTTCTAATGGTGGACTCCCCACAGATATGGATCTGAGGTCAATGTTGTTGTTTTTTATATTACCGGGAAAAGGCTACTGCTGCTTGCTTCCTGCAATTCATCATGAGTCATCATGCAAGAAACATCATTACTCTTCACTTTTGCCAACCAGTATTGGATTTATGTACACAAGCTAAATAAGCTACGAATTAGCACAGGGATGGGAGTCACAGTACTCCTTACTATTTTCTATTGTGTGGTCTGTTAGGAGTTGCAGTTCAGTAACACAGTATAACACTATTTTTGTCCCTGGGTTATTTCCTAATTGGTTTTATAATAAAAAACATGGAAAATTGATTAAACTGCAAAAACTTTGTTTTGCAGCACATTTCACTGTAGTTTTTCAATGAATATCTGATAGCCTCAACCAATTCAACATAGTTTGTGGCAACCAAAAAAAAATATGAACATGGCCATACAGCCCAATTTTTTTTACAATAAGCCAGTAATTCCAGCCATGAAAGCTTTTGAGAATACATTGAAAATCTCTATGAGGAGGAACTGTTCCAAGACACACAAAAATTAGAAAAACGAAGGACCAGGAAAGCACATCTACTGTGCTCCCTGACTTTCCTTCTACTCTGCAGAGACACAGATACTATCCTACAATTTCTTGCAGCCAAAAGTAATTTCAGTTTATTTTTCTGGAACATGGCCATACAGTCCAAAAACCTTACAACACCCTCCCCCCAATGAAGTTTTTCAAAATAAGTACTGCACAATTAAACAGAAAATAACACTTTCAAACCAGGAACAGATTTTTCCCCAAAATTTGTTACATAGTGTAATATTTAAGAGTGACACAGCAACCCCTTTCTGGGTTTCTTCACCTGCCTGTCGGGATCCCTAAGAGGGTTGTGATGGGGTGTCAGAGGAGTCTCCAAAGTCCAAGAAAACACAGTATTTTTTGTTGGTCATGGGGCTTCTGTGTGGGAAGTTTGGCCCAAGTCTATTGTTGGTGGGGTTCAAGGAGATCTTTGATTGTTGGTGAGTTATAAATCCCAGCAACGTCAACCCCCAAATGTCAAGTTCTATTTTCCCCAAACTCCATCAGTGTTCACATTTGGACACATTTGTTGAGGATTCGTGCCAAGTTTGGTCCAGATCCATCATTTTTGAGTCCACAGTGCTCTCTAGATGTAGGTGAACTACAACTAAAAAACTCAAGGTTAATGCCCACCGAACTCTTCCAGTATTTTCTGTTGGTCGTGGGAGTTCTGTGTGCCAAGTTTGATTCAATTCCATCATTGGTGGAGTTCAGAATACTTTTTGATTGTAGGTGAACTATAAATCCCAATAACTACAACTCCCAAATGACAAAATCAATCCCTCCACCAACCCCATCAGAATTCAAATTTGGGCATATCGGGTATTTGTGCCAAATTTGGTCCAGTGAATGAAAATATATCCTGCATATCAGATATTTATATTACAATTCATAACAGTAGCAAAATTACAGTTATGAAGTAGCAAGAAAAACAATTGCATGTTTGAGGGTCACCACAGCATGAGGAACTGTATTAAGGAAATGCAGCATTAGGAAGGTTAAGAACCACTGGTTTAGAGCAAAATAATAGCAACAAATATAAACTTTTGCAGAACTCAGAGTAATATAAATATATTATGGGGATTAGGGTCTCAGTAAGACTCAATCGGACTTTGTATGTGGATTTTCCTTAAAACACTTTATAGGGATGTTCTTCTATGTATTGCAGAGATTAAAAGAGGCTGCGATCTCTATGTTGCTTAGAACTAGCCTTCAGTTGAGCTGTTGAGAATTCAATGAATTTACAAAAACTACCTTACTGCTACATGGAAAGATGCAAACAGCAAAAGATAGTTTCTGTGTGGCAAGTGAAAGTAGCAGAATTTCTGCCAGGCAGCTTTAATGAGACTATTAACCTGTAAGTAATGCAATAGAAGGCAGCTTGTTGGGTTTAAATCCATTTATTAGATTGTCATCATGGATTCAGATTCTAGCTGCTGCTTTACCTTACATTTGTTCTCTAGCTGCTCAATCATTTGTTCATGATTATTAAATAAATGTGCTGTCTTTCTCATCCCAGCGGCCATCAGGTCTGACAATCCCTGGTAGCCCAAGGTCAAATCTGATTTGGTTGAATATTTATTTCAGATTCCATGTCTCTGTTGTTGAATAAGGGCTGTAATCAATGAAAGGAGATTGAACTGTCTTTACCATGGGGTTTGCCTGACAATTTTTGTTTTTCCATTATGTACTTTTATACTGACAGCATGGCAGAAAAGACGGCTTTTCACTGAGCTCTGACAGAAATAGTACTTTGCTTTTTGTAAACTTCAGGTTGGTTGCCTTGTGTATCGCAGTGTTTTGAATTGCGAACATGCAACCCTGTCTTCAGAATTCCCTTTCAAGGACAACCTAGCTGACTCGGCTTTTAAAAATCTTATAAAGCTGGAAAAAAGTATCCTATTTCATGCCAGGATATTATTTATTTATTTGAAGAACACTGAGATTATCCTGCTAGGCATGCAGTATGTACCGACTCAGTTGGTGACATGCCAGTGATGAAAGGACCTCTTCACATTACTGTTTTTTCCAGTGTCAGTTTAAGACATCTGTAGTTTTCTTCAGACATTTCGATTTGAGAAATGTCCTAGCCCCTTGTATGTTTTAGTGGATGCCTCATTTTTGGATCAATGTGTATTATGAAATATTTTCAGTGTTTTGTGAGAAAAGTGTTTATTATTTATCTTTTATTCGTTGTTTTGGAATGATGATAATATTTATATACCGTATATTCTGGGGTACAACACGACTTTTTGACCCTGGAAAATCCTTTCAAAAGTTGGGGGCCGTCTTGTACCCGGGGTATAAGTTGGCAGGGATGGAGGAGAGCTTTCTGCCTTCCTTCCTGCCTTCCTTCTTTGTCGGACTCAGCTCTGCCCTGCCAGGCAGTCCCAGGGAGAACCTGCCAGAGCAGGAGGCGCATGCGCACTCCCTCTTCCCCTCGCTCGATAGCTGGCTGGTAGGCCTGGGTAACAACGGAAAAATTTGTTTCTAAAATCGATTTGTATTTGGAGGGTTTTTTTGTTTCGATATTTAAAATAATTACAAAATTTTCCTTTTAAAAAGTTCGATATTTACGAAATTTCGTAAATGGTAAAAAATTAACGAATCGATTTCCGAAACAATAACGAATTGATTCGTTAATGGCGGACGCGACCGCGAAATACGCTAAAAAACCTCCAAAACCTTCTGAAGCTTCCATCTCCCTCTGTTGTTGACTGTTGGTGTGATATTATAATTTTTTTTCACTAATTAAACCATAAAACTGGCCCAGACATGCGGAAATAATAATGAAACGACCTCAAAACATTAACAAAACGAATACAATATCGAAATACGACGCATTTACAAAACGTTTTTGAAAATTCGTTTTTTTAATAATTGCTCCAGAATGGTTCGTTATCGTTTTGTAATTGAAAAAATTAACGAATTATTAACGAATTACGAATTAACGAAACAAAACCGCCCAGCCCTACTGGCTGGCTGTCTGGCTTTGGGGAGAGAGAGGAAGGAAAAGGAGGGAGGAAGGCAGCGTGAGTTCAGAATGCTCACTGATTGCACATGAACTGTAAATCCCAGCAGCTCCCAAATGCCAAGGTCAGTTTTCCCCAGACCCCTGCAGTATTCTCTGTTGCTCATGAAAGTTCTGTGTGCTCTTTGATTACAGGTGTACCATAAATCCAAGGAGCTCCCAAATGTCGAGGTCTATTTTCCTCGAATTCCACTAATGTTCAAATTTGGGCATATTGAGAGTTCATGTCAGGTTTGGTCCAGATCAATAACTGTTTGGGTTCACAGTGCTCTCTGGATGTGTGAACTACATCTCCCATTAATAACTGTCAAATTCTCCTCCTAAACCGTTCCAATATTTTCTATTGATCATGGAGGACTTTGTGCCAAGTTTGGTCTGTAATTCGTGAAGGTCTCAGTGGTCTGAGGAAGTTATAGCTGAATCAATTGAAGGTACTGCATATCCCATCATCCGTTGTCCACCGTCCCCCAAACATTGTTTTTGTGATTAATCACTATGCTTTAATTATGTTCCATTTGTAACAATGAAAGTACATCCTGCATATCATATATTTACATTAAGATTTATAAGAGTAGCAAAATTATAGGTTTGGTTTGTGTGGTTTTAATAATGGATGTAATTGTTTTTAGATGTTTTTAATACTTTAGTTTGGATCGCCCTCCTTCTCTCCCTCCTTTTACAGGGTGGGAGGAGGAGGAAGAGGGGTGGTCTTATACGGGAAGTATATCCCAAACTCTATATTTTAACTGGAAAAGTTGGGGGTCGTCTTATACACCCAGCCATCTTATAGGCTGGAATATATGGTATATCCCATCTTTTCTCTGGGTCTGGGACTTAATGTGGCTTACAAATGTTAAAAAAATATACAACTTTCAAACTCATGCCATACAAAAATTTAAAATAGACTTAAACTAACAATGGGATTTAAGTATTTAAAAACAGATAAGAAAACAAATAAGCAGTACAGCACAATCTGAAAGGCCCTTTCACCTCTCAGCAACCAGTCAATAAAAGCCTTCCAAAATAAAGTCTTTACCTGTCTATGAAAGGATAGCAGATTTGATGTGACTTCCCCTGGAGTATTGCATCCAGTTCTGAGCACCACAATTGAAGAGGTATACTGACAAGCTGAAACATGTCTAGAGAAGGGGGACCAAAATGACCAGAGATCTGGAATCCATGCCCCATGAGTAGCAGCTTGAAGAGCTGGATACGTTTAGCCTACAAAAGAGAAGGATGAGAGGTGACATGATTGCCATGTTTAAATATTTGAAAGGCTGTCACGTTGAGAAGGGGTCAAGCCTGTTTTCTGCAGCTCTGGAGAATAAGACATGGAGCAGTGGATTCAAATGGCAAGAAGAAGACTCCACTTAAACATTAGGAAGAACGGTAAGAGCTGTTCGGCAGTGAAATGCGCTGTCTGGGGTGTTTTGATTGTGTATTTCTGAATGTGATGGGGTTGGACTGAATGGCCCATGTGGTCTCTTCCCACTCTACAATTCGAAGATGCCAATCTAACCCAGGCATGGGCAAACTTTGGCTCTCCATGTGTTTTGAACTTCAACTTCCACCATTCCTAACAGCTGGTAGGCTGTTACAAATTGTGGGAGTTGAAGTCCAAAACACCTGAAGGACCAGAGTTTGCCCATGCCTGGTCTAACCTCTCTAGAGAAGGAAATTGAAAGCCTGGAGGCAATACTGAGAAGACATTCAGTCAATCAATCAATTGATCTTATTATACATCACATACCATTAAAATACAAGGTATGCACTATACAAAAATATTATAGAAAAGCTAAACGATGCAAAAAAAAGTATTGAGTAATATAAAATCAAAAATTGTTTAAAATATTTCACATGTAAACAGCGTGATATCATTTAGTACAGTTTAAAAGGCAAATAAATCCTAAGGATTACATATGTGATCAAATCATGATTGTACAACTCTTTGAAGCATAGAAAAGGAACTTTGCAACAATTTCTGTGAGATATTTTCCGTATCAGGTAATAGATAAAACAAATATCACTCACCTCCCTTGTGTTTCCTTGAGATATACCTGTGAAGTTGGTGGAACTGAGAGATAGGGCCTAACCAGAAAATCTCAAATGCAGACAGAGTTATATTGGAGAATTCAGTCTTGCAGGTAATATGAATTCACGCCATATAGGGGTTATCCAGAAACAGACCAGCCACTACTAGAACTATTGTATGCCAGCCCCAGTTAACAATCTTGCTGGATCAAAAGAAGTGTCTGAACACTCTTTAATTACTCTACATTAGAGTAATTAAAACAGAATATAAGTAAAAAATGTGCCCCGTGACTAAATTCAAAGCTTCTTTTCATGGTTGAAGTTGGCACACCAGCTTTAAGCATTCCTGGCCACCGCAGAAACTTATCTACTCAACAGTGAACTTCATTAATCTAAAGAGGACATTCTTAGATGCGTTTGTAAAGAATAAGACCTTATATTAACTACAATACACGTTGACACAGAAGTAGCATACAATGGCTAATTGCTAGTCCCAAAAAGAACAAACCCATTGAATCACTGGGATGTACATAAGTGTTGATTCACTTTCCATTAATTGATTCTGTTTGTGGTTAGCAGTTGGGATTAGAACATTTAGTATACATAATTACCCATTTTAAAAAGTGAAAATAATAGACTTTTCGAGAGAGAAGAAAAACAGAATATAAAATGGTTAATAAAATGTTAAGGTTGGAAAGTTGGACATAATTAAATATTTAATTACCATTAATTCTTTTGTTTTTGTTTTTGTTTTTTTGCATTGGTAATGGTAAAAACATTTCCTTAATGGAGACTAATGACTAACTAGACGATGGTTAGTTAAATTAGCATTGATGGTTTTGAATGGTTGTCTGGGGACTGAAACAAGTATCTTGGCAGTTGAAATGTGTTTGGCAGAGAAGACGGAAATCTTAGTTTTGAGTATAAGTTGGGAAGTTTGTGTTGAGTTACTACTTTTCAAAAAACCCAGAAATTTTATATATATATATATATATACATACACATACATATACATATACATATACACACATACATACACCAGTTAGGGAAACAGGATTACTGGTAATTCATTTTCATGGTGGAAGCCCATGTCATTCTCATATAACCTATGTAATTGAGTTTGTTTCCCCATAGTCATCAGCACATGGTGCAAGTCTTGATTAACCGAACAGCATAACAAATATTCTCATTCTTTATTGAGGACTCAATCTGCCGTGTATTACATCATCCATGTAACTAATTTACAGAGATTGGAAACATTATTTTTATTACTACTACTCCCCAATAACTCCCATATAGCCTATACTTCTGGGCTGTTTTCCCAGATCCCACTAACTGAGAAAATAAAACTGCTGGATCTGATGCCATCAAACGGGACTATGCAAGATATCAGAGGCATCCCGTTCAACTTCCAGTTTGATGGCGGCGAGAGAACATCAATCCACACACTCGCTGGAAAGCAATCTACAATCCTGATCGCATCCTCCCAACCAGACACCATCCCTCTTTCAAATCGTCACCCAACCTTCTGGGGACTTGGAGGGGACCTCGGAAGGTAGGTTTGGCGGTGGATTTCAACTAAAAAGAGGAGAAAAAGAGGTTGGGAGCGGGTAGGTAGAGCACCGAGGCACCGCTTCTACGGCCTCGTGGATGCTCCCTCCCAGCTGTTTTTGCCGCTTTTGCCAACAATTACAGAGGATCCATAAACTGGGAGCTGTTGCCGCGGCCCGACCATCTGGAGGAGATTTGGGGTGCTGCACTTCGAAGAACCGTGAGCAGTGAGGCACCGTGGTGTTGCTGGCGTCCCCCCTCCCTCCCCCGGAGACTGCCGGACGCCATTGGAGTTCCGGCGACTAAGAGCAACGGACAGTGGGAAGGAGGTGAGGAAAGTCGTGTGAGTGATCTACGAGCGCCAGTCTACCAGGCCGTTTTCACCGGGCCTGCGCCGTTCTTCCCCCTCCTTTCCTCAACCCACTCTCCCAGTCCTTACTTTACCTTCATCCCCTTCATCGCTGGGGTGCCTACGGCCGCCATTACAGCTGGCGCATTACGGATCGCCGCCTCTCGGCCCTTCTGGCCCAGGCCAACATTAACAACAACCGCGCCACCATTTCCATCACGGTCTGGCAGCCCACGGCCTGTAGGCCGGCCTCACAGACCCAGGGCCTAACGCGCATTGGACGCCAAAGAGAGGAAATTAACCCTCCCCTTGAACCTGTTGATTTCAGCGGCAGGGGCGGCTGACGAAGGAGAGCAGAAGAGAGAAATAGGAAACCGTGAGTCTACCCGAAGGGTGTATAAGAACTGCAAACTGGCATTGACATTGTGCGGAATTCTTTGACAGTGTGCAGGATTGTTTATGGCCTCGCCATCACTGTAATAACATCAGCTAATAATATAGTGTGGACGTTGGGCCCAATTAACAGATTTAACACCACACTACGGACATTTTGGGCCTAAACGAAAATCCGGAAGCTCTGTCCGCTCATGATTCAGCGTTTCTGATACAATCTACAGAGCTCTAGGCCCAAGGAATTAGTCACTCATTTATGTTATACTGCCCTCTATGGTCAAGCTAAACTATGCATATAACATCTTTACACAGTGTGCAATTTGTGAACTTGTGCTGCTAATTAGAAAGAACTGCAATTGTTGCCTTATCCTGCAGACTACCAGCTGTTCTGCTTTGTGGCATTTCCTCTTGAGGCGGTCAAGGAAAGCTGGGGGCCAGGCTTCTGGGTGCCGGCTTGTTTCTCCACAGACCCAAGGAGCCGGGTGCTGTGGCCTGAATTGTCTGCCCTGACTGAGTGGTTTGAAAATCAACTTATTTATATAAGGCAGTAATCTTGCACTATTTGCACTATTTTGCACTATTGAACTAGTCTAGCTCTAAATTTAGTCAAGCACTTTAGATCTTCTTGCCAGAATCCTTGCCAATAACCATCTGGTCCCAAATTAAGTGGTTACTATTATTGCACTTTAATCAAATACTCTGGGTCCCTGTACTGTCACTTTGAAGTTCGTATATATATATATATATATATATATATATATATATATATATTATTAACCATCTGCACTTTACTCCTATGTCAATGTTTACATTATCTTTGCTGTTATTGGTATTTTATCAGCTATCAGCACAAGTGCACTTTACAACAATTTCAGCACAGGTGCACTTTACAGCTCTCACAACACTGGAAGGAGCAAGTAGCATCAAGGGGCGGGAATATTGGGATCCAGAGACAGGTAACCATAATTATAAACAAGCTTCTGTTGCTAAGATAACAACTGTTGGAAATGGAGGGTGGTTCCCCTGGGGAGGTGGGCCTATGGGTGGGGGGGGGGGGCGCCATAGAGGTGGTGACAGGTAGAGGGAGATACGGGAAAGGGAGAACAAAACATCAATTTTGGCCCAAAATTTATAATAACAAATTGGCAACCTTCAAAAATACTAAGAACCAAAGACAAAATCAAATTCGGCTCAAAATTCATAATAGGACATTGGCAATTCCAAAAATTAACGCTACAATCCGGCCCGAAACAAACAAAAATAGATTGGCGATCAAACAATCCTCTCCTGACAAGATACAACTGAGGTGCCAGGTTGGTGGCCCCTCCAAGCTAAAAGTGGTGCTGCTCAATGCCAGGTCGGTAAATGGAAAAACTTCCATCATCCAAGAAAAGTTCAGCACCAACCAAAAGTTCAGCACCAACTCGGTTCAGCACCAACCAAGGCTTGGAGGGCGGGGAGGCAGAGTCGCAGTGGTCTACAAGGAGTTTATCCCCCTGATCAGGTGTCCCATCCCACATTCAAGAAGAACGAGCTGACCTGGCTTGTATAACGGAGACCTGGTTGGACGAGGGGGGAGGGGTCAATCTCTCCCAACTCTGTCCACCAGGTTACTCCGTTCAGCACCAACCAAGGCTTGGAGGGCGGGGAGGCGGAGTCGCAGTGGTCTATAAGGATTTTATTCCACTGATCAGGTGTCCCATCCCACAATCATCTTCCTTTGAATGTGCCGGCTTTAGGATAGGTGACCAGGACAGGATAGGGATTCTGTTAGTGTACCGACCACCCCGCTGCACTACAGTCTCCCTACCTGAGCTAGCAGGAGTGGTCTCGGACATGGCGTTGAGCTCCCAACGGCTTTTAGTCTTGGGAGATTTCAACATCCATGCCGAGGCCTCTCTTTCTGGTGCGGCTCAGGACTTCATGGCCACCATGGCAACCATGGGCCTGTCCCAACTAATATCTGGTCCCACCCATAGTGCCGGACACACCTTGGATTTGGTCTTTTCGCAAGGATGGGATGAGAGTGACGGGATGGAGGAGCTGACCATCGCTCCTTTGCCATGGACCGATCACTACCTGATCAGATTTAGACTAACTGTGCCTTCTAACCTCTGCAGGGGTGGTGGACCCATTAGAATGGTCCGCCCCAGGAGACTGATGGGGTTGGACTGGATGATGGCCCAGGAGGTCTCTTCCAACTCTTGGATTCTAGGATTCTATGATTCTAGGTCTGGGTGCATCCACACTGTGGAATGAAAGCAGTCTGACCCCGCTTGAACTGTCCTGTCTGTAGTCATGCAAGACCTTTCACCTTTTGTCGGAATCACTAGGTTGTTGTAGGTTTTTCCGGGCTATATAGCCATGTTCTAGAAGCATTCTCTTCTGATGTTTCGCCTGCATCTATGGCAAGCATCCTCAGAGGTAGTGAGGTCTGTTGGAACTAGGAAAATGGGTTTCTATATCTGTGGAATGACCAAGGTGGGACAAAGAACTCTTCTCTGCTGGAGCTAGGGGTGAACTGACCACCTTGATGAGCATTTGATGGCCTGGAAGTGCCTGGGGGAATCTTTTGTTGGCTCGCTGTGAAGCATTTGCTCGATCCTTCACGGATAAAATTGAGCGGATTCGGTCGGGTTTTGACGTCATGTTAACGGCAGTCTCTGGGGATGTAACGAGAGCATCTGCTTGTCCAGTTTTGTTGGATTCATTTCAATTGGTTCAGCTTGAGGATGTGGACAGGATCCTTGGAGAGGTGCGACCCACCACATGCATCCTAGACCCCTGCCCTTCCTGGCTGATCAAGGAAGCCAGAGGGGGTTTGGCAGAGTGGGTGAAGGTGATGGTTAATGCCTCCTTACAGGAAGGAAAATTTCCAGCGAGCTTAAAACAAGCTATTATAAAACCGCTGTTGAAGAAACCATCACTGGATCCCACTCAATTGGACAACTAGCGGCCAGTTTCCAATCTCCCCTATTTGGGCAAGGTCATGGAACGTGTGGTGGCGACACAACTCCAGGGGTTTCTGGTAGACACTGATTATCTAGACCTGGCACAGTCTGGCTTTAGGCCGGGACATGGAACTGAGACAGCCTTGGTCGCCTTGGTAGATGATCTACGCAGGGAGCTAGACAGGGGGAGTGTGTCCCTGTTAGTTCTGCTGGACCTCTCAGCAGCCTTCGATACCGTCGATCACCGTCGATCACGGTATCCTTCTGGGCCGCCTCATGGATATGGGGCTCGGAGGCACTGCTTTGCGGTGGCTTCGATCCTTCCTTGAGGGACGGACCCAGAAGGTGTTATTTGGTGACACCTGTTCGGAACTCACTCCCCGGGGAGATCAGATCGACGACTTCCCTTCTAGCGTTTAGGAAAAAACTAAAGACCTGGATGTGGGACCAAGCTTTTGGCCATGCTGACAACTAACTAAAGGACCTGTCGATAGACAAGGACAATGGAATGGAATGGATATATGGACTCTGATATATGGACTCTGACATGAGATAGTTTTTATGATTTTATTAGGTATTGATGTTTTATTTTAATTGTTGAATTGTTATATTTTGTATTGTTTGTTGTGTGTTTTGGGCATCTAATTGTGCCTTTCCTGTAAGCCGCCCTGAGTCCCCCTCGGGGTGAGAAGGGCGGGGTATAAGTAGATGAAATAAATAAATAAATAAATAATATTTGTTGAGAGGTGATTAGATGTCCCTGATTGTTTTCCCTCTGTTTTTTTTGCTGTTGTAATTTTAGAGGTTTTTTTAATACTGGTAGCCAGATTGTGTTCATTTCCAAGGTTGCTCCAGGCACTGCCAGGCCATCAAATGCTAATCAAGGTGGTCAGTTGAAACATTCACAGGAGGACGGCCTTTGTAGTTGGGGAATGTGTTCAGCACCAGGGAGAGCTCCAGGCTAGCATCTATTGCAATGCTGGACCAAAACATGGGGCCCAGCAGCCAATTCTGCCCACATTCCGGCTTCAATCCAAGGAAAATATATCAAGTATGTTACTCTTCTGGCAGATCTGTTGCCAGGCTTTCCTTCTGGCTTGGATGTGGGCCCAGGCCCATTCTTTCCTTAAAAATATCAAGAATTTGCACCAGACATGACCAGGGCTGGAGATCTAACGGCATACACTTCTTCACTCCTTTGTTAGTAGAGCTGACTAAGGTGCTCCCTCCTTCCTTTGCTCCTTCCTTCCCTCTTTCCCTTCTTCTTTCCTGCCTGCCTTCCTTCCTTCCTTCCTTCCTTCCTTCCTTCCATCCATCCATCCATCCATCCATCCACCCATCCCTCTTTCCCTGTTTTCCCCTAGTTCTCTCCTTCCCTTTCACTACTCTATTTTTCTCCTTCCTTCCCTCTTTCCTTCCTTCCTTCCTTCCTTCCTTCCTTCCTTCCTTCCTTTCCTCTTTCCAATCTCTTCTCTCTTCTATC
>NW_026845477.1:152147158-152291054 GCF_025583915.1 Anolis sagrei ordinatus | reverse complement strand
ACACAACAAGATGAGTCCACAGCAGACACTCTACTGGCTGTTGTATTGGATCACATGTCGGACACTTCCCAAATGTCTAGGACTGTGTGATGTATTGTCGAATAATGTGTGCAGATCCCAGTAAGGTGGCCTTCTGCAGCTGGCAGATGGTAATTTTGTCAACGCCGATTGTGTTTAGGTACAGGCCAAGGTTTTTAGACACTGCACACAGTGTGCCGATCACCACTGGGACCACCTTGACTGGTTTGTGCCAGAGTCTTTTCAGTTCGATTTTTAAATCCTCATAGCATGTCAGCTTTTCCAGTTGTTTCTCCTCCTCCTCCTCTTCCTCTTCTTCTTCTTATTTCATATTTACCTCTCCCTGCGACATGTAATATGCAGTTGTGTTCAATTCAGATCAGACTCTTCCTGGAGGATGGTACTGAACACAATGTGCTTCTTTCCAAAACATTGTCTTCCGCTTGTATTCCCTTACAAGTTACTTTATTTAAGTGACTTGAAGGGGAGCTGTGGGGCAGGGGTTCAGCTGGTGCATCAGCCGGGCCAGAGAGCCAAGGAGGTTCTGCAAATTTCTGGTGACCTCCTCCCTTAAAAAAAAAAATCATCTCAGTCTTCTTCTATTGTATTATTGTATAAAGATTAGCAAAATACAGATTGTCAGGTATTTTCTTGACTTTTTACAAGACCTGTCTATTTTTCCAACAAAACAGATAATTTCACTCTATGGAACAGGGTGTATGTACTTCTGAATTCTAGTTGTTGATCATAGTTCGCATTGATACTGTAACCAGAATGCTCCCACCTCTCTTTTAAGACCACATTTGGATCTTAAGTCTTCAGTTTTCAAAGGAGCCCTCACTTTGGCCCAAAAGCAGTCCTGTTCTTCCTTTAAATTCATCTGTGTATGTGGGGAGCAGTAAAAGCCCTTTCAGGAAAATGTGCAAAACAACCAGAGCGAAAACACAGCAACAGTGTGTGAAATCCAGGCAATATGAATCATTTCCCCACTGGCAAGAAAGCCTGTAGCAGTCAGGCTGGCTGTGCTCAAAAATAATTTCTTTGATTTCCACCAAATTGTATTGCCTTGGTGACAGTATTTAATTGTGTTAAGTACTGAAATAGACACAACTCAAAACCCTCAGGGCTCAACTTAATAATAATAATTTAAAAAAAACCCGACACAATGACCTTTTCGAAAGCAGCACTGAAACACTTACCGGTAGTCCTTTTCTTTCCCACAGTAGGATGCGATGAACCATGTTCATCACCCTGAAAATCCTTGTTTTTCTGCTCCTCTTCCAAAAAAGCCTAATCACTATTCCTTACACAAATGTCAGTGGGTAAATCCTATTTTCGAAATCCACAGGGATTGGAAAAGGAATCCCCATGCCTCCAGAGAGCCAGCAAGCTTCTGATTCCAGTGGGAAAGTTTACATTTGACCCAATCCAGGACATTTGAAAGTACTGATTTGGATCTTTGGGTTCAGAATGTATTTATTTAATCAATTGTTTACTTTATTTTACCCTTCCTTTCCCCAATATAGAGACTCAAGGTGGCTAACAGCAAACATGACACAATACAATTAAAACAGAGCAAATGAATATAAATAAAGTAAGTATATAAAATTTTAAAAACAGTTAAATATCTTGTGTCATGAAACATAAAAATATTAAAATACATTTGAAGCTCCACTTAAAAACTAGACAGCCCCTCAAAATCCCAATCACACTATCCCCAGCAGTCCACCCCTCACCATTCCTTAAACGACTGATAGTAGAGGTAAATCCAGAAGATCATAGTTCTAACAGGCTCATATAGAGCTTTATAGATAACTTAGAATTGTGGCCAGAAACAGCAGCCATTGGAGCTGTTGTGACAGGGGAATTGTGCACTCCTGTAGCCAGCCCCAGCGAATAACCTGGCTGCTGCTCTTTGGACCAACCAATGCTTCTGAGCACTTTTCATAGACCCCATTTTAGTTCATTACACTAAACCAAATGGGATGTAACCAAGGCATGTACCACTGTGTCCAGATCCAAATTTTCCAGAAACGGGTGCAGTTGGCTGTGCAAAAGCATTCCTGGTCACTGCTGAAACCTGGGTGTCCAGATTCAGATCTGAATCCAAGAGTACCCCCAAACTGTGAACCTGTATTTTCAGGGGTAGTGTGACCCCCATCTAACACAGATTAGATCTCTATTCCCAGATCTGTTTTTTGACTAATCAGGAGCACCTCTCGCTTATCTGAATTAAGCTTCAATTTATTTGCACTCACACAATCTATTACACCAGAACTCCTAACAGCTGGTAAACTGGCTGGGATTTCTGGGAGTTATAGGCCAAAAAACTGGTGACCCACAGGTTGAGAACCACTGACCTAGAGGAACTTTTCATCAGCTGCCCAAAGGCTGTGGAATGACCTGTTCAACAGCTAGATCAGTTGTCAGAATTTAAGGCACAATTGAAGACCTATCTCTTCCAGCAGGTCTACCCAGTCAGTTTTGTGAATTTTAATCTGGATTTAACAGTAGATTTTAAATTATATTTTAATCATTATATTTTAATTCTGTGTATCTTATTGTATGTCTTTTAATAATGTTTTATCTTATGTTTTAATGATTTTGTATAGTGCCTCAAGCCACAGGGGGAGGTGTGTAAAATAATAATAATAATCATAATCATAATCATAATCATAATCATAATCATAATCAAACAACCATGGTCTTATTTTCCCACATGAGAGATCCTTTTCTTTTTTCTTTTCTTTTTCTTTTTTTGCTTTCTCCTCCTTTGTATAGGCCATCCCTTAGTTACAAACATCTAACTTAAAATGACACATAGTTAAGAACAGGGGTAAGATAACAGGAAGTGAGAGAAATCTACTCATAGGAAAGGAAATTCACTCCTGAAAGAGTGAAGCTTTATCATCAAATCCGTATTTTCACAACAAGCCAAATTTTTCTCATTCCAATTCTCACAGGGACAGAATGTGAGGTGGTTCTTCTGAACAGCGGCATAGACAGCAAAACAAACACCACAGTGGTGTTAACCCTTCCCTATGTTATCCAAAGCTTTAAAAAGGGGAGTGGGTAAAGTTACATATAAAATGCACCTGTTCTGACTTACATACAAATTCAACTTAAGAACAAACCAACAGAACCTATCTTGTTTGTAACCTGGGGGCTGCCTGTGGTCCTCTTTGATAACCAGAAATTATTTGATTACTGTACTCTTTGACACCACTTTGATGGCCGAAAGCGAGGAGGAGCTGAGGCGCCTTCTAATCAAAGTGAAAGAAGAAAGCGCAAAAGCTGGGTTGCAGTTAAACATAAAAAAACCCAAGATTATGGCAACATGAATGATTGACAACTGGGAAATAGAGGGAGAAAACGTGGAGGCAGGACAGACTTTGTATTTCTAGGTGTAAAGATTACTGCAGACGCAGACTGCAGCCAGGAAATCAGTAGACGCTTACTTCTTGGGAGGAGAGCAATGACCAATCTCAATAAAATAGTGAAGAGTAGAGACATCACACTGGCAACAAAGATCCGCATAGTAAAAGCAATGGTAT
Source organism: Anolis sagrei ordinatus (assembly GCF_025583915.1). Lineage (NCBI taxonomy): Eukaryota > Metazoa > Chordata > Lepidosauria > Squamata > Anolidae > Anolis > Anolis sagrei. The sequence goes on along the minus strand of NW_026845477.1, from coordinate 152,287,482 downwards.
TCCCCATAGTCACCTACGGATGTGAGAGCTAGGGATGGTCGAGCAAAGGAAGATAGATGCTTTTGAACTGTGGTGTTGGAGGAAAGTTCTGAGAGTGCCTTGGACCGCCAGAAGATCCAACCAGTCCATACTTCAGGAAAGAAAGCCCGACTGCTCAATGAAGGGGAGGATAGTAGAGGCAAAGATGAAGTACTTTGGCCATATCATGAGAAGACAGGAAAGCTTAGAGAAGACAATGATGCTGGGGAAAATGGAAGGAAAAAGGAAGAGGGGCCAACCAAGGGCAAGATGGATGGATGGCATCCTTGAAGTGACTGGCTTGATCTTGAAGGAGCTGGGGGTGGTGATGGCCAACAGGGAGCTCTGGCGTGGGCTGGTCCATGAGGTCACAACTGAACTAATGAACAACAAAACTCTTTGTTGGGTTAATGACTTAGATGAAGGGCTAGAAGGCATGATCATCAAGTTTGCAGACAACACCAAATTGGGAGGGATAGCCAATAGTCCAGAGGACAGGAGCAGAATTCAAAACGATCTTGACAGATTAGAGAGATGGGCCAAAACTAACAAAATGAAGTTCAACAGTGACAAATGCAAGATACTCCACTTTGGCAGAAAAATGAAATGCAAAGATACAGAATGGGGACGCCTGGCTCGAGAGCAGTACGTGTGAAAAAGATCTTGGAGTCCTCGTGGACAACAAGTTAAACATGAGCCAACAATGTGATGTGGCAGCAAAAAAAGGCCAATGGGATTTTGGCCTGCATCAATAGGAGCATAGTGTCTAGATCTAGGGAAGTAATGCTACCCCTCTATTCTGCTTTGGTTAGACCACATCTGGAATATTGTGTCCAATTCTGGGCACGACAATTCAAGAGAGATATTGACAAGCTGGAATGTGTCCAGAGGAGGGCGACTAAAATGATCAAGGGTCTGGAGAACAAGCCCTATGAGGAGCGGCTTAAGGAGCTGGGCATGTTTAGCCTGAAGAAGAGAAGGCTGAGAGGAGATATGATAGCCATGTATAAATATGTGAGAGGAAGCCACAGGGAGGAGGGAGCAAGCTTGTTTTCTCGTTCCCTGGAGACTAGGACGCAATGGAACAATGGCATTCAAACTACAAGAGAGGAGATTCCATCTAAACATTAGGAAGAACTTCCTGACTGTGAGAGCCGTTCAGCAGTGGAACTCTCTGCCCCGGAGTGTGGTGGAGGCTCCTTCTTTGGAAGCTTTTAAGCAGAGGCTGGATGGCCATCTGTCAGGGGTGATTTGAATGCAATATTCCTGCTTCTTGGCAGGGGGTTGGACTGGATGGCCCATGAGGTCTCTTCCAACTCTTTGATTCTATGATTCTTTGATTCTCTTCCATTGGTTATAAAAGTGCATAGATATCATTCTCATGCACCCATTCACAATAAAACATCTTTCAATTTTTTGGACTCTAGCTTCCAGAATCTGTAAACCACTGGCCACAGTATGGTTGATATTATGATAAGTAACACTAAGAAATACAGTAAGTCCTTTCTGCTGACGTTGATTATCTGGTATTTGATATATAGCATCATTAGTGTGAGATTCATTTCAAACTGAGATAGATAGAAAAGAAGGGTATTGGAGGGAGAATATAAATTAACTCTGACAAAATTAATTTCACCAAGTATTGCTCTCTCTTTCTTTGCTTACCCTCTGCAAGAGCAGACTTTTCATAATTATAGCAAGAAACCTCCCAGTGAAAATGGCTTTTAATTGTTTTTAAATCAGGCCGGCAATGCAGTATCTAATTAGAAGAAAGGCTTCCTGCTTGGAAGGCCCTTTAATCCCATGCTAACGTCAACACCCTGCAGTAGCTAAATATTTGTTTTTTTAGAGTTAGCCTTGTTTTCAACATAAAATTCCCAAAGAACGAAACAATGGACATCCTATGAGCAGATTGGAGCTAGCTGTGCTGTAACTACCTGTGGGCTTATTCTGAAAAGCTATGCTACAAACAACAGCATGAAGTGAAATGGCTTGGAACAGCGGTTGCCTGTGCAGAACTATTACATTATATGTCCAAGGAGAAACTGCGGTTTCAAAAGTCATGAAAACCTCAATACATTTTGAGAACGTTTTTATGTTGCATTCTATGCAAGTTGTTGATTCTAAAAATAAATGCAAACAATGATTTGAACATAAAGAACCACAGAAAACTGTGAGAAACAGGTATGCGTGTTGGGGGGAGTCAGGCTTGGAGAAAAGAGAGCATAAATGTTTTGGGATGTTAACATTCTCAGTAAATATACTGCACAACACATACAAAATCCAACTCGATGAGTCCCATATGAAAGACTTCTTATTATAGTGTAAGGAGGCTTTTGAAGAGAAATTCTACTTGCATAACAGCTGAAATACTTTCTATTGCCTCCAGCCTTTGCTGCTTCGCTTATTTTACCTCCTGAAAAACCGGCCTATTTCCGAATATACTATGAAGTATGAAGGATCTTGGCAGTCAAGTGGGGTCAGTCCTGAATAGTACCTGGATGGGAGACCATCAGGTGTTGTAAGCTATCCTTTTCAGAGCAAAGGATTGCTAAAACAACCTCTGAGTATTCCTTGCCCAAGAATATCTTATGACATTCATGGGGTTGCTATAAGCTGACAGGTGGCTTGAAAACACAAACTAATTGAGACTCTCCAATCCTGCCATTAGGGGGGTGGCTAGCAGGGACACTACTCCCACAAAAGGAGGTCATTGCCCCCCCAATAAGAATACTCTCACCCCTTCTATGTGAATTGTGCCCTTTTCTCCCCTAAACCCCACTGATGAGATTTCAACGAGGACTGCAGATAAGGAGGTCCATACCCGGTGAGCTTCTGCTAAACCCGGACCAGGAAAAAGCACTCTGGGTTGAAGGCAAACTACAGAAGTTTGGCCAAAAGGGAGGTGGGAAGATGTGAACACAACAATGGACAGGGTATAGGGATTTTAACTTTGAAGATCCCACCGCTGCCACCAATTGGGAAGATGTGAACACAACGATGGACAGGGTATTTTAACTTTGAAGATCCCACCTGCTGTCACCAATTGTACAGATGTGGATGTTATGGAGGGAATTTACCTCAGGCCTCAATTGTGTAGAAGAGTATATTATGGAGGAGGCCAATTATTATTTGTAAATTAAGGTAACTGCCACCAACGTGAGGTATTTGAGGTACCACCGATGAGATCTGGCTCTACAGACGCAGATTAGTTGAGATGAGACGGTTTTCAATAAAAGATAACAAGTTTATTGTGTACAAAGCTTATGGTTGCAGGCTGTTAAATAACTTATGCAACTTTGAATATCATGTGGTTTATAATACAGTCCACTCTTCCAGATAACACAGCTTGTGGCCAACTTTCACTGAGGTGAAGCTGTCTAGTGAACAATGTTTCACTACTATAAATAACCTTTCAATTTGATCTTCCCCCGATCAAATCTCTGATCTCTAGTCCTTCCTTAACTAGGGATCTTAACTAGGCTTCCTCTAGTCCTCTTTGACCAAAGAATCTGGCCAGGTTTCCCTCTCAGCCCTCCCAGACTGAAAAACACCAGCCGCTCACACACACGCCCCTCTCTCAGGCCTTTCCAAGCCTCTCTCTGCTGTTTTTTTTTTTTTAAAAAACGCACATAACTTTTCCTGCTTGGCTCTGCCCACTTCTCCCTCTCATGAGCTAGCCAGCCTCGTCTCCTTGGCAACGCTCACTGTGGATTCAAACCAGATGGCTCCAGTTTTAGCTACTGTTACAAACAAATACATACTCTAACAGTTAAACACAAACATAATAACAATGACTTCTGCACAGGAGGCAAGTACCAGGCAACACTCAAAATGTAGCAGCATAATGCCATAGGAAAATACAAGACATTTTATACTGGTCTGACAGCTATTCAGGCTTCCTGTGCCTCCTCCCAGTGGGCTGAGAAACCGGCCAGCTAGGATCCATGCAGGGATTGGTTGGAGGTTTCCCTGATGTCACTTACAGAAGGAGAGGATTGCCATGGCAGGAAGAAGAACAGTTGATCATTGATCAGTTTAAAGGTCCAGTCTGTTGCAGAGATGCCCATGTGGAGGGTGTGAAACAGAAGAGGTGATGATGTGGGTATACAGATGATTCTTTGATTTACTTAAGTATTCCGATCTGGAGAGACAAAGGTGCAAGACTCAAAAGACAAAAGGTAGCAATCCCAAATCACCAGGGTATTTGCCACATATTCAGAAGAGTAATGCATTCATACCTGTTTAGCCTTCTCTTCTGTGGCAATGGCAAGCCTCCAGCTTTAGTCATAGGTAAACATTCTAAGATCATCTTGGTGACAAAAGGATAATCTGTCTCACATACATACACAAAAGGATTTAATATTATCTGCCTTGGGAGACCTTGCTTTAATTGTACAGTGATCTCCGTTTTCAGGAGACTATGCAAACAGGGGGCATTGGGAAGCAACTGCCTTCAGGATACATTTGATACAAGGTTATACATTTAGAAACTGATACAGTATGCAAGTAATACAAGTCACACAAGAAATATCAATTTTATACATTTATTAAAGGGTTTAGCTTTGATATAGTTTGGGGTACAGTTGCTGCTGGGGCCTTCCGGAACCTCCAGCTCCTTTGACATTGCAAAACTTCGAAAGAACAGAAAAGGTGTGTATATATATATATATATAAATATATAAATATATAAATATATAAATATATATATATATATATATATATATATATATATATATCTTGCTTGAACTCTTCCTATTTTTCATAAACTTTTAGGGAAGTGGGTGCCATTGCTTGACAGCATACTGAATGGCTTCCTTAGTCCACAGATTTCTAAAACTGCGACGTGAAAACACTGAGAACCATTGTTTCACATACTGTGTTGTCATTCCCTTGATAACTTTGCCTGTTTCTTTTCTTTAGATATCTAAACTATTATTTCTAAATGATCTGAACCTTTAAAGTTACTGCAATGATAGGAATTTGAACATTGATGAGAATTTCATGGGGTGTGTGTGCAGAATTCCATAGTTACACAACTGTCCATTCATTGATGCCAAGGTTCTTTGGATCCAAGCATATGAGGAGAATGTGTGTGTGTATTCAGTAGTTTTGCATTTGCATTAAAAACATTTTAAGGTAGAGAAATACACAGTTTTCTTTTCTGACTTTCCAGGGCTCCTCTCCCTTTTGTAGTTTAAGCTCAGAAGTCACAGAGCAAGAACTGATTAATATGTTAAGAACATGTTTTACAGAATCTTCATTGGCTATATGTTACTTCTTGAGAATGGATGTTACTTACTAAGCTAGCCTTTTTTTGCTATTTCCAAATGTTGGATACGGGTTTTTAATGGATCAAGGAACTGATGTGGGTATCATGCATTGTATGTTCCTCAACTATATCTTTTTATTTTGACTCCAGGTATCAACAATTGCTTTGTTCCTGAATGTTTAGAATTCAGCTCTGAGGGTGTATGGAGAACATTTCCGACATGTTTGGATTTTCTCATGCTCCCTCAAAGATCAAAAGGAACTGTTGCAAAGTGTTTGAAAGACAAGAGGTCTATTTGCCTATCAGCCAACCTGCATTCTCTAGGTCAGGCGTCAACAACTGTGGAAGACTATGAGTTGTCCACATTAGCCCTTGCAGTAGTCCTTCAAACACTTTGCAACAGTTCCTTTTGATCTTTGAGGGAGCATGTTAGGGGTGTCCAGAAGCCCGCAAAACATGCTTCCACGTCCCCTGGAGTGCATTTGGGGCCAAGAAGACTATTGTTTTTGTGGGAATGGTTATAGTGGGGAGATGTTACTCACCAAGGACTACTGCAAGGGCTAATGTGGACAACTCATAGTCTTCCACAGTTGTTGACGCCTGACCTAGAGAATGCAGGTTGGCTGATAGGCAAATAGACCTCTTGTCTTTCAACTTTTCATTGTATTTCCTTGACCTCTTCCCCAACATATGCAACAATAGAAGCCAGCATCTCAGTGTTATTTTTCATTTGTTTTGATAAGTCATTACAAAGTCAGAGGGTATTCATAATTCTGTCAGTACCCTTTTGGTCCTTGAGTAGAAGGCCCATCTAAAGAAGTAAGAATAAGATTTTTTTTAAAAAAAAATCCTGAAAATTCCTCCCCATGCACATTTTACCTTACAAAATCATAAGAAAAGTACAAATTACATATTGCCTATTGCATAAAGGAAAAGTAAAAACTACTGTTTTTGAGGAAGGAGTCATTATGTTATCGTTGACCTCAAAAGTAACAAAATGTAGGTAATGTCATTACTTGTAATACCTTATGAAGAAGCTTTAAGGTGGGTGGCTTCCTCTGCCTAATGATACAGTTGACCCTGTCTGAGTTGAAACCACAAGGGATTGCTGGTGTTATGGGAAACTGCACACTGAACAAGAAATACTTCTTGTTGGATACAACACGACAATTTGTAATTTGTGGGATCATCTCTCTAATTATGCAGGAGGGAAAATATGGTATGTCTCTTCTAACATTTAATCAATACATCCTTGACTCCTAATTATGAGTGACTGAGTCAATCAATAGCTTAAGAGAAAGAGAAGGTCAGCGCCACAAATTATAATACGTATGAAAATGAATATCATATAATTGATGCAGGCATCACTAATTAGCTCAAGGTAATTTAAATTGCTCTGCTTCCTTTAAATAGTGTGATTATTCATCTTGCAGAACTGTCTATTTGCCTGTCTTCACTGCAAAATATATAGCGCAGGTACCTCTCCCTGAACTGACTTTTCAGCAAGGAAGGCTAAGAAAAGGAGGGACATGTTAGTGACAAACTAAGAAAATGAGGGATATTTTAGTGACAAGAGAATTTTGGGGTCTTATTGGCAAAGTAATACCAAAAAATTGGAAAATTGATAATAATTATTGGTGTCCAGCCAAGAGTTATAAAAATAACTGATATAAAAATGCTGAGTTTCAAATTAAAATGTGCCACATGCTCTTAAGATTTGCCTCTGTGCCAGACAACAGGAAAGTAGTCCATGTGACAACTGGTTTAAATATGTAATCTAGGTAATTTAAGAAAATTATAGATAATTAATTTAACATATATTCCTTGTAAACATGAATAATTGTTACTAAAAGTTGTTAAAATAAGTTTCTAAAGATTAAATATTATTAAAGACGAATTCAGTTCAACAAATTCAACAATTCATTTGAAGGACATGGCTTCTACAAAGGTAAATCTTGCCATGCTATCATTTTACACTTCTTTGGGATAATGCAAATAAGGATCATCCTCCTTCAGGCCGGGCCCAGGAGGGCCTTGTCATTCTTTAGATTGGGGATAATGAAGAACTCCAAAAGTAGGGGAATGTTCAGCAGAATGGCAAATGAAGGTCTGTGTATGTTCAAACCAATCCGACAGACAGACAGACAGACAGACAGATAGAATAATAATAATAATCTTTATTTATACCCCGCCACCATCTCCCCAAATGGGGACTCGGGGCAGCTTACATGAGGCCAAGCCCGAACAACAAATTACAATAAATAAGATACAAGTTACAATAAAATAAACAACATCACAATAAAGTACAAAACATATGAATACAATAAACAATATTTTTAAAAAACAGTAAACCAAACATAATAACAGTGAGTGGGCCGCATGTACATAAAAGGATTTAAAAACTTAGGGTGAGATAAAGGAGCAGAATTATTTGTGAGTGAGAACTCATAGAGAGACAGGGTGATAAACAGATCTTCGTACAAGGAAGGGTGTACTCCTAGGACAATAACATTGAGGGGAGCAATAGCTTAAGATTATGTAACTACTCTCCAAAATACTAGATAGATACTAGATAGATAGATAGGAATAGCTATTCTGAGCTGGCTGATCTAGAAATTGATCTTAGAGGGGGAATGAATAGCTTGATGAAAATATATGTTCTGAAAATATAATCATATATCAGTGGGCAACATTTAACCCTTGAGATATTGTTGGATGGTCATTCTTATCACCACTCATCATTGCTATGCTGACATTGGGAAAGGTGAAGGCAAAGAAATGAGCAAAAAAAGAATCTAATTATTTCCTACATGGAAATAATTAATTTAGGATGAAATATAAGTAAGGAGAACAATGACAGATGCGTGTGAAATTGCATACATTGTGATGAAAATTATTAATAAGTCTTTTCCCATCTTAGAATATTAAAACATTAAATCAAATAATGAGGTACATGATGGGAGATTCAGGAGCAACAAAGGGAATTTCTTCCATATGCAGTACACAATCAAATAGCAAAATATTATTCTACAAGGTGTGTGTGTGGGGGGGGGGGGATGTATGTGAACTTGGGTGGCTTCGAAACAGGCTTAGACAAATTGATGGAGGATGCAACATCAGTGCTTCACAACATTACTCCTAATATGCAAGGTATGCTTTCCCATTCAGTAGCAAGATCAGCAAGAAGATGCTAATGAGCAGTGTCCTGTTTGTTTGCATTCCAGGTGCATCTGGTTGGCTCCTATTGAAACAGAATGCTGGAGTAATTGAACCTTTTTCCTGACTATTACAGCTCCAGTTGTGTTCTTAATTTTGAGTTGAAACTTTATGAGCATCTTTAAGAGCTGTCTGTCTCTCAGGATTTCTGCCATCAAGGCAGTGAACTTTTGCTGTCTGTTGGCCCCTCTATGCACAACATGTGGATTTTATAAATGAATACAAATATTACAAAATATTAATAAGTCCTTGATGACTTCTTTGTCTTGAAAATGTCAAGCTGTAGATGCACCTCATCCTTCGGGGTTCTTGCGATTTGGAGATGAAGGTTGCATCCATACTGTGGAATAAATGAATGCAGTTTGAAACTACTTTGAGTGCCATGGCAATCAAAGTATTATTATTATTATTATTTGAAACACAACAAGATGAGTCCACAGCAGACAAGATCACTCTGCTGGCTGTTGTATTGGATCACACATCGGACACTTCCCAAATGTCTAGGACTGTGTGATGTAACAGCGAAGAATGTGTGCAGATCCCCGTAAGGTGGCCTTCTGCAGCTGGCAGATGGTAATTTTGTCAGTGCTGATTGTGTTTAAGTGCAGGCCAAGGTCTTTAGGCACTGCACCTAGTGTGCCGATCACCACTGGAACCTTGACTGGCTTGTGCCAGAGTCTTTGCAGTTTGATCTTTAAATCCTCGTATCATGTCAGCTTTTCAGTTGTTTTTCTTCAATCCTGCTATCACCTGGCATCACAACATCGACAATCCATACTTTGTTTTTCAACATGATCATGAGGTCAGGAGTATTGTGCTCCAAAACTCTCTCTGTCTGAATTCGGAAGTCCCAGAGGAGTTTGACATGTTCATTTTCAGGTTACAATAAATGATATAACATACATGAATGCAGAAGAAACTGGCATCTACCCTGTCCACTTTTCGCAAGAATCTAAAAACGTGGATGTTCCACTGTGCCTATGATTAAACAGTTCACCAGATAATTGCCCCCCCCCCCCGACCATAATTAAATTATAATTTACTATCAGCTYCTGCACTTTATCACTGTCCCTTGCCCTATAGATCTGGCATTCTAAATGACATTGCCCTTCTAGCCCTAATTCATTATCAGCTCTTKCACKTTTCCACCAGCCCCCATTTTGCACAAGCTCCCATCCTCCRAGTTCAGTATTTATTACTGTTCAGGCTATTGGTTGTTTTATGATGTTGTTTTATGTTATTATKATGATGTTTATTTTATTGTGTTGTGTTTTTTCATCTGTAGCTGTTYGAGCTTGTCCCCATGTAAGACATCCCAAGTCCCTTTGGGGAGATGGAAGTGGGGTACAAAAATAGAGTTCTTCTTCTTCTTCTTCTTCTTCTTCTTCTTCTTCTTCTTCTTCTTCTTCTTCTTCTTCTTCTTCTTCTTCTTATCATTATTATTGTTATTAGAAACATCATTTCCACCATAATGCAAGACTCTAACCATAGTACCATCCATGTGCTGCRGGGAATGAAACAGGTCCAGCTAACAACAGTTGTCATGAGTGATTTTTCAATGACTTTAAAACATAGGTTCTTTTTATTGCAATTTCCAGTGTGAGAGGGTATATCAGAATACAGAAAAAACATTTAGACATACAGAAATACAGATTCTATACAACTATATTGGATGTACAACTATATTGGATGTATGTATTGGATGACTAAGAAACAGACAAAGGGGAATTACATTTTCACTCAGCATTCACACCACATGTACACACATTCATCCTCAGGCATTCAAATATTACCATATCATTTTCTCCCTCCTTGGTGAAGCACCTGTTAGGCAAGACCTTCTTCCCTGCAACCTGCCAATGTATATTTCCAAAACTTCCATAACTTTAAAATGCCAAAACTTCTTCCCTAAGCACAATGCCAAGGATCAGATCTCTGTTTTCCATACAGCAGAATCTGACTCCCTGCACAAAATCAAAGAGTCCAAAGGCCACTTCTTCCTCTTCCCTTGAGAAAGAAGTCTCAAAGAGACCAGACTGCTCCCGTGCAAATCTGCCACTCTACATATGTACACTACTTCTCTCCTTCCCATGGAGCACAGCATAGCGGGTGGAACAGACTCCTCAGGTCTGCCACACTTTGAGCATTATTAGACTGAGTCTTTTATAAGAATATTCTGCTGATGTAGTCACAAAGTGTAAATTAATGATTGACATCTTCCATCCTGGATCCATCTCAGTTTCCTGGCCAGACGTTGATCTTCTTGAATGGTGTTGATCCTATGATGACTTCCTTCTTAACATTGTAAACATTTCTGTTATCACTGTCCCAATTCTTAACAGAGTTTATTTTTCAGTTCTTATTAGCAACTTTTAATTACAGTCCAGCAAGCAGGTAGTTATTCATTGCAGGCCTTAATATTATACTGGTGTCTCCAAAATTATTAACTCCATACATATATCTTCCATTCTTCCATTCATTCCCACACATCATTAAATCCACATTTATCAAATCTGCAATGATATTTTCATTACACAGTGTGCATCCCATACAGTCATGATTCACTTGGGTGGGTCTGAAACACTGATCTGGGAATCTTCATGCCTCAAATTTCAGACCTCTTCCATCCTTTCATGGCCCTTAGCCTCTTTCCAGGTCTATTTTTCCTAACCATTCAAGAATCCTTTTCTCCTTTGCTGTGCTTACACCAAGCCGCATCATGTTCTGCTAATAACTGTTCCCCCTTCCTCCATAACTTTGAAGTCAGGAATGAATGCTGTGCTTTGCTAGGGGAATTGCACAAAGAACTTTAAATGCCTTTTGTTTTATACTCTCTCTCTCTCTCTCCCTTCCTCTCTGATGATTGTTCTGTCATGTTCAGATAAACAACTGCAAGGGGGAGAAGGGAGGTGTGAATGCTTAACGGAATAAAATTCTGCATTTTTATTGACTCCAGATGTCACCTGTCATAGTCCATCTCCATCCCTGCTGGGACTAGGCTCAGACTTGTTAATTCCTTGCTGAATCATGGAACAAAGCTGTACTTCTGTAGTATGCCAGGGGAAAAACCAGTACTGCTAGACAGGTGAGAGAGAGGAAGCATGAAATTCCACAGCACGGCTCCATCTACATACAAGGCAGCAAGGCCAAGCAGTGGGTGACCTGTGAGACATTTTTGACCCTTGAGGTTATCTGGGCATTGTGGATTCTTGGGGCAAGATAGCTTTTCTAAAATTTGCATTACTCTTTAATGCACTGGTTCTCAACCTTCCCAATACTGTGACTCCTTAGTACAGTTCCTCATATTGTGGTGATCCCCAACCATGATATTATTTATGTTGCTACTTCATAACTGTAATTTTGCTACTGTTATGAACCGTAATGTACATATCTGATATTCAGGATGTATTTTCATTCACTGGACCAAATTTTATCCCTTATGCCCAAATTTGAATACTGGTGGGGTTGGGGGGGATTGATTTTGTTATTTGAGAGTTGGTTGTTGGAATTTATAGTTCACCTACAATCAAAGAGCATTCTGAACTCTAACAGTGGAATTGAATTAAACTTGGCACACAGAACTCCCACGAACAACAGAAAATACTGGAAGGGTTTGGTGGGCATTGACCTTGAGTTTTGGAGTTGTAGTTCACCTACATCCAGAGAGAACTGTGGACTCAAACAATGATGGATCTGGAACAAACTTGGCACAAATACCTAATATGCCCAAATGTGAACACTGGTGGAGTTGGGGGGAAATAGACCATGACATTTGGGAGTTGTAGTTGCTGGGATTTATAGTTCACCTACAATCAAAGAGCATTGGGCCAAACTTCCCACACAGAACCCCCACGACCAACAGAAAATATTGTGTTTTCTGACGGTGTTTGGCAACCCCTCTGACACCCCCTCGCAACCCCCCTCAGGGGTTCCGACTCCCAGGTTGAGAAACACTGCTTTAAAGGGCCATGTTCCTGGTACACTTTAATAATTTGGACTGGAAACGTATTTTTCTGTATAGTATAATTATAGAACTTCAGAATTGTGTTTTCCTTCTAGACTCCACTTGCTAGAACAAACTTATTGATGCAAATTTGGGGGTGTAACAGAGTTCAATACAGTTTCAAGCAATGCTTTTAGACTAGCAATAGAAAGTGTGATTTGTCTTAATTGCGGAGTATTGCACTTGAGATAGTACTGGGCATGGGCAATGTAAATGTTCTATTTATGATATTATCTGAGCTGGTTTCTTCAAATATACTTATCATTTGATGCTGTAATCATAAAGAGATGATGATTAGATATATGTGTGAAATGAAGTACTGCACTTGATATAATATGGAATAGAATGGAAACTGTATATATTAGTGTCCAATCTTCAATAATTCATTCACATATCCACATTTATTTCTCATTTCTGTTTTCTATTAAAAAAAAGAGGGTGCATAGAAACACTTAAAATAGCAATAACATTCAACAAATAATTTAATAAAACCAGTAAACAGGGAGAACAAAAATCAGCAATAGATTTATTCTTCAGCATGGCAATCAACTGCTTGAAATACCAAACGCACCATTGTTTCAGTAAATTCAGTGCTGGGTATAACTTCTGGAAGGAGATATTCCAAAGTTGGGGTGGAATCATTGCAAATGCCATATCATGCATTACCATTCAATGTACTTCCACTTGTAATCAGAAAACATGTTGGTCCTCTTACCTAGATACAAGAACATAGATTGGCTGAAGCAGAGAGAGGCTGCTCTATAGATACTGGATTCTAGGTCACTTAGACCTGTGTAGATGAGTACAGTGTTCCCTCACTACTTTGCAGTTCACTTTTTGCGGACTCGCTGTTTCGCGGGTTTTTTTCCTCCTGGCAATGATGGTGTGCGGAAGGGGATTTCACCCTCCCCCTCGGGAGAGAGGCAGCCAATCATAAAAATGAGAGAAAGGAGATACAAAGTATGTAAATCACGGCCTTATAGCCACTTACTTATAGTTAGCAAAATGAAAAAAGGTGAATGGTGCCTTTAAATCTCTCCTCGCTTCTGCCTCACCCTCAGAATGCTATTAGCATCCCTACTTGGTGCATTTTCACTTTTCATGGGTGGTCCTGGAACGTAACACCTGCGATAAGTGAGGGCACACTGTACCAGTATTTTGAATTAGGCATGGCAGCAGATAAGCAATCTATAATCCTCCTGCAAAGCAAAATGCATTGCAATAATCTAAACAAGGGGCAGGCATGTAGCCGGGGGGGGGGGGGCTTGAGGGGCTTCACCTCCCCCCCAATTCCTCAGGGTGGTCCATGAGAAGGCCTTACTGGTACATTATTTAAACTGTTATGTTTATTTATATCATGATCTGATCACCATACTCAATATATCCCATATGCATGGGGTGATTGGGCTAATGATACAAAATTTGCTAGGGAAGATCCTCACCCCCCCCCCCCCCCCCAATCAATCTCAGCCTCCCCACCCCGAATCAAAATCCTGGCTACAGGCCTGACAAGGGGTAATGAGTATGGGTCACTGTGGCAAAGTTGTCTTCATCCAGGAATGACCATAGATGATGCACACTGCCACCAATGAGCAATGGCATTCGAATGTCACTGAAACTTTATTCGCTTCCAGTGACCGCCAGATGGAAGAATATTCCCAAGTAAATACAAACACAACCCAAATGGTATTTCATCCCAATGTATGAACTTTGGAACCATTTACCTATTCATAAAGTATCCATCTCATAGACATTAAGTTTTAGATCATTGTCCCTCAGTCAAGTCATTAGTTTTGGCTTACATAAATTTACAGGGCCGATCTAAGGATTAATATTGTGAAGAAATTTCTGAATTATTAAGAATACGTGTAAAAACAAAAGGCTTTGAATCCCTTAAATGCCCTCATTCTCAGCACTCTTAAGGCCTTTTATGGCATTGGACAATTTAAAGCCCTTGTGCACATCTACTTATGTTTAAGGGCTTTAAACCCTTTGCCATTCAGGCCTATGGGATTTTGTTTATTATATAGCTGTGATTCTAAAAACTGTGATCTTCTAGAAAAAATATGAAAAAAAAATTAACCAGCTAACAACTATTACAAAGTGAACCATCTAATCTAACTGGCACCTTATGACAAACCTTTTCAATAACCACAGGATGCAGTGTGTCTCATTGTGTTCAAAGGGTCTGTCGTGTCAAGTACATCACAATGTTCTTTGCACCAACAAAATTAATTGCTACAATTCTCACCTTTAATTGTGTCTTTGTAAAACCAGCCAGACAAATAGGAACATTATAGCTCTTGCAGAACTTGGTTGCTATGAAATCTTGAAATTTTTGCCCTGTTGCCTTTGGGGATTTTACACAGTATACCATTCATTATAAAGGGGATTTTGGTATTTTTTTTCATCCATTTCACCTTTAATTTTGTTAAGGTATGTGAACAAATTCAGACTTAAATAATAGGAATTGGGGTGGGTGTGTCCAAGAATATGAAACTTGGATTGTTATATAGTTAGCCTTGGTTGAGGTAAACAGTTTATTAAAGTGCTATAGGAATGAATATGCCTTTGAATTATCTGGAATTCTTCACCAAGTTTGGTAATTGGGGGAGGAATGGAAGAACCAGAAAAGTTTTTTCAAAAAAAAAATAGGCTAGACATTTTGACCTTGTGGTCATCAGTTAGGCACAGTCCCGATATGGAATTGTCTGGCTGAAAGGATACTAGAACATGTGCAAGTGTCAGATAACACTTACCAATGCATAATGAAACATTAGTCTTATCTGTCAGAAACTGTCAAAATCGATTGCTACTGCGTGTCAACTGTCACATACTGTAAAATGTTCAAATCTACTGCAAAATCTTTGGAGTAAAATGGCAGTAACATTAAATATTGATATAGTGTTTTCTTAGTGCTCAAATATTTGGAGAACATTTTTTTTGAAGCATATCCAATTAAGCTTTAAAGAAGTGCATTCTGGACACAGTGTAACATGGGAATCCAAGAGCAATGTAGAATTATTACAGCCTTTTATTTAAGACTAGCCGTCCCCTGCCACGCATTGCTGTGGACCAGTCTGGTGATCTGGAAAATGAAGTAATTACAAAGTGTTGATTTCTAATATATGTAATGTCTTTATGCTTGTGGGAAAACAGTATTTCTTGCTGCTTCTTTGTCAGTGTTGATGTGGAGATTGTCTGGTTTGCCTACTCTGAGACATGCAACATAGAATTGTCCTTCTTTAGGGGGTCCCTTTCAAATCTATATCTATGTGTGTGTGGATCATATCTATATCTATTTATGGCTGGGTGGCTCTTTGTCAGGAGGGCCTTGATTACATTTTCTTGCCCTGGTGCACAGAGTTGGACTGAATGACCTCAGGTATTTTCTGTTGGTCATGGGAGTTCTGTATGGGATGTTTGCCCCAATTCTGTCATTGGTGAGGTTCAGAATGCTCTTTGATTGTAGGTGAACTATAAATCCCAGTAACTACAACTCCCAAATGTCAAGGTCTATTTCCCCCAAACTCCATCTATGTTCATATTTGGGCATATTGAGCATTCCTGCCAAGTTTGGTCCAGATCCAACATTGTTTGAGTCCACAGTACTCTTTGGATGTAGGTGAACTACAACTCCCAAACTCAAGGTCAATGCCCATCAAACCCTCCTAGTGTTTTCTGTTGGTCATGGGAGTCCTGTGTGCCAAGTTTGGTTCAGTTCCATCATTGGTGGAGTTCAGAATGCTCTTTGATTGGAGGTGAACTATACATCCCAGCAACTACAACCCCCAAATGACAAAAATCAATTTTCTTTTGAGTGATGGGCACTCCTTGGGTTAGTAGGTGTCTTGTGACCAAGTTTGGTGGCAATTTGTCCAGTGGTTTTTGAGTTATGTTAATCCCACAAACGAACATTGCATTTTTATTTATATAGACTTGCCGTCCCCTACCATGTGTTGCTGTGGYCCAGTTTGTGATTATGTGTTTTTTKTTGTGTATATATTTGTGTATATGTGTATTTATATGGTTATGTGCATGCGTTGTAATGTAATTTTTTTAAGTCTCTTCTGCTGTGTTTTCCACTGTTTTTATGAGTGATGGTCACTCATCAGCCTGATTGGTGTATTGTGTCCAAATTTGGTGTCAATTCGCCCAGTGGTTTTTGAGTTTTGTTAATCCCACAAACTAACATTACATTTTTATTTATATAGAAGTTGTAAGGCTACCATAGGCAACCAGGAATTGGATGCATGGAATAACATGCTGGTACATGAATAGGATGTTGGAGAACGGATGGGAATCTCCCCCTATTGCACTCAACAACAAAAAACCAAACAAGTTATGCAAGGAAGAATTTCCTTCTCCTCTACACTGGGCAGAACAATATCACTCTTAGCATCATTTGCTAGTTGGACCCAGCATGACTACTATTTATTGTTTAGAGTAAGTCTGATGAAATAGTTATTTTATTCTTTCACACTTCTTTATCCCATCTTACCTTCAAGTTAAATATGGTTTTAACCCAGTTTTTATCATTACAAGTTTATGTTGTAGGTTAGCCTGAAAGCTACCGTAACTTGTCCAGAGTTGTGCACCAAATTACATGACTAAATTTGAGCTTTGGAAATAATTCTTGAAAGATTAGTTCAACCCTAATTCATTCAATTTAAACAAAAATAACTACAGTATTTTTTATTAATTGACTAATACTACTTACTTAAATATATACACATATACTGTAACAATATAGTTACAAGGCTAAAATGCTAATTTCCTTTTTGAAACTTCTAATGCACATGAACTCCAGTCAGAGTTTTCATTATTACCTAAGTATAATGATCTTTTGAATCACATGATTTTGTTTGCATGTGCTACAAGCACACATTGTTGTTTTTGTTGATTCCTTTAAAACAGCTGCTGAATTTGCCCCATTTTCTGGAATTTTAGGTACAACATCATGGTTTGATATGGGACAGAGAGGGTCCACCAGATGACACCATGAGTTACCACACTGGGGACCCCATTCCATTGGGAGCATAAAGTGGGGGGGGGGGGGGGGGGAATGGTCTTTTACCATAATATTTTGTGCCTTTCCGTTTTTTGGAAAAATTGATAATTCATTTACTGCCATCATACGTGCTGTACTCTGTCCATTTCTACAGAAATCCTCAGCTTGCTGAGTCATCACACAGACAAGTGTATTCTCCTCCCATACAACTTCCTTTCCTTTTTTAATTAAAAAAAAGGGAAATCTGAAAATTGTGGAAGTCTGAAATCTTGGTCTAAAATGGGGGAGAAATATAGCTACAGCAAACTAGTAAAATTGCACAATGTCTGAAGAATACATTTTTTTTTAACAAATTACCCTAAAAGTTTCATGCACAAGGATTAATGGGAGGAAAAGGAACATTGAGGCACACACCTCAAGACCAACCACAAGAATGCCCAAATTTTGACATCACTATAGTGATGCAAAATGGAAGGATCTGACAGTTTTCATCCCACATTAAAGGAAGAGCCTTTAGTTGTTTCTGTGTGAATTGGGAGCTCTGAATGCCTCAGCTCCAAAAACCTCAGTTTGTAAAAATGTTAAAAACGTTTTAAAGACAGAATCCCATGGGAAACTGCCAGATGTGTTCTTGCATTGTTTGATGGGCTCCATGGGACTCCATCTTTAAAATGTTTTAAAGTGTGTAGAAACAGGAGGAACCGTGAATCTGATGACATCCTAGGTGTCAACAACCCTCGTGATGCCACTGAATCCAAGAGATTTTATCTGTGAAATTGTGGGCAAATTCTTTTCAGAGAGCTGTTGTGTGAATTACATTTTTCTTTGTGGCCAGATTGTAACAAATATCTGACCGGGTTGTTGTAGGTTTTTTCATGCTATATGGCCATGTTCTAGAGGCATTCTCTCCTGACGTTTCACCTGGATCTATGGCAAGCATCCTAAGAGGTAGTGAGGCACGATTGGTGGGGATGAGGGAGAGGGCCTTCTCTATGGTGGCCCCCTCGACTCTGGAAGTCACTCCCCAAGGATATCAGACAAGCCCCCACACTGGCAGTCTTTAGGAAGAGCCTGAAAACATGGCTGTTCCAGTGTGCCTTCTCTGAATAAAGGAAACAATGCCCTGCTCTGACCAATTCCCTGCAAAATGTCCTCAGAAGCACTTAACTACCCATTGGGTTGATCTCCTACATTATCCTCTTTAAAAAAAAACAAACCCTGGTTAGATATATCCTGCCTCTGTTCACGCCCGGTGTTTGTTTTTAAACTTTTAATCTATTATTTATTTACTGTATTTGTATATCGTCTTTCTCAGCCAATTGGAGACTCAAGGCGGTTTCCAACACATCAGTATACATAAAAGATAATAGACAAAAAACATTGAGCAGTATAAGACATCATAAAAAGAGTAAAAGCGACATCATCAGCATCTCATTATTCTCAAGCATTGCCCAATTCCATTGTCAGGTCATTCGATTTCCCGTATTAGCTACTCTGTATTTGTAAACGCTTGCTCGAATAGTCACATTTTAACTTGCCTTCGAAACGTCAAGAGGGAGGGAGCAGATCTGATTTCCCTAGGGAGGCCATTCCATAGCCGAGGGGCCACTACTGAGAAGGCCTTGTCTCTCATCCCCGCCAAACGTGCTTGTGACGAAGGCGGGACCGAAAGCAGGGCCTCCCCAGATGATCTTAAAGTCTTCTTAAAGGCGGGACCAAAAGCAGGGCCTCCCCAGATGATCTTATTACATCTGGTCTGGCCATAATGTTTTAAATTTTTGTGTGTTACTGCTGATATATGAGTTATATTAATTGTACTGTTTTATTTGCTTGCTGCTTTGTTGTGTTACTGATGTGTTGGCCTCATGTAAGCCGCCCCGGGTTCCCTGGGGAGATGGTGGTGGGGTATAAATAAAGATATTATTATTATTATTATTATTATTATTATTATTATTATTATTATGAGCGATCATTTCCCCATTACAACTAGGGCTTTGACAGGATATAAAGCCACATTTTTTTTTTAAAAAAAGTGTAAAATTATACCAAAAAATCTTGTTAAAAGAATAAATACCCAAAGATCAGATTTCCAAAATGGAACATTTTAGTTTTAGCCTTCTGCCAAGCCAGGGTGGTAGTGTGGTTTGGGAATTGGACTATAACAACTTGGACTATAGACTTTGGACTATAACAACTTTGAATTAGCTTGGACAAGTCATACTCTCTCAGCCTTAGAGGAAGACCAGCCACTCATAGCATTCAGAAGCAATGTAAAAGGGGTAGAGACTTAGCTAGTTCCTTTCGGGAAACAAAAAAGCAAAGAGTCCATCTTTCTAAAAAAATCAAAACAATAAGGTTCATCAATTACACCTTTAGATTATAAATGCGCGTGATTGATTTCTAAAAGTAACTCTAAAGATTTGGGGATATGTTTGTTGTTTTGTTGTTGTTGTTGTTGTTGTTGTGTCAGGAGTGACTTTGGAAACTGCAAATTGCTTCTGGTGTGAGAGAATTGGCTGTCTGCAAGGACGTTGCCCAGGGGACACCCGGATGTTTTTTTTATGTGTTATCATCCTTGTGGGAGGCTTCTCTCATGTCCCCGCACGAGGAGCTGAAGCTGATAGAGGGAGCTCATTCATGCTCTCCCCACATTTGAACCTGTGACCTGAAGACCAACAGGTTATGTTTAATGCAGAGCTTGCAGACAGCATTCCCAACAACAGTAGCAGGTCCTGGGTGATAAATACAATAGAGCCACAGGAGGATGAATTGTGACAGCCACAGTAAACGTTTGTAAGTTTTTACCAAACTGTCCCATGCCTCAGGCCATCATGCTAATGTAAAGTGCCTGACCTTTCTGCCACCTTTCAGCTGCTGATCTGTTTAATCAGAAGCTCCCCACCCAGAGAACACTGATAACTCATGATAGAGGAGACTTCACGGTTGCTTACCAGAGCAAATTGCTTGAACAGATGCAATCTGTGCATGAGTGACATTGAACAGAATGTTCTAAACTCATTTCCCCAGGAATTGATGCATTAACATGCATGATTTTGCCTTGCTGATTGCTCAGGTGGATGTGACGAAGTGCTGCTTCTGTGGGTGGGTTGGTGAATATTTGTATGTGTAAGCAAGTTGTTCCAGCCTACAGCGGCTGCCTGGGAAGGCTTCTGTTCTGACTGCCAAAAATGACTTCACAGCCAGTCGAATTCCCTCCTAAGAACAAAGATCCAGGCCTGTTCAAAGACAAAAGAAGCCGTTGGTTTCTATGGAAACATGCAGCCATCACCGGCAAGGTGCATGATGTACATTAACACGGCCTCCTTGCCATTGGAGAAGATGAGAGGCCTGGCTCACACTCATCTCTGGCACCCTGCTGTTTCCATAGATATGTACAGACGCCTCTGTTTAGAGCGGCGCTCATACAGTCATCTCCATTAAAAGGGATTAGGAGTTGCATCAACTGTTACCAAGAACTTTGCAGTTTCCATGGCAACTTGTATGTGCCAAGGCACCAAAGTTTGGGTCTTGTGTATAGGTATTTCTTAATTTAAACAAGAAAAATGTTTGTTAAAGCCATCAGTACCTCTATGTTGAAGAGAGATTAGTAAGCACTGGGAAAGGTTGATGATTTCCCCCTTAGCTCATTTCATGCTATAATTTGCAGTCTGGGTTTCATGCATGTATGTGACAAGAAAGATCCAAAAATTGGTGAATTTGCATATTTCATAGAAGCATAGAGTTGGAGGAAACCTCGTGGGCCATCCAGTCCAACCCCCTGCAAAGACGCAGGAAAATTGCATTCAAAGCACACCCGACAGATAGCCATCCAGCCTCTGCTTAAAAGCCTCCAAAAAAGGAGCCTCCATCACACTCTGGGGCAGAGAGTTCCACTGCTAAACAGCTCTCACAGTCAGGAACAGCTCTCCTAATGTTCAGGTGGAATCTCCTACCTGTAGTTTGAAGTCATTGTTCCATGTTCTAGTTCCGTGGAATTGACTGGAATAGTGATACGGCTGTTAATACTGGTTTTTGCTGTTTTAATGAATGTTTTACTTATTGTTTTAATTGTTATTATATTGAGAATACTTTTATCAATCACAACATTTTCCTCTGAAAAGTAACAATGCAATGAGTTACTTTTAAACATTTTTAACAATCAGCAACTATTGATTAGTTTACCTCTGTAGTGAGTAATAGGAATCAGTTATTTCCTAAGAGTAACTTTTCAAGCCCAGGTCAGAGACATACTTTCTGAATTAAAGAGTAGAATGCCTGATTGCATACAAAGTGACTGCAAAGGCCATCTAGTTCAGCCTTTTGTCTTGAAGAGAAATACAACTAAAGCACTCACAAAAGACATACTCAGTCAAAGAATTTGTATTTATTACCAGGAGCTCACAGATACTATCATGCAGAAGTTCTATATCAGTGGTTCTCAACCTTTTTTTTGACCAGGGACCACTCTCTACCATTAGTACCATAAGGGTTATGAATCACTTTCTTTCGATTCGGTTTGGTTATTTGGGGAAAATTGCATTGGATAGACCACATCAGCCCTAGTTTCTGATAAATAATATATGCCATCCAATAGTCACCATCTGCTCACCCACAGAAATCCATATTTAATAATCTAGAGCTGGTGTGGCCTATCCAATGCAATTTTCTGAATCAGAACCCCAAATAACCCCAGGAACAGACCTAAAAACAAAGACACTGAGGCACTCCCGCTTCCCCGTGCCACATGAAATGGCTCCACTCAGGGGAGGGAAGAGGAGGAGAAGCAGCACTCAGGAGGCTTGTTGTTGTACCTTTTGTGGGTAGTCAGCCTCTCCCTTCGGACATACCTGTTGCCTCAGCACTATAAGAGGGTTTCACGAGATCAGTCTATTTCATTGCAACTGTGTAGTAACGGTGAGGCCGCAGACCATATTTTAGTACTTCCAGACCACTGGTGGTCCATGGACCACAGGTTGGGAACCACTGTTCTATATACTTGTGGATTCTTCCCATTTTCTTCACAACCAAGCTTTTTATTTCATCTAAGCACCCTAATGTATAGAATGGTGAAGAGGGGAGCATTTTTGTTGTTGCTATTGAGAAAATGCTCTTGTTGCATTGCAAATCATCATAGAATGGATCTTAGCCCAACTTTTGCTCAAAGTTTTGTATTCTGTGCTTGGAAAGCTTATTTGTGATTTGTTACGCCATGGATTGTACAAAGGATTCTCTATTTCCCTTCATCTGTGTTGCAAGTAAAACCCCTTTGCTTATACCGATGCTCAAGGATAATAGTTGCTGTTTGTTGTTTAATTCTAGGGGAATACGGCTCGCACAAAAAACAGCCGTAAGATTTCAGTCAATATGGAATTTTGATGTGATTTAGACTTATTCCCAGTTTGACTAACCTAAAGTTTATTTTGAAAACATTTTCATAGAATCATAGAGTTGGAAGAGACCTCATGGGCCATCCAGTCAAACCCCCTGCCACGAAGCAGGAATATTGCATTCAAAGTACCCCCGATTGCCTCTTCTTAAAAGCCTCCAAAAAAGGAGACTCCACCACACTCTGAGGCAGAGAGTTCCACTGCTGAACAGCTCTTACAGTCAGGAACAGTTCTCACAGTGACAAACTACTCTCCTATGTTCAGGTGGAATCTCCTTTCCTGTAGTTTGAAGCCATTGCTCCGTGTCCTAGTTCCGTGGAATTGACTGGAATGGTGATATGGCTGTTAATACTGTTTTTTAACTGTTTTAATGAATGTTTTACTTATTGTTTTAATTGTTATTATATTGCTCTGTTATATGTAGTCGCATCGAATTGCTGCCAAATGTGGGCCGTCCTGAGTAGCCCTTCAGGGATTGAGAAGGAACGGGATAGAAATACCGAAAATAATAATAAATAGTCTCCAGGGCAGCAGAAAACAAGCTTGTTCCCTCCTCCCTATGACTTCCCCTCTCATATTTATACATGGCCATCATGTCTCCTCCCAGCTAAACATGCCCAGCTCTTTAAGCTGCTCCTCATAGGGCTTGTTCTCCAGAGGCCGCCCTTCTCTAGCCACATTCCAGCTTGTCAACATCTCCCTTAAACTGCGGTGCCTAGAATTGGACACAGTATTCCAGATGTGGTCTGACCAAGGCAGAATAGAGGGGTTGCATGACTTCCCTGGATCTAGACACTATACTCTTATTTATGCAGGCCAAAATCCCATTGGCTTTTAAAACTGCTGCACCACACTCCGGGGCTGAGAGTTCCACTGCTGAACGGCTCTCACAGTCAGGAAGTTCTTCCTAATGTTCAGATGGAATTTTGACTATTTTAAAGCCAACCATGTTGGAATTACATTTTATGCTTCATGTTGTTTATCTCATGGGGAGGGAAGAAAAATGCCATTTGGAAATTAGATTAGTCTTGATTTGTATTATGTTGTGATATTGTTCTTGAAGATATATGTGCTAGTCACTTTTGAAGTGTTACATCCATCTTCACCTTAAATGTAATGAAACAGGTTTTAATACATCTGATAATAGACAATTTTAATGTCCTCCAGATGTTTTGCACTAGAATTGACGTAACCCCTGACCAAAAAATCCCCACATTGTTAATAACATCAAAAATCAAATATCAAACTTTGGTCATTCAGAATAAATGCACTAACCCTAAGCTCTGACTTCCTTTATATTTTTTCTAAGGTACCATTTCTAAGCTTAGAAGAGTATAGGATTTGAACACAACTTCAAATTGAAGGTATGTAAAGAATGTGGAAAGCAGTGAGCTGCATCAGGGAATAGTAAAAGAATCCCACTCTGCCAAAAGAGGCATAAATCACATGCCTTGCTCCTATCAGGTTGTAATTTGACTATGGCTGAAAGCTTTTAATGCCCAGCACTAGTTAATCAACTAACACGTCTGTGGACAAGGAGAGAATCCTCTAAAAGACCTTATAATGCCTTCGCTGGGGATGAATTCACAGTCTGGTTCAAGCTAGTAGAATTAGGAATGAACAGCCTACATCCATAAATATTAAATGCTTTTCATGCTGTAGAATGTGACCTCTCTGAAAGTGAATGTCATAATGATGGCCCCATTCACAACAATATCCGTGTTGCTTAAAATACAGTGGATGTGAAATGTACCAGTTCAAATGGCCTTCTATAATTTATTGAAGAAATTTGCCTTTTAAAGTTGAGGGACATAAACCCATTCAGGATTAATAATGTACCTCATGAATTCCCTCATCTTTTCCTTCTGCAGATTACCAATGATCAAATATAGATTCCAGGATTTTAGAGGAAAGGGCTTGAGCAGATATTAGGTCAAAATATTTAGGAACTGGGGCAAATGGGCAAATATTGCTTTCTCCTTCCTGTATGTCATCTTTCCTAAGACCAAATGTCACAGGAATCAAATCTTGTAGCAAAAATAATCATAAATATATAATGCTGCTTCATTCAGTATTTGTCATATGACAGTTTCCTATGTAACACGGTTGTAGGGATCGAAAGAATACTAAAAATATTCTAAAATGGTCCAAAAATTCATTTCTTGAGTGTCAGAAAACTCTGACCTCTTCTACACTGCCATATAATCCAGATTATCAAAGCAGATAATCGACGTTGTCTACATTGCACTGGATTATATGTGTCTACACCACCATATAATCCAGTTCAAAGCAGATAATCTGGATTTGAAATGGCGGCCGGGGGGGGGGGGGGGGGGGGGTGCTCTGATGAGGAGAATTCTTCATATGTGAGAATCTTTGCAGTTTTCAACAAATTCTGTCCAAAAATATATGCAGGGTTTTTGCTTAGAAAATTCAATTATCTGGATCTGTTTATATAGCCGATGAAAAGTTTCATGTATATTATGCATGCTTGGTTTTTCATTCTTGTGTCCAAATTTTTTAAAAGAAGACCATCCTAGAAATATACACAAAGCTAAGTGAAGAGCAGTGAGAAAAGCAAAACAAAAAAATACAATGTATTCATTACTATTATATGAAAGCTGACTGGCAACCTGTGGTTCACAACCAGACACAATGTAGACATCTGCCCTTGTATTTTGCTACTCTGCTGCTGAATACGCATGCCCAGTGTGGAACAAATCTCACCATGTTAAAACAGTGAATGTGGCTCTTAATGAGACATGCCACATTATCATAGGATGTGTACACCCCACACCACTGGAGAAATAATACTCTTTAGTCAGTATTGCACCACCTGACATCCACCGGGAAGTAGCAGCCAATAATGAAAGGATCAAGGCACTGACACCTCCGACCCATCCTCTGTTCAGATATCAGCCAGCACACCAATGCTTCAAATCAAGAAATAGTTTTCTACAATTTACAGAGAAACTCACAGGAACACCTCAGCAAGTGAGAGTCCAAAAGTGGCAGGCTAAAACTCGGAACCTCAATCAATGGCTGGTACCAAATGTGATACTCCCTCCTGGGCACACAGAAGACTGGGCAACTTGGAAGGTGCTGAACAGCTGCGCTCTGGCACCACAAGATGCAGAATTGACATTAAGAAAAATGGGACTACAAAGTGGAGTCCACAACATGCAAGTATGGAGAACAGCAAACCACAGACCACCTATTAAAATGCAGAATGAGCCTCGCCACATGCACAGTGGAGGACGTTCTTACAGCAACACCAGAAGCATTCCAAGTGACCAGCTACTGGTCAAAGGACATTTAGTATAACTTTGTTTGTGGTTTTTTTATACATTATAACTGTATTCTAAATTCACTTCTGACATGATAAATAAAATAAATAAGCACTTGGTGCAGTCTCAAACTGTAACGATGCCACCAGTTATAGAGACGTTACTGATTTGAAATGAATCTACAAATTCGATAACACAGCCACTAGACTGTAATATTTTGTTTATCTTCCTTTGATGTGTAGCACAGCTTGACTTGAAAGTATACGAAGCAGAGGCTTGGATTTAAGAGAAACTGTAATAAGTTTATTGAAGTATAGAAGCTTAATGGTTTCAATGTTTCTTAACTCCTAGAGGAACATTCCTTTAGTGGTTACATTTATAACCTTTCATAAAACAACTCTTAAGAGGACCGTTCTTTCCACTAGACAGGTTTTAAACTTATTCCCTTCAAAATGTATTTCTTTCCTTAACAGATCACTCCAGGTATTAGCGTATTCTTTCCCTCTGTTATCTCTGTTACAGTAAAGATTCTTACAGGGGTTCACTTCCCCTTTTTTTTTTCAAACTCTAACTACTAATCTAAATAAGTCAACTTGGCCAATCTAAACCACACAGGCTAAAAGCCTAAACCTTCCTGATTCTCCACACAGTAGAACCAGCTTTCCCTGCGGTTCTCTGTCCACAGACTGCCTATTTAAAATGCCTGCTCCTGCCAAGTGGCAGTTGGCTCCTCCCCTTTTACCATGGCAACCCATATCAGAGTGAGTTGAGCTGGCTACCATCCCCCCAGTGATGCTATTTTAAATACTTACCTCTTTAAACACCTACTTCTAATTATGCATGACTGTAGGTTACACTTCACCACACAAACTTATAAGATGAAGTAGCTGTAAACACCCCAAGTTCCAGAGCCCCTTTAAAAGCAAACTGTGAGAAAGCTTGGCATACTTTCTAGGGCAGTAGGTTCTTGGTGTCCACTGAGTTTAGTTCCAGGACCTCCATGGAAACCAAAATCCATAGATGCTCAAGTCCCATTATATAGAATAGCAGAGTAAAATGATGTCCTTTACATAAACAGGCAAAATCAAGATTTTTAAAAACATTTTTAAACAGTGGGTGGTGGAATCTGTGGGTGGAGAGCTGAGATCAATTTTGCTTTTAATCTATTTCCCAGTCTATATTATATCTGGTACATTAGATGTCTTTGGAATAATTAAAATTGAAACAAGAGTAGTCCACTTTTACATGTTTTCATTCTAATATACTATCGTGCTACCTCTGAATATTGTGTTTGGGGTTTTAATTCACCAAAGGCATGTTTCTGTTCTAAATCAATGTTAGGCTGCCTTTATCCACTTCATCTTAAAATCTGACACTAAACCAAATGGAGTAGCAACCTCAGTATACTGTATTCTTATTAATAAAGTTTCAGGTCAGCAAGGCCTCTTGAGAACAACATTTCTACTGCAAGCTCACTAAATTATAATTAATCAAAGCATATATTTCAGTAGATATCTGTTCTGGATCTAAGGCAGGAACTCAAGCAAACTCACTTTCTCTCCTTTAGCAGTTTCTTCCAAGAGTTAATCATCTTCTCTTAAAGAAAGGGGGAAAAGAATGAAGTGTGCCACATATCTAATTTGAATTCCTTCCACTTTAAATTCTAGACATTTGTTCCAATTATGCTGTTCAGTGCTAGAATAAAGAGCTCTTTAGTGCCCGATACTTTCTCCCCATGGAGGTACTACTTTACAAACCTTATTCAAGCCACTTCCTCACCTTCTTTTCAATAAGTTAATTAAGACTCGCTTTTCAACCTTCCAATTCATTCTCCATATGGCTTCAAATCTTTATACGTTCTGTTAAAACTACGAAGCAGTTCCTTCTCACAATATATTCAGAGAACCAAATTCCCTCCAAGGGCCCTTCCAGACAGCCCTATATCCCAGAATATCAAAGCAGAAAATTCCACAATATCTGCCTTGAACTGGGTTATCGGAGTCAACACTCAGATAATGTGGTATTCTGGGATATAGGGCTGCCTGGAAGGGCCCCAAGTTTGCTGGCCAACTTCTGCAATAAGGAATGCGGATTGGAGAAAGGGATAGCCAGAAAGGCAGAACAGATCTAAGAAAAGTTACTTTTGGGGAGTACAACTCACACAGGGAGTAGTTGAGTTCCACTCAAAAAAGTGTCACTATGGGCCCTTCCACACAGCCCTATACCCCAGAATATCAAGGCAGAAAATCCCACATTATCTGAGTGCGGACTCAGATAACCCATTTCAAAGCAGATATTGTGGGATTTTCTGCCTTGATATTCTGGGGTATAGGGCTGTGTGGAAGGGCCCTATGGGATTAAATGTTTCACAGGGCTCAAGACTAAAGGGACGAGGGGAAGAACATTATTGAACAAAGCAGCAGAAATTATGTTTCTCATATGAACTAAAGTTTTTAGCCTTCATAGTTTTTTTATAGGTTTGGAAGTATGTATCCAGCACCTGTAGAAATTTCAGAAAACAGAGCGTGGCTGAAGGCCTGAGATCCATGTATTGTCAAAGGCTTCCATGGCTGGAATCACTGGGTTGTTGTAGGTTTTCTGGGCTGTTTGGCCATGTTCTAGAAGCATTCTCTCCTGACATTTCACCTGCATCTATGGCAGGCATCCTCAGAGGTTGTGAGGTCTGTTGTAACTAAGAAATTTGGGTTTATATATCTGTGGAATGCCCAGGGTGGGAGAAAGAAAGCATGTTTGTTGGAGCTAGGTGTGAATGTTTCAGTTGGCCACCTTGATTAGCATTTGATGGCCTGGCAGTTTTTTTTGGTGTGGCTTGTAAGTGCCTGGGGAAATCTTTTGTTGAGAGGTGATTAGCTGTTCCTGATTGTTTCCTCTCTGGAGTTGCCCTGTGTTTGAGTGTTTCCTTTCTGGAGTTGGCCTATGTTTGACTACACAGAGAAGCCTTTGAAATCTATAAGCATGTGGACAATTTCAACAGAAAGGAAGGAACCATGAAAATGAACAAAATATGGCTACCAGTATTTAAAAAGTCTAAAATTATAACAGTAAAGGAACACTCAAACACAGGGCAACTCCAGAGAGGAAACCATCAGGGACAACTAATCACCTCACAACAAAAGACTGCCCCAGGCACTAACAAGTCACACCAAACAACAGCCAGGCCATCAAATGCTAACCAAGGTGGCCAACTGAAACATTCACACCTAGCTCCAACAGACAAGAGTTCTTTCTCCCACCCTGGACTTTCCACAGATATACATTTTTCCTAGTTACAACAGACCTCACAACCTCTGAGGATGCCTGCCATAGATGCAGGCGAAACATCAGGAGAGAATGCTTCTGGAACATGGCCATATAGCCCAAAAAACTTACAACAACTTGGCCTGAGATCCACTTAAGTGGCTTCCATTGTTTTTGACATAATTTACTTCCAAGTAACTATTCATAGGATTGTGATGCATGATTTCGCTGCCCTTTATCGCAATTAACAGAAAACAGTTGAGCAAAATGAATATGCCATTCTTCAGTAATATATTCAAGACATGGAACTCACATTATTTGCCTTTTTAAAGGGTGAATTGTGATTACATGGGATGCAGCTTAAATTAAAAGTTTGACGCCTCTTGCCAGATTGCATTTACTAGGCTAACACGAAATGAAATATTACAGACATGCTGCCACAGAAACATTCCCATTTACAGGACATAGATCTTACAC
The DNA here is from genome assembly GCF_025583915.1 of Anolis sagrei ordinatus. Lineage (NCBI taxonomy): Eukaryota > Metazoa > Chordata > Lepidosauria > Squamata > Anolidae > Anolis > Anolis sagrei. The sequence continues at coordinate 152,257,553 of NW_026845477.1, read as the reverse complement.
TACACTTTGTCATCATGATTGTTTCATCCTTCCTCTTATTAGCCGAACGCCTCCCTTCAGTTTACAGATATGTACATGGTCTATATGCTCTTGTTCAGCTTTTGCACCTAGTCCAGTGGTTCTCAACCTGGGGTCCCCAGGTGTTTTTGGCCTTCAACTCCCAGAAATCCTAACAGCTGGTAAACTGGCTGGGATTTCTGGGAGTTGTGGGCCAAAAACATCTGGGGACCCCAGGTTGAGTATAACTATCCTAACATCTAATAAGTTAGCTGAGATTTCTGGGAGTTGAAGTCCCAAACTCCTGGAGTCCCAAAGGCTGGGAACGACCGCTTTAATGAGAGCTTTTGTAGTTGGGCAAAAATGGCAGTGTTGGTCTCATCATTAAGAAAATACTGGGGATGGCAGCCCTCAACCATTTCGTCTGTGCCTCCTGAATGTTTCCCTCAGTTGAAGGGTATAGCTTTGGATGAATCTACACTGTAGGATTAATGCAGTTTGATGCCACTTTAATTGCCATGGCTCCTAGGATCTGTAATTTGATGAGCCCCAATACTCTTTGAAGGCTGAAGACCCTGTGACACCCATGATCCCATAGGGTTGAGCCATGGCACATAAAGTGGTGTCAAAATGCATTCATCCGACAGTGTAGACACATCCTGTGTATGCCACAATCTCTTCTACCCTCCTAAACTAGCTTTCTGCCCTTAGCAGTGGTCATAGACCCTGTTATATTGCTAGTGTTAACAGACTTCCTCCGCTCTGCAAAGCTGGAGAGGGAGAAGTAGCTTTGCCACCTCCCTCCATTGAGGAGGCGTGGCCAGGGGCGGGGCTCTGCTTCCTCACTTCGCCGGAGACATCGATCCACTCGTCTGCCACCAACAGTATAGTATTTTCAGTCACTCAGGGGCCGGGTAGAAATTTTTTCCCTTTCATGTTCTGGGAGGGTTTTTCGCCTACCCTATACTGTTATTGAGGCAAATTGGGAGGTGTGGTCAGTTAAATAGGTCTTAGCGGAGATTATTGGATTATGGCATATACTGGTGTACACCCAGGCACCTGATTTCTTGGTGTAGGTCAGAAGTGAATTCCCCCAGCTAGGGTTCAAACAACCCAGGCGGGGGATGACGTCAATGGCCTAGAAACAGGAGAGGCTTGACCACGATTCCTTGGGGCAAAATTCTCTGGTATGTTTCCCTTAAGGTCATCCAGGTTTAATTTAGACGGAGACCTGGTGTTTCGCCTTAATTTGTTGCCAGTCATGGGTTGGGAAGGACCACTCCCTGGTATTTAGTGTTCACCAAATCTAACACACACTCAAAAGTTAAGACATATTTATTTTATTTATTTATTTGCAGCATTTATATTCCGCCCTTCTCACCCCGCAGGGGACTTAGGGCGGATTACAGTGTACACATATATGGCAAACATTCAATGCCAATTTTGACCTACAACATATGCAGACATACACAGAGGCTATTTAATTTTTTCTGGCCACCAGGGGAGCTGTCGCTTTCATCGTCCATCTGCGACACTGATGAAGTACTTCCGCATTCCCCGCATGCTTTTTTTGCTGGAGTGCTTTGCTGGAGTCTTTTTTATAGCCTCATAAATTAGTTAATTTAGCCTCCCCACACTTTAAGGTGGTACCTTCTTTTCCTACTTGACAGATGCAACTGTCTTTCGGGTTGCAAAGGTCGACAACAAGCTACACAATTGGTTGGAAACCCACTCCAACCCGGGCTGGCTTCGAACTCATGACCTTTTGGTCAGAGTGATCTTAATGCAGCTGACACTCAGCCAGCTGTGACACAATCGTGGTGTGTTAATAGTTGAAAATTTAAACTTGGTAACAGTTCAATAAAGTTGCCCAAATTTGAACCCAATACATTGTGTGGTCTCCTTATTTCAGAGGGTTGGATGGCAAAAGCCTGTTTCAGAAGAAAGGTTGGGAGATGTCTTACTGTCTTCAGGCAGCAAAAGAGATTATCACATACTCCCAGTCATGAAGTTGTCAGACCAAAACAGTTGTGAGGTTGGATCCTACAGACAGATGCATAAAGGATTTGAAGCACCACGAGGCTATAATTGTGAGACTAGCCTGTTCTTAATTTTTTTAAGAAAAAAATCCAACATTTATAAATCTATGACAAGAATTCACTGTGGGTGAGAAACATGTAAAGTTCATCACTAAAGAAGGCCATGACAGCATCCTCTTAAGTGAGCAGGAATTCTATAGAAAGACACTTGAATAGCTCTGAAAACATCATTGGAGACACACACACTGATGCTGTTGCAGAACCACAGTTTGTTTGGAGCTTGTTTCCAAGTGACCTGACCAATTTAATTCTAAAGCAACAGCAGATGGCTTCAAACAGATGGCTTGGTTCTTCCAAAGCCTCTCCAGAGAAAGAAGGTGACACTTGACTACAAGTTTACATCATCTTGACAGCAGTCCTGGACTTTAGGAGTGAATAAGGTCTGGGCACATTCAAGGTTTTTTAAAAGCTCTTCTGCAAAGTATACCTAAAGCCCCTTTTCTTCTGCTATGCTTTATGCTAACAGGTGATGCAGAACAAAGGCTTTATTTCTTTTCCATGACAGCCTACTCCTGTTGTAAAACTCATGCCAGGTGACTGTATTTATGAAAGGCAAGATTTCTTTCTAGCAGGCATTCAGCTGTAAAAGCAGTGGTGTGGGAGAAATTGTGTGACCATACTCCAATGATTTTATAGCCCAAGCTGGCTGGATGTGATGGGAATTGTTGTCCAACATATCCAGGCAGCACCAGCTTGGGGAAGGCTGTCCTAGCATTTAAAGGCTCGGGTCTGTATAACCAGAAGTAATCATGCTGGTCTTCTCAGCGGCTTTTGATACCAGTGGTGATGGGCACACTTTTTTTCTTGGACATCTCAGTGGCTTTCGATACCATCGACCATGGTATCCTTCTGGGGAGGCTTGCTGGGATGGGTCTCGGGGGCATGGTTCTTCTGTGGCTTTGGTCCTTCCTGGAGGGTCGTTCCCAGTCGGTGAAGCTGGGGGACTCCTGCTTGGACTCCTGGTCATTAACCTGTGGGGTCCCGCAAGGATCCACTCTGTCTCCCATGCTTTTTAACATCTACATGAAACCGCTGGGAGAGGTCATCTGGAGTTTTGGAGTACGGTGCCATCTCTACACAGATGACACCCAACTCCACTACTCATTTCCACCAGATTCCAAGGAAACCCCGAGGATACTGGATCAGTGCCTGGCTACTGTGATGAACTGGATGAGGAGGAACAAGCTGAGGATCAATCCTGACAAGACAGAGGTCCTCCAGGTCAGTCGCCCATCTGATCAGAGTATTGGGTGGCAACCTGTGCTGGACGGGGTTGCACTCCCTCTGAAGTCGCAGGTCCACAATTTGGGAGTTCTCCTGGACTCAGCGCTGACGCTTGAAGCACAGGTGTTGGCGGTGGCCGGGAGAACCTTCGCACAATTAACACTTGTGCGCCAACTGCGACCATACCTTGTGAAGTCTGACTTGACCATGGTGGTCCATGCCTTAGTTACCTCTAGACTGGACTATTGCAATGCTCTCTACGTGGGGCTACCCTTGAAGACGGCCTGGAGATTACAACTTGTCCAACGGTCGGCAGCCAGATTAATAACTGGGGTGACTTACAGGGAGCAGTCAACCCCCCTGTTTAAGGAGTTCCATTGGCTGCTGTTCATCTTCCGGTCCCAATTCAAGGTACAGGTCCTTACCTATAAAGCCTTAAATGTTTGGGACCCGCCTACCTTCGTGACCGCATCTCTCTCCATGAACCAGCCTGAACCCTTCCAACTTGTGGTTTGTGGTCTTGTTTGCTTGCAGGTTCAGATGTTGTGTAAGCTTACAGATTTGCTATTGATATCATTAGGTCCATGTTGGCCCAGAGGTCACCATAGACTGCCCCCCCCCATGAAAATTTCATTGGATATGGAGACCATTCAGTACATTAGGATTACACAATAAATTGCTTCAATGATTGGTTGAATAAAAAAACAATGCATTATTAGTAGTGATTGAATATCTTAACTTTTTGAGACATGTCTCAGGAATAGGGATGCAATTTTGTTTGTTTATTTATTTATTTCATTTGCAGAGTCAACTCAGAAAAAGAATAAACTGAAATTTAATAATTCACTAATATGCTTCCAAAATGAAGCAACAATTGATCTTAACAGCTTTCCTATCTCAGTTATCTGTGCTGTTTGTACTATATCCACCTTTTTTACTTCCTATTTATATGTCTTCTTAAGGATGTGTATTTTGTGTTAAAGTTTAAGTCTATGGACTGGCTATGCTAATTTAAACCCATGGGAATTGTGCTGATAACAATGACAATTGCAGCAACAACAACAGAACTGTGATTGAAGGGGAAATACGCTTGGAATGAAGATATGGCAATCCCAGAGGACACCAAAAGTGGAAATATTGATTATAGAATTGCCTAGAAATTGAAATTAATTGCCAAAACTAATGTGGTTCAAGTAGGGATAGGCGTCTTGGGAGCAATTCCAAAAAGAATGGAATGAACTGACAATGAAATCACCATAGATAAAATCACAACAGCACAATTACAAAAAAATTAACACTCTTTGAAACACATCATCTGACAATAACTCACCACGTCCTTGGAAAGTATCCAAATCATGTAATGCGACAAAACTCCAGTTGGTAACACCTGGTAAACTGTGAAAGTGAAGACATGAAATATTTTGAACAGCGAGGAATTCTTATAGTGAGTGCAGCCAGCAAGTCATATCGTCATAAAATTAGTAATCTTGTGAACCAAGTTATTAATTAAATCATTACACAATTAATTATTTAATTATTTTAAAAATGTAAATTCTTATTCAGTGTATCTGCAGACAGTAGGAATGGAATTGTAACCAAACTAACGTTAGCACAAAACATCCATTGTTCTTAAGGGCAAAATGACTATACAGAGTAATAATGAAACACCCCTAAATTCCCAATAACTTATCACAATTGGTAAGTCTCATAATGTAACATGTGATTCACTTGATTAAATGAAGGATGAAAAAAAATTAGAAAATTAGATAATGTCCTTTTTATAGATTTGACCAGGGCAACTCTGTAGAGGAAGAAAGTTAATCAGCTTTTGAAAAGACCATCCATGGGGATAAAGACTAATGTTTAACCAATTTAGGATGGAAATCAGAGGAAGTTGTGAGAATCTGAAACAGTTTCTTTAGCATGATTATTGGAGCAGTCCACCTCCATAAGCTGAAAGAAAGACTAAAATTTTGTTTTACAAAATACATCTGAAGGTGCCTTTCTGTATTGGTATCTTAGAGTTCAGTGAGATGTCACAATTACTATATGTTAAGTAGATAGACCTTGATAGTTTAGCTTTCCAGAAGGAAAGTTGGAGGGGGTAACTCTGAAGTTGGTTTTGAGAAAAAGCGTCTCTGACAGCCTACAGTTTTTTTTTATCTCATTCAGTAAATCTGCTGCAATTTTCATCTGCTGGGGGGGGGGGGGGGGAGAGACACTGAGTAAGATAGATAGTAAGAGATAAAAGCCCAAACCGCCAGTGGCATCCTCTCTGGAGGACTTCAAAAGGGAAGTTCCTTCAACTGTCAGCTGTCTGAAGGGCACCTTGAGAATACCCAAGTGTAGTGAATGTAACCTAGTTTGGTTTCCTCCAAAAAGAAAGAGGATGGCACTGTGGGAGGGGGGGGACTTATTCTTCCAAATGGTGCTGAAAAAACTTTAATAAAATATTAAGTAGCTTACTGAGTAAATGCCAATGGAAATCCTTAGGAGCACAAGAATTTCAACTGAGTTATTCTTGTGTGGACCAAACACTGTTGTTTATTTTTAAATTTTTCTTGTTGTTCCCTGCGTTTTAAAACTTGCTTTACTTTCTTTCTCTTTAGCTTTTTTTTCTTCTTTGAGGGTTTTGTGCTCTGCATAATCTGAAATTTTTGCATGCCTCCCTTTCTGTAGAACAAGAAATGTGTTATGAAGTATATAGCAGAATGCAAAAAAAAAAATTGAACATGCAAAGGGGAAGACAATGGAGGGAATTCTGAAGTGTTCATCAACCACAATGAGGAGAAATCTCTTCAAGTCCCTTTTTGTTTTCCCCTCGAGGAAAAAGACTAGAGAACATTTTCTAACCTTCCACCCCAGGTTCACCCATGTCCCATTCCCCCCAGTGACATCTACATTCCATATTTGTAAACTAGCTATTAGACATTTACATTCAGAAGAAACCTTGTCCCGTTTCGTGCCCCGGCTTTCATTGGGAACCCCAATCTGTTTATTGTAAGCCTCCTGAAATTGGGAGGGTTGTATTGTCGAAGGCTTTCATGGCCAGAATCACTGGGTTGTTGTAGGTTTTTCTGGGCTATATGGCTATGGTCTAGAGGCATTCTCTCCTGATGTTTCGCCTGCATCTATGGCAAGCATCCTCAGAGGCTGTGAGACCTCACAACCTTTGAGGATGCTTGCCATAGATGCAGGCAAAATGTCAGGAGAGAATGCCTCTAGAACATGGCCATATAGCCCGAAAAAACCTACAACAAACCATTGGGAAGGTTGTTTTCAGTTCTTTTGTTTTGGGGCCTGAAAATCGGACCATTATTGGGGGGACTTCCCACCCACTGGCTCCCCTTCCCAGCGTGCATTCCTCTTACCTGGCACCTGCTGTTTCTACTCTAGAGTAAGAAGCACTTGGCTGTAGGCATGCTCTGGGCCTGCCTGCATGCCCCACCATACATGCCCCGCCACACTCTCTGAGAGTGCATGTATGGCGGGATGTGCAGGCAAGCCCGGAGTGCATCTGCAGCCGAGCTTCGGGCCTACCTGCCTGCATGCCCCACCACACATGGACTGTCTTTCCAAGACAAGGAGGAAAGTTCAGAAACACATGAAAGCAGGCTTTAATACAGTGGTTCTCAACCTGGGGTCCCCAGATGTTTTTGGCCTACAACTCCCAGAAATCCCAGCCAGTTTACCAGCTGTTAGGATTTCTGGGAGTTGAAGGCCAAAAACATCTGGGGACCCAAGGTTGAGAACTACTGCTTTAGAGTCAAGTAGATCTTTGTGTGGGTAGGGGGCTCCCCGTTTCGTGCTTCTGAAGAAACAGAAGACATGAAAGAAATGGTAGAAACTGTACGAGTGAATTTCATGTACATGTCATAGAATCATAGAATCAAAGAGTTGGAAGAGACCTCATGGGCCATCCAGTCCAACCCCCTGCCAAGAAGCAGGAATATTGCATTCAAATCACCCCTGACAGATGGCCATCCAGCCTCTGCTTAAAAGCTTCCAAAGAAGGAGCCTCCACCACACTTCGGGGCAGAGAGTTCCACTGCTGAACGGCTCTCACAGTCAGGAAGTTCTTCCTCATGTTCAGATGGAATCTCCTTTCTTGTAGTTTGAAGCCATTGTTTCGTGTCCAGGGAAGCAGAAAACAAGCTTGCTCCCTCCTCCCTGTGGCTTCCTCTCACATATTTATATGTAGCTATCATATCTCCTCTCAGCCTTCTCTTCTTCAGGCTAAACATGCCCAGCTCCTTAAGCCGCTCCTCATAGGGCTTGTTCTCCAGACCCTTGATCATTTTAGTCGCCCTCCTCTGGACACATTCCAGCTTGTCAATATCTCTCTTGAATTGTGGTGCCCAGAATTGGACACAATATTCCAGGTGTGGTCTAACCAAAGCAGAATAGAGGGGTAGCATGACTTCCTTAGATCTAGACACTATGCTCCTATTGATGCAGGCCAAAATCCCATTGGCTTTTTTTGCCGCCACATCACATTGTTGGCTCATGTTTAACTTGTTGTCCACGAGGACTCCAAGATCTTTTTCACACGTACTGCTCTCGAGCCAGGCATTGTCCCCCATTCTGTATCTTTGCATTTCGTTTTTCCTGCCTAAGTGGAGTATCTTGCATTTGTCACTGTTGAACTTCATTTTGTTAGTTTTGGCCCATCTCTCTAATCTGTCAAGATCGTTTTGAATTCTGCTCCTGTCCTCTGGAGTATTGGCTACCCCTCCCAATTTGGTGTCGTCTGCAAACTTGATGATCATGCCTTCTAGCCATCCATCTAAGTCATTAATAAAGATGTCTACTAGTTATAGCTTTCCTGATCCTTATTTAGTTTCTCACTCTCTCCCAACGTCACATAGGGGAGTGAGAACATAAGGGAGGGTCATAGAACACTACAGTTTCTCTGATTACCCACTCCCATCATTTTGATGTACCAAAGTAACAAGCCAAGGGACAGTGCTAGAAATTATAGCTTCCATAATCCCCACCTGGCTTTCAGTTCGAGAGCAGGGTTTGGAAGATTCTCATGTCCCTCTACCCTCTTGGTATTAAACAGATGAGAGTTGTTGGGGAAGAGCCTGCTCATGTTGCTTCCAGAGAGTTTCTCTTCTCTGAAAAATATATTTGAAAACTGCATAGTTTCTGAAGATATTTGGCAGTGGGGAGAAAAATTGATTAAATTGCTTATTCTCCCTTGTGGAAACAAATACTTTGGCAGAGCACATCCCTAGAACATAGCAGAAATTGAGTGGAAGTCATAGTAACAGCGGATAATTAATTTTATGTTATTCTTATGTGCAGATTTTTTCATAGCTTGAAGGTAGGCACATGCTCACTTGGAGATTTACAACCAGAGATTTTCTTGTATGATGAGATGTTCAAATCTGCAGGTTCCTGCTCCACATTAACACAATACAGTCTAGAGCAGGGGTCCTCAAACTAAGGCCCGGGGGCCAGATGCGGCCCTCCAAGCTCATTTACCCGGCCCTCGCTCAGAGTCAACCTAAGCCTGAAATTATTTGAATATGCACAACAACAACAATCCTATCTCATCAGCCTTTTGGCCCACACTTCCCACTGAAATATCAATAAGTTTATATTTGTCAAAATTGTTCTTCATTTTAATTATTGTATTGTTTTTAAGTGTTTTTTGCATTACAAATAATGATAATAATGATGCACTGTACTGTTTTATATTACTGTATATGAATACATGTTGTAAACCGGCCTGAGTCCCTCTTCTGAGGTTGAGAAGACCGGTATATAAAACCTCTAAATAAATAATAAATAAATATGTGCAGTGTGCATAGGAATTCATGTTTTTTTTTCAAATTATAATCCGGTCCTCCAACAGTTTGAGGGACTGTGACCTGGCCCTCTGTTTAAAAAAGCTTGTGGACCCCTGGTTTAGAGGGCTTGAGCGTTTGATATTTCCGAGCCTTTATATTTCTCCCTTTTCACTAGTGGAGGAAAAATAATTTGTTTATTGGAATGAATTTCCAGGTCATGCGTGGGCAACTGCACTGGGTGAAGGGACCATTTCCCCCCTTCCCTCCAGTTTGATGCTACCTTTATTTTCAGCTAATTTTTGCATTTGGACATAGTCTACTGTGTTGTGGAGGAAACCGTCACATTTTGGTGTGCTTTTGCAGGTATTGGAGAAAATTCTGCATGATTTTTCAACAAACGTTTTTTCAAAAAATAAGGAATGTTTAGGAAGTGACTTGAGGGCCACAAAAAACCTTTGGTCCATTAGTCACACTTTCGCCATCCCTATTATGGGACAATGTCGAATATCTCTATGTAGTTTTTCATACAAATAGTTTGGCACCTTTGATACCTTCACCAGAAAAGACTAGCCACTGATGTTTCACTTGAGAACGAGTTTTGCCCTCAAATTCAGGAAACACGAAAGTGGGGCTGTGCTATCGCACGCTGGGCCTGTGCATATGACTGTAGACAGGACATAAATTCTGTGTGCCCAACGGGACACCGGGACTGCCTCAGATTAAAGGCCCTTAGACCTCTCCAAAACAAAGTTCTGTAGAGGCTTAAAGTAAGTCCAACAAAGTTCTTTATTGATGAAAACAAACAGGTACTTTAAAGCTTTCTTAAGAGTCTATTGGTTCTTGCAATCTTGTTCACTGGGAACAGGCACTATCTTCATTACTGTATACTAAATAATGGGGAAATCCTTAACTTCTAATCTGGGCAGTCTGTACTTGGCTCTGTTGGCGTGGAGTCCCTGCACCTGGTACCAACTGCATCTGGCTTCCGCGAGCAACCCTTACCAAGCAGAGCTTTGTAGACTTCCAGGGGAAAAGAAGGAGTTCAGGTTTCAGTGATGGCTGGCTGAAGTCCCTCAGCAAAGGAGCTGTAAGGCTGCAAAATCCCCAGCCAAGCGGTGGGCCTTTTCTCCCCGGCCAAGCTGTAGGGCTGTATAACCCTGACCAAGCTGTAGAAGCTGAAGCTTTCTACAGGAGCTCTTGGTTTTATGTCCTGTGCGAAAGGCTTCTCTGTGTGGACTGAACTCAAAAAGGCTCCTATTCCCTCCAAAAACCCAAAAAGGAGGCGGGACCAGGGAACCTAACTATAATTGACAGGTGGCTTGCCCTATGATTGCAGCCAAAAGAAGCCACCTATCTGCAGAGTCCCTGAAACTTGGGACTATAACAAACACTAAATGCAAAGCAAACAAAATTGGAGCTCCTGGTGCAGTTGTACCAGCACACAGCCTGCACAGGGGCCCCTTCTACAATGCCTTATCTGCTTTAAACTGGATTATATGAGTATACACGGCCAGATAATCTGGGATAAGAGGATACTCTAGGATCAGATCCTGGGATACAGGGGCAGTGTGGAAGGGGCCTGATTCTTGTGGAAATGCTTCTAGCGTGAGTTCTAGAGGGGTCAATTCTTATTTCATTTTTTTCATTTGAGAAAGTATTTTCTGTGTTTAATAAGATTTTAAGAAATTATTCACATTCTATAGTTTTTTGGGTTTTTTAAAAAACTTAAATTTTATTTGATACATGTAACAAATAAAAAACAAACTTTTTGCATAAAAAAGCGACATTAAAGACCAAAACTGGGTTTTTATCTTGCAGAGAGAGAGGGAAAAGTCTCAGTGCAAATATTTCAATTGCTATTTTGGACCCTCTTTTTCATTGAGGATGAGGCACCCTAACTTGAGGATGAGGAAAATTATGAAAATTATTATATATGTAAATTAAATAATTTACCATATAAATTATGGTAAATTATTATATATGTTTATCTGCTGATGCAGATTGCTCTGTAAGTTGTAACTAGCCCTTTTGATGAAATTCCTAGCAGCACTGTTAGTGATGAACTCAAGTATTGCATTTATTTACAGTTCAATCCTAATAAAGTTTGTCAAGAGGTACATCTGATTGATTTCAAGAAAATATGTGTAAAATGTGCAAAATTACAGTCTTAAAGGCTCTCCAGCAATTTCCTTGATCACACAAGTTTCATTCCTTGTCCCATAATATGCATTAATCCTTGGCACCCAAAAGCTCTAGACTTTCTATTGAGATAACATCATACTGCTGGAATACATACCTGACGTATTTGCCAGAGTAATCAGATATTCTGTTTTAAAATAAAATATGTATTTTTTTTCTAGGCAAGGGCAACATGGTCCCAAGCCTATTGGAATTTCAGTAAGCAATTTCACATAGCTTATGCCACATGGGAAATTGCTTCTTAAATGAAAAAAGTGAGTATAACTATAAGTATTTCGAGATTAGAAAGTAGTTATAAACATGGGAGTAATAAATAAAGAAATACATTACCTTCTAGTAGAGAAATATTGCAATATATATATAATTCGATATTTTCATTAGCAGTCTGGGCAATTGATGCAAAAAAAATATCAAATTCGTGCATACTATGCATTGCATCATTAAAACAGAAAAGGTTCAGAATTTATACAGAATCAATGAAATAATCACAATCCTGGAAGGGAAATAATATATGGTACAATGTGATAGACCAGCCTGAAATTCTATGACCTAGTTTGTACTATTGAAGGACTTCAAGGATTCACAATCTGAAGATCTCATTAAGCATAACATACTGGTCGTGAGATCAGGTTTGTTGTTCTTATTAAGCATTGGCTGTTTTTGCTTCTGGCCCCCACACTCAACCATTTTCTCAGGCAGTTCAGCTGTCAGTACCTATAATATCTGATGCTGAATAGTCTCCATAACCTTTAGACACGGAGACACGATTCATTCTGCCAAGAGCAGCTCAGAGTCCAAAGATGATTGGTAGCTGATTCTTCAAGTGGAAACTACATTAGCAGGTTGGAAAAGTAAGGGAGAAAAACTTAGGTAGGACTGGTGGACAGTATTTGAATAAGCACAGGAAACTATCTTAAACGATATTCTTAAACATAGGAAGCTGTCAGAGATATGATCCATTAGCTGGCAAAAGAATTCCAGAGTTTCAACTGCAGTTTTCCCCAACCTTTCTCTGAAATGCCAGAGATTGCACTGAAGACCTTCTCACATGCGCCGCCAGCACTGCCGAGGATCATCCGCCCAGGGGGTGTGGGGACCTGATGCTCCACACCTTGCACTATCCCGGCTTCCCCCCTGCCACATCACATGGCGGAAATATTAGATAGCCAGCGATCTCAGTGGATTTCTATGGAAACAAGGGATGCCTCCCATCTTTCACCACTGGCATTTTTTTGGCGGCAAAAGGGGTTCTTTTGGCAATTTCGCCCCAGAATTGCCCCGGAAGTACTTCTCCAGGGTGTGATGGCAGCCAATGAGCTTCATGGCAAAATTGCTAATATAACCCATTGCCACCTCTGAAATATAGCCAGTGTGAAGAGGTCCCAAGCCTAGCTCTGCATGCAAAGGGTGCAATTACTCATTTACAGTCTACCTGCTAAAGCTGTGAATCCTCCAGATGTTTGGGATGACCCAGGCAGCATTTCTAAAAGTAATGATCTGAGAAGGCAAAGTCCAAAAGTGTAGGAAAGATGTGGCAGGAGCAATGAAAATAGGAGGAAGGAATCATTTAGGACATGTGGGTGACACCATACTACAGCTTGGATATCTGTCGCAACTCAGGGTAGTTTTCACCTTGCTCAAGACACCACCACACACCAAGGCTGTAGTTTTGTAGTTTATTGAGAAAAAGCAAAATCAAAACAGAGAAATAAAGATGCAAAAGTTCAATAGGCAAAACAGAGTCTTAAATGCAAATGCAAGGTTCCCAAGATCCAAGGGCAAATAACATGAAGCATAATCCCTTAGCTATGGTCAAACAAGAGCCCACGGCAAACAGGTGAAATCAAAATCAGAATCCCAGTCTCCAAGAAGCCAGAAGCGTTCCGCAAAAGCCAAGACAATTCCACAGAAGTCAACGGGTACGAAGCAACATTGGACTGACCAGAAATGCCTGACAGCTACATCATTAAATAAGCTTCCCTGACATGAAAGCATTGCGTTGACCTTTGGTTTCCCTCTTGCTAGCAAGGCGTGTGCTTCTGCGAACCCTTAATTGCAAACGGTCCTGTCTGCTCATTAATTCACCATTATCTTCAAGGCTATACAACTCCTTATCTCGGCCCAGCTGGGCCGGATCACTCTGGGAACCGAAAGGAGTCTCCACCTGCACTTGTGGGATTTCACTGTCTCTATCTACAGGCACATTCCTTTCCCCTGGGAACAGGCTTGCTATTTCTTCTTCAGAAGGCACACTATCAGCCCTGTCTAGAGCATGTAAAGGAATCTGTAACCCATCGACCTCCTCGTCATCCTGCAGAAAGTTAGGCTCAGAAGGCCCAGCAGGCCCCAAAGGCCCAAACAGTTCAGTTTCAGACTCAGACTGAGCCACAACAATATCTCTTGTCCAGAAATCCAAAATATTCCAAAATCCAAAGTTGTCCACATGAGTAGCTGAGATGCCTTTGCTTTCTGATGATTCAATGTAGGCAAATGTTGTTTCATGTAGAAAATTATTGGAAGTATTGTGTATAAAATTACCTTTTGACTATTTGTTTAAAATGTATATGAAACATAAACGAATTTCATGTTTAGACATTGTTCATATTTCCAATATATCCCATTACATAGATACAAATATTCCAAAATACAAAAATATCTGAAATCTAAAACTCTTCTTGTCCCATGCACTTCAGATAAGAAATACTCAACCTGTACCAGTAGACAATGACAAATACTTGATTTGTTAATTATTACTGAAGCAGGTGCAAAGGCTTACACTGAAGAAAATAATCATTATCACCAGTTATTTAAATAACTTTAAAACTGACAGTAAAGACACTGAAATAGTATAAGATTTTCTTGTCTCAATCATTAATCAGAATGGAGACTGCAGTTAAGAAATCAGAAGCAAACTTGGACTGAAAAGAGCAACTATGAAGAACTTGTCAATATCCCAAAGTGGCAAGATATATTATTGAATACTAAATGTTGGGATTGTCCATGTTATTTTTATTTCCAATTCATGTAGTTTATGAAAGTTGAACAAATGAAAGTTGAAAGTTGATGAAAGTTGATAGGAAGAAAATCAACTCATTTGAAATATGATGCTGATGAAGAGTTCTATAGATACCATGGGCTGATCAAGTCAAATAAATGGGTCCTAGAGCAAATCAAACTCTCCATAGAAACCAAGATGACTAAACTGGGACTGTTGTACTTTGGACATATCATGAGAAGGAAAAACACTCTAGAGACTAGTCTTGTGCGTTGGTATAGAATTGTTATCCATTTCTGTTTGTTTCATTCGTAAAGCCCTGTTTTCATTTTTGAGCAACTCTCCCAAAAATGGGCACCTTTCCAAATGAACTTTTTTGTTCCAGGTTTGAAAAATTGAACATTTTCTGACCATTGGCCAACATGGGCGGTCTTCCCAGGCTCCCCTTCCCCTCGGTTTTAGGGCTAGAGGGGTGAAAATCACCACACTTGAAGGGCACATCTACCACTCTTAGCTCACCAAGTTTTATAATGTTTGGGTCATCCCCTGATTTTTAGATATGTTTTTCTTTCTATAAATAAAATCTCCTTAAAAACATTCCCTCTTTCCCCCTACTGGTCCCACCCCCTAACTTCTCCAGGAGCAGGAGGGAGGCAGGGAAGGGAGGGCACCATTTCTTCCTCCCAAATGATTCCCCTTCCCTTCCTGTCATTTTTGGCAATGGAGATCTTGGAGATCTGCTGCCTTGGGTCCTTGCTTGCTTGCTTGTTGCTGCTGCTACTGCACTGCACACCCTCCTCCTCCTTCTCCGTCTCTCATGCAAGGAAGGCGCCTCCAGCCCCTCTCCTCTTCCTCCTTCATGTGTCTTACCCTCTCCTCCCTCCCTCCTCCTTAGCTCTTGGAGCTGCCACCAGCGCCTTGGGTTATTGTTGCTGCACCTGCTGCCTGGCTTACTCTAGCTCAGTGGTTCTCAACCTGTGGGTCCCCAGATGTTTTGGCCTTCAACTCCCAGAAACCCTAACAACTGGTACACTGGATAAGATTTCTGGGAGTTGTAGGCCAAAACACCTGGGGACCCACAAGTTGAGAACCACTGCTCGAGATGGAGCTGGAGGCACCTTCTTTGCATGAGACACGGAGGCAGCAGCAGCAAGCAATGATTCAAGGTGGTGCCAGGACAGCTTCAAGAGCCAAGGAGGAGCCACACACACATTCTCCAAGGCATTTTAAGGATGCTTCCCACTTGCAGATAAGGAAGAGAGATGATCTCCTGAAAGAGGAGAGTCAGTGAGGGTTTACTTTTTGTTTGCTGGGGCATTCATAAAAAAGATTAAACTGTGTTTACGTAAAGCAGGTGCACAAATGGTTACCATTTAAACTTCCCTTTCGTTTCGTGGTTATTTTCGTACCAGAGGGGGTTTATTGTATCATGCCATCCAAATGAAAGAAATGGTATGGAAACACAGATTAAACGGCCAAAATGGTTACCACTGGCACTCTCATGACTACTAGAGTCTACCATAATGCTTGGCAAAGTGGGAAGCAGTAAGAAAAGAAGAAGACTGCAAAGACGGATAGACTCAATCAAAGAAATGATGGACCTGGGTTTATAAGAGATTTTTAGACATGTCAGGGATATTGGCCTGCGTAGGATAGTGCATACAGGTGCTAATCCTATTCAGCACAATTCCTTACATGTTTACTCACAAACAAACATAATCAAATGTAATGAGACTAATGTAGGAGAGCAGCTTGAATTATAAACCAGAAAGTTCTTTGCTTGGTTTTTTTTCTCTTCCAAAAACCCATAGGATCATCTTCAGCAAACTATATTCGCTATGAATTGGTCTCTCATCTCCAGTGGAAAACATAATGACTTGCAACCCGGTAATGCCTGTTCTCTGAGCATTCTAAAAGACTTTCTTAAATTTAAGGCACAATATAGTACTTAGCATTTTTACAAAGGACCCTGCATACCAATATCATAGAATAGTTCTGCTTTAGTATTCAGTAACAGGAGAATGCCCATTAAACTGTGTTGTTGATTAAGACATAGAGAAATATGGACAAATGTGTATAAATATCAGGTGAACTGAGTCATGACAAATTTTAGGAATATTGATTTATAATTTATAATTTTCTATCAAAATGTTAAAAGATTTGACACTGCTCATACATTTTTCAGTTTGGGTTTTCTTAACTGTCAACTGTTAGATGACATACTTTGTCACATTTTAGACAGTGTACATCAGAGATCCACCAACACTTGTCAAATACCCTGCCATATCATCCATCAAATACAGTCAATTTTCTGCCAATGATAAACTACTGTCAGTTATTAAACATTAAAATCCAATAACATCAATTTTCAGATGTTGATGACAAGCTGTAAAATGTTTAGCTTCCATTATATCCAGTATTGTGTTTCTGGTCCCAGAAGATCCTTCAATCCATTGGAGACTTCTGTAAAATGGAAAGAGAAATGAGATATTTTAGAATGATTTCCCCTTTGCATCTCTGAGATCCTCTGCATCTCTAAAACAAAGCTTATTCAAATATTCAGGGCAATGTTTAATGTATTGTCAAAGGCTTTCATGCCTGGAATCACTAGGTTCTTGTGGGTTTTTTCAGGCTATAGGGCCATGTTCTAGAGGCATTTCTCCTGACGTTTTGCCTGCATCTATGGCAAGCATCCTCACTACCTCTGAGGAATCTTGCCATAGATGCAGGCAAAACGTCAGGAGAAATGCCTCTAGAACATGGCCCTATAGCCCGAAAAAAACCCACAAGAACCTAATTCAGGGCAATGTCTGAACAGTGTGACAACAGGGCTCTGCAGGAGAAAGTTGTTGTTCATTCGTTCAGTCGTTTTCGACTCTTCGTGACCTCATGGACCAGCCCATGCCAGAGCTCCCTGTCGGCAGTCACCTCCCCCAGCTCCTTCAAGGTCAATCCAGTCACTTCAAGGATGCCATCCATCCATCTTGCCCTTGGTCGGCCCCTCTTCCTTTTTCCTTCCATTTTCCCCAACATCATTGTCTTCTCTAAGCTTTCCTTTCTTCTCATGATGTGGCCAAAGTACTTCATCTTGGCCTCTACTTTTCTTCCCTCCAATGAGCAGTCGGGCTTTATTTCCTGAAGTATGGACTGGTTGGATCTTCTCGCACTCTAAGGCACTCTCAGAACTTTCCTCCAACACCACAGTTCAAAAGCATCTCTCTTCCTTCGCTCAGCCTTCCCTATGGTCCAGCTCTCACATCTGTAGGTGACTATGGGGAATACCATTGCAGGAGAAAGGGTGAATGAGTAAAAATTGTTTCCTTCTCCTCTTCATTCAGATCAATCAACCTTTTATGAACAGAGGTAGAGCACTGCATATAATGTTCAGTGAATATCTGATAAAAAGAAGGAAAAAATAGAAGACCAAGTGGAGGATATTATGCTATTCTTTTAAATCTTTATGATACTGGCAGTATACTTTGCACAGAAACATAAGCAAAAAAACAGGATCCTGCCCCAAGCACCCTAAAGTACTTATAATTGTAGATACTGGTCTCCTGACAGTATCAACCTTGCTTACCGTCTAAATATTGATAGTGAGGGTTGTAGACAAAGCAGCAGTAATAATAGGCTGAAAAAAATAACAAAAGCAATAGTAAATAGTGGAAAGGTAGAGAGGGGGGAGAGGAGATGGGCAGAAATTATCTTCTGAGCTCAGGAATCTATGAAACAGGAGAAAACAGTGGGATGGGATCTGCCAGATTCCCCGGCATTGAATTGATTTGGTGACATGGGGGAATGGGCATTCCTATGAGTGGTGTCCTACGAAGCAGTGATGCCCCAGTAATCTCCCAAAATCCAGCTGTCTGATCTTTGCATTGCATTTTTACTGAAATGTATTCAGTAGAAATTGCAAGAAGATGGTTACTTTGCTTTCACTTGATTCTAACATTTTGAAATTACACTTTTCCTGCCTTTTCTTTCCTTTTTAAAAATTTAATTTAGCTATAAAAAATCAATTGAGAGGGAGAGTAGAAGAGCCCATGGGGATAAATGGGGTCTGCCTTCAGAACGAAGACTCCTGTCCCCTCAAGAGTAGGGGCCTTGAGAGGGAGAGCAGAAGAGCCCATGGAAAGAAACGGGGTCTGCTTTAACTGCACTCACTCATGTGACATATCTGAAAATGGATAATTTCAGGAGAAAAGGCAACGAACAGCATCATGTGATACGATTTGCGTTTTAAAGCAATGGGACTAAACTCTTTCCCCCCTCATGGGATGAGGTCCTAAATCGAGGTCTCTGAAGCTGTTCTTGGGGTTGCCTTCTGAGTTCCTCATTTCTCAGGAACCTTTTGACTCCAGGTGGGCTGTCCTGTTATGTCTGTGAGGCTGTGGGGGTGTTACTCCTGCTCTTTCCAGCTTGTTGTTGCCCCAGTCTCACTATTCCCTTTTGCAGTTGTGTAGAGGAGGGGAAGGACTGGTTCATCAGAGTTCCCTGCCTACTATCCCTACTAAATGCATAATATACAAGGAAGTTTACTTGCATTTTCTACCAATGCATAATGTGCATTTAGCATTTTCCACTAAATGCCAAATATGCAATAGACTATATGATGCATGTAATGTATTGTATTTTAATTGGTTTGACTCCTGGTGCCATATTATGTTTATTTAGTTTCTCCACAGTTAATTTCAGTTGTTTAGAAGTTATATTTGGTTTATTTTATTTCATGTTTCATCTTGATTGTTGTTTGTTTGTCTTTGGCATTGAATGCTTGCCATTTTTGTTATACTTTGGAAACCGTACTGAGTCCTTTCGGGGAGAGAGGGCAGGTTATAAATAATGTGTTATTATCATTATTATAAATGCATAATGGGTAAGAAAGCATTACTTTTGCTACTAGTAAGAAGGTCAGCCCTAGAATAAATAACAGATTGAGCAAAGATTGCCTTCAGTGCCTACTGGTTGATCAGTTTTGTGCTGTTAGTTGTAATGTTGTTTACCACTTTTGTAATGAGTTACGTGCTTGTTAAAGTTGCATCCATATGACAACCTATTCTGCTAGGTTTTTTTCCTAGAGTTAATGATATAAGAGTAGAAATTGGAACAGAAATATTTTAAACCCAATAGAATAAAGTTCAATAGTTAGCATTCAAACAACCGGTAGATAATTTCAAAATGTTAAAAACATTGCTACTTTTTTTTTGCCCAAATCCATTGAAGAATGAACAAAATAAATGAACAGGCACTGAGCCTTGAAGTCCAGCTTGCTCATATAGGGAGATAAGGTTTTTGAAATAGCCTTGAGTCTGGACCAAGTCTTATATGGCTTTGAAGGTCATAGCCAGCACTTTGAATGCTGCCTAGAAATGCATGGGCAGCCAGTGGAGTTGCTTTAGCAAGGAGGCTATATGATGCCTATAACATGCCCCAGTGAGCAACCTGACCACAGAATTCTGGGTCTATTGGACTTTCCAAACTTTTTTGAAGGCAGCCCCATGTACTGTGTGTTACAGAAATCTAAACAGGATACAGTCAAGTCATGTGTCACCAAAACTGACTTCTCTGGGAACAGGGGCAGAGCTGGTGCACCAGTTTTAACTGTTCAAATGCATTCCTGGCCACTGCTGAAACCTGGACACACTGGCTCAGTTCTGCAAGCTGCAAGTCTGAGGTTTCAGGGGAATGTAATGAATGTTACATCACACAAAAGCCTTATGTGTCTAATATATGTTTTCAAAATTTTGTGTTTGTTGCTTATGGCACGTGGTAAAACAAAATGACAGAGTCTAAGGCAATATTCACAGCAAATGAGAGCAGAGGAGTGATAAAATTCTTGTTTCTACAAGGAAAGTCTGCGAAGGATATTCATGATGATTTGTTGCAGACTTTCTTTAAATATTTCAGATTTCAATATTAATGTCAAAAATACATAATATGATTTTGCATAGGATTTGTGCTACATTAGAACAGTAAAGACAAATATCACTTAAGTAAAATAAACATTAAATATTAAATAACCAGAAAAATAAAATAAGGTGTAAACACTAAAGTAATCTGGGAATCTGCTATTGCAACACATCAAATGAAGTGGTTTAAAACCAGTATTAAAAAAAAAAAGATTAGGACTAAGTACGTTCCAGTCAATGCCCCTCATATTCAACAGTTAAGAACTAGGTTGCCAAATTTAAAATGGGCCACTTCAGCACCAATGATGAGGAACATCCTGGATGATCTAAAGTGGTTGTTTTTCCAGAGACTGTCGATTCTGTGCACAACCTCATGGGAATTTCTTGTGAATGTGCTTGTGTCATTATCCATGAACATTTGAACATGAAGAAGCTCTCTGCAATGTAGGTTCCCAAATGTTTGACAACATATCAGAAAAGCATGCGAGCGAAATCTTCCCAGTCCATTTGCCAGTGTTTCCAGACTGATAAGAACTTCCTGGATTGACTGGTCACTATGGATGAGACTTTGATTTATTTGCATGACCCTGAAACCAAGGAGCAGTCAAAAGAGTGGAGGCACAGTGGTTCTTCTCATCCTCATCTGATCTCATCTCCTCACCATAATTTAAGATCTACTGGGGAGACCCTGCTCTCGGTCCCGCCGGCTTCGCAAACGCATCTGGAGGGGACAAGGGACAGGGCCTTCTCAGTGGTGGCCCCCTGCTTGTGGAATTCGCTCCCCAGCAAGATCAGATTGGCGTCCTCCCTCCTTTCTTTTAGAAAAAACTAAAATCGTTGTGGTGGAGCCAGGCCTTTGGCTAGTGGGCACAGCAGCACTTTAGACACTGAACCTGGACCACAGGACCGTTATGACAATTGGAAACGGTTATGTGACTATGTGATTATATGGCTATGTGATTACAATTAATGTTACTGTTTTTAATTTGCTATATATTATGTTTTTACATTGTGTTATTGAATTGCTGCCTATGTTAGCCGCTCAGAGTCCCCCCTCAGGGGCGAGAAGGATGGGGTAGAAATTGTGTAAATAAATAAATAATCAAGAAGTTCAGGGTGCAAAAATCAGCCAGTAAGGTGATGGCATCTGTGTTCTGGGATAAGGAGGGCATGCTGCTAGTGGACTACCTTCAAAATGGTTCCACTATCAATGTAAGGTATTACACTGAACTTTTGGACCAATTGAAGGCAGCTCTGCAGGCCAAAAGGTGCAGCAAGCTGTCCAAAGGAATCTTGTTCCTGCAAGCGACCATCGCAAAACTGGTGGAGCTAGGCTTCCAGCTGGCTGACCACCCACCTTATTCACTGGATCTAGCTCCTTCCAATTATCATCTGTTTCCAACCCTCAAGAAACACCTCAAGGGTACCAAATTCCACACCATTTCTGATGCCACGACTGCTACAGATGACTGGTTTGCGGCACAACCAAAATCCTTCTTTTTCCAAGGCTTACAGATGTAAGAAATACGTTGATATCAGTGGAGAGTGTGTGGAATAAATGCAAAGTTTCATCTTCCTATATCATTTCTTCTGGGTAAAGCCAAAGACATATCAGCAGCCCCTCATATGTGCAGAGACGGAAAAGAAAAAGACACCAAGTCATGGCGGAAAAGGGCTTTGCTTGTTTTAGCCTACGAGTCTAGAAGAAGATGCCAAACCTTTATCATAAACCCCTTTCCCTGTGATTAAGGTTGAAAGGAGAGTCCTGTACACTTATTAGGAAGTTTTTAAAAAATGTAATGCTTTACAACATTGTAGCAGGTATTTTAATCTGAAATTCTTGATTTTGTTGAGAGTGTGGGGACACAAACAGAGAATATGCTTAGTAACAGCTCCCTATTTCTTATTTTGTCATCATGGGAAATTACAGCTTTAGACTCTTGGCAATGCAAAGGGATCCTGGTAGGAAAATGAACCCTAGAACTACAAATGAGATACAACCCACCCCCCCCCTCCCAACACAATAAAGCTTTCTGAGTAAAACAAATGGTGCCATCTACTGGAGAAATGAAGGTGGTGGTATTTATTTATCAGGTCAGAAGCAAATTGAAAATACAGTTATATAAAAAACTACAAAGTTTAAAACTTGACATTATGCAAAATTTATTTTGACCAGAAGATGGCCTCTTCAAGTACCTGTGGTGTTGCATTAAGAAGATTATCCATTGTGCATGTGGCACGGCTCAGGTTGCATTGTAGTAAGTGCTCTGTGGTTTGCTCTTCTCCATACTTGCGTGTCGTAGACTCCACTTTGTAGCCCTATTTCTTAAGATTGGCTCTGCATTTCATGGTGCCAGAGCGCAGCCTGTTCAGCACCTTCCAAGTTGCCCAGTTTTCTGTGTGCCCAGGGAGGAGTTTCTCATCTGGTATCAGCCACTGATTGAGGTTCTGGATTTTAGCCTGCCACTTTTGGACTCTCACTTGCTGATGTGTTCCTGGAAGTATCTCTTAAATCAAGAAACAAGGAAGCTGTTTCTTGATTTAAGGCATTGGTATGCTGGCTGATATCCGAACAGACGATGGACCAGAGATGTCAATGCCTTAGCCTTTCCATTGCTGGCTGCTACTTTCCAATGGATATCAGGTGATGCAATACTGGCTAAACAGTAAAATTTCTCCAGTGGTGTTGAGTGTAGACATCCTGTGATAATGCAGCTTGTCTCATAAGGTGGCAGTTACAAATGCCATTTCGCTCTGTCTTGAATATACTTCTTGTGAGAAATTATTTATGGGGAAACGTCTCACCACAGCTAGAAAGGTAAAACAGAAAGTTTACCATTTGGAAGTCAAATGAAATCCACCCATCACAACAAAACCTTAGACATGGGTGATTGAGAGAAAGAGAGGGACCACAGGGATTTTTCAGAGCATCTGCTGAATAGACAAAACATATAATTTTTTATCAACACCCTCCCAAGAATATTAGCCAATACCAGCTTGCCCAATCATCCACTAGATTACTAAAACGGCCCTCATAATTATTATCTGTTCCAACATGTCACCAATGTCAATAAGAAAGCAACGATGTACTTACAATTTCCCTATTCTTCCATAAGATATTATTAGATAAGAGATGCTCTTCCCACATGTCACATTGACAAGAAATGAACATGGTAATCCTGTCTGTAAGTATTTCATCTTATTGTACAAAAACAGAAATGGATCTTCTTGTATTTCCTATAAAATTGCAATTAATACTACAGCTGGATACATTTATTGTCCTGTTGGAGAAAGTAAAGGGAAGGAATCATAGAATCGTAGAGTTGGAAGAGACCGCGTGGGCCATCCAATCTAACCCCCTGCCATGCAGGAGAAACACAATCAAAGCACTCCTGACAGATGACTATCCAATCTCTGTTTAAAAGCCTACAAGAAAGGAGCCTTCACCACACTCCAAGGCAGTGAGTTCCACTATTGAACAGCCCTTACAGTTGGGAAGATTCCACCTACTGTAGGTGGAATCTCCTTTCCTTAATTTGAACCCATTGCTCCAAGACCTAATTTCCAGGACAGCAGAAAACAAACCTGCTCCCTCTTCTGTATGACAACCTTTCAAATAAACATGTTCCCCTCAACCTTCTCTTCTGCAGGCTAAACATACCCAGCTCTTTAAGACACTCCTCATAGGGCATGTTCTCCAGACCTTTGATCATTTCAGTTGCTCTCTTCTGGACATGTTCCAGTTTGTCTGAAATTGTGGTGCCCAGAATTGGACACAGTGTTGTTAAAGGTGAGGTCTGACCAGAGCAGAAGCGAGAGGCACCATGACTTCTCTTGCTATAGACACTATACTCTTTTTGATGTAGCCCAAAATGCCATTGGCTTTTTTAGCTGCTGCATTGCACTGTTGGCTCATGTTCAACTTGTTGTCCACTAAGACTCTAAGATCTTTTTCACAATACACAAACCAACACATTAGATTCATGTTTGAACAGAGGTGTTCATGTGCACTAGAAGCAATATGGGCATATTTTCTTTCACTCTGTGATAAAGATTTCTGAGGAAGTCACTAGTCTGTGCTATCAAAGAAAGGGAAAACAAGGACATTTTACATTGAACAAAAAGTAGGGGCTCTCCATGTTGAATAAAGATAACTTTATTTTCTGGATCTGAATTGCTGAGTCAAAATCGTTTCAATTGCTAGTTTCAGTTGATCCATTGAATGAATTAAATTTGTGTAACGTTTTTTGGTTTTATTTTCATGTCATGTGAGAAACTGCAAGTTGCTTCTGGTGTGAAAGAATTGGCCATCTGCAAGGGTGTTGCCCAGGGGATGCCCGGATGTTTTATCATCCTGTGAGAGGCTTCTCTCATGTCCCTGCATTAGAAGCTGGAGCTGACAGATGAGAGCTCACCCTACTCCCTGGATTCAAACTGCCGCCCTTTCAGTGTGCAATGTAACTGCTGATTTAACAGGAGACTTGGTTCAGTGGGTCTACTCTAGCTGGATTTGACAGCAGGATTTAGCTGAGAAGGCCTCAGCTAAATCCCATGTTGTCTGGGAGATTCTGCATATTGTCACCAAAATGAGAGATAACAGAACATTTTTGTCATTGTCATGAATTAAAGCAAAGAAAAAATCACAGTGTTATCAGAGATGCCATGGATTTCTCAGTGTCGTGGATTTCTCAGTGTTGGATGCTGCCCAGTTTCTTAACATCACTTTATGGGGGAGGCCTTTGACTTCAAGTAATTCATAACATTCCCTGGCAAACTAAGTAGCTTCCCTGATTTATTCCCCATGCCCTATAGCTTTTGAAAAGTCTAAGATAGCCAGACCTCTGGTGGAAAGAGACCAATAGTTGGCGGAAATCACTAAGATAATTGGAATATACTGCACTGATGTTCTTTAATTTGCAGGAACTTGAGATATGATCATCCTCCTGTCCCTTCTGAACCAGATTCTATTATCCTTGCTGAAGACTATTGCTTTCAAACTGGATTTATCTGATGTCCACCGTGTTTGATATGAGATTGTTCGGGCAAAAACTGGAGGTGGTTCCTACAGCTTTAATTGTTGTGTAGAAGAGAGAATTTCAGCAGGTGCTGTTAACTGATGGTGTGAAAAATATTACCTATTAAAATAATGCTTCTTTTATGCCAGGGGTCCTCAAACTAAGGCCCAGGGGCCAGATACGGCCCTCCAAGGTCATTTTCCCAGCCCTCGCTCAGGGTCAACCTAAGTCTGAAACGACTTGAAAGAACACAACAACCCTATCTCATCAGCCAAAAGCAGGCCCACACTTCCCATTGAAATACTAATAAATTTGTATTTGTCAAAATTGTTCTTTATATTAATTATTGTATTGTTTTAAAGTTGTTGTTGAGGGTTTTTTTGCAGTACAAATAAGATATGTGCAGTGTGCATAGGAATTCATTCATATTTTTTTTCCAAAATATAATCCGGCCCTCCAACAGTTCGAGGGACTGTGACCTGGCCCTCTGTTTAAAAAGTTTGAGAACCCCTGTGTACTGCAAACCTTAGAGCAGTGGTTCTCAACCTTTCTAATGCTACAACTCATTAATATAGTTCCTCATGTTGTGGTGACCCCCAACCATAAAGTTATTTTCGTTGCTACTTCATAACTGTAATTTTGCTTTGGGAGTTGTAGTTGCTGGGATTTATAGTTCACCTACAATCAAAGGGCACTCTGAACTCCACCAACGATGGAATTGAACCGATCTTGCTACATGACCAACAGAAAACACTGGAAGGGTTTGGTGGGCATTGACCTTGAGTTTTGGAGTTGTAGTTCACCTACCTCCGGAGAGCACTGTGGACTCAAACAAATGATGTATCTGGACCAAACTTGGCACGAATACTCAATATGCCCAAATGTGAACACTGGTGGAGTTTGAGGAAAATAGACATTTGGGAGTTGTAGTTGCTGGAATTTATAGTTCACCTACAATCAAAGAGTATTTTGAACCCCACCAATGATACAATTGGACTAAGCTTCCCAAACAGAATCCCCATGACCAACAGAAAATACTGTGTTTTCTGATGGTCTTTGGTGACTCCTCTGACACCCCCACGAAACCCCCCTAGGGGTCCTGACTCTCAGGTTAAGAAACACAGTCTTAGAGGTACAGGATTGTCCCTAGTTTTTAGTCTTGCAACATACTTACTCACAAACACTTCTTTCCATCGGGTTGTTGTAGGGTTTTTCGGGCTATATGGCCATGGTCTAGAGGCATTCTCTCCTGATGTTTCGCCTGCATCTATGGCAAGCATTCTCTGAGGTAGTGAGGTCTGTTGGAACTAGGAAAAAGGGTTTATACATCTGTGGAATGACTTCTTTCCAGCGTTTGTCTTTGGCCAGTGTTCTGGTTGCAAGCTCACTTCTCTCCCCTTATTTTCCATTTCCCAGCTCAGGTGCAGCCCATCCTTTGGAACTCTTCCGGTGTGTTTCCGCTGAGTAAACTCTGAATTTTTAGATCCTTGTTTCAATACACAGAAGCACTTGGTAGGAAATGTTCCATCTTTTTTATGGACTGGAGAAGAGAATTCTTGACTCAGCTTTTCTTTCTTTTGCATATTTGCAAACCCTGCCATTTTCGGTGAAATTGTAAATCAAATCAGTAAGAACGCAAGCAGGACATAAACCTTAATACCATGTCCATAGGTGACATTCAGCCGGGATATTACTTTTTGTCTGCTCTAAGCCTTTTGCAGGAAAGAGCACACTTCAAATATAAATCCATAAACATGGGAATGTATAAATAATGTAAAGCCAAGTAGCCGGGCCCAAATCCGTGTAATTCAAGTAGACATAGAGAATATTGAAGTGATTCTGTAACTGAAGTTATTTTGTTGAAACATTTCTGGTGGTGAAGTATTTTTTGGCAAGGGCAGAAGAACCTTTGGCTCTCCAAATGTTTTTTTCTGTTGAGACCCAGAAGCCTCACTCTTTTCAGTCTGATAGAACAGGACAGTGGGAGTTTTCATCTAAAATATATGAAGTGTCAGAAGTTACAAGTCAGCAACATCCAAACTGGGTTTATCTGCTTTTCCTCTGAATCATTCCACTCACCCCATCAAGAACAGGTTCCTTGAGACATTATGCAATGACTGTAAGCTGCTTTTGATGTGTTTTGAGTTAGGAGGTTGATTAATAAAACATTCTGAATGAATTTAAAATACAATTCAGGGAAAGGATTGTGTTAAACTGATGATGTGAACTTAATGAAATTCAAAATTCAAATGAAGTTAGTAAAGCATTTTTCAATATAAGATTTAATTTTTCATTTTGTATATGCAGCCTTTCCATTTTGAATGGCATTTTGTTATACAGTGGGCCATTGGTACCTGCTGGGATTTTGCTCCAGGAATGTTGAAATCACAGACACCTTAAAGGGCCAGACTCAAAAGTGGCTTCAATACAGAGTTTATTAAAACAAAGGAAAAAGGACACAGAGGCACTTAAATGCAGTGCCACTGGTCAAAACTCAAGAAACAACCAGTCCTGGTTCAAAAAGGTTAACAGAAATATAATCCAGATTTGTTGGATAAAAGAAACAAATCAAACAAAGCGTTATGAGGTTAAACAAAAAGGCACAGTACACAACTGGTTAACAAAAGGGGGAGCCTCAGGAAGAGAAGCGTCGTCAGCTGGAGTCCAGGGTCAAAGCGGGAGAAGTCCAAAACAGCACAGCTCCAGAGTCTGCAGAAGCAGCGTCTTTAGCCAAACCGGTCCAGGTACAGGAAGAGAGAAGTCCACACTCACGAGAAGCCAATCCAGGTCAATAACATGCAAATGATCAGTAGATTCAAACTGCAGATCCCAAACCAACACCGAACACGAAACTGGCAGCAGCAAGTCACACAGCACCCAATACATGAACAGACACCAACACCTTGCCTTCTGCAAGGACCCCTCAACCCTGAACCCACTTTTATTTACAACTCATCATCAGAAGATGAACTGACCACCCCATCATTATTCCCCGCAGCTGTTTCCAGCTCTTCACGTGAGCCCTCTTGTCTTTCCCTCCAAGTCCTCCATCTTCTGTCAAGACTTAGGTCCTCCCAAGACTCAGTTGGATCCCCTGATTGCCAGTCTTCATCCCCAGAGAACCCCATAAAGGTATCACTATTTGTTGGCTTACACTTCTCTTACCTTAGTCTAATCCATGGTGTCTCCTTCTTCTCCTTCACTTATTGACCCATCATCCCCAGAGAATCCTTCAAACGACTCCTCATCTGTAGGCACTGTAAATATGTCCCAGATCCTCTTTCTCTGCTGCTCATCATCAGATTCCTGCTCTCGAATAACCCTTTTCCCCCTTATGGCACCCATACTCATTGACCCATCATCTCCAGAGAATCCCTCAAACGACTCCTCATCTGTAGGTGCTGTAATTATGTTCCGGATCCTCTTTCTCTGCTGCTCATTATCAGATTCCTGCTCCTGAGTAACCCTTTTTCCCCTTCTGGCACCCACACTACTGTTTGTAACGTTACTCACAGGCTCTACTACAACAAGGAACCCCTGTGGATACTGAAATCCATGGATGCTCAAGTTCCATTCATAATTTGGTCAATGGATGCAGAATCCATGGATATGGAGGGATAACTGGTGTGTTTATTTGTTTAAAATGGAATGTGAAAACACCAATTGTCAATCAAATCTCTATGGCTTCCAATGATCCACGACGTTATCTGCAAAACTTATGCTGAAGATTTAATCACAAATGTGATTCCATTATCGCTTGCTATGCTTCAAGAAATGCTCAGAAATATCTCTTCTTTATTTTATGGGTTTCCACAATTAACACCTCTTTAGCTTAATTGAGTCTAAAAATAATTCTTGGAATTCATGAGCCAATCTTTACAATATATTAACTTCTTAAACAAAGCAGCTTTGGGGAGAACTGTACAATTGGTTTTCTTTGAGGAGAACATGAGGAATCATGATTCCACATGAAATGCAAATCAGACACTTCAATTTTAACTTTTGGTCATATTAGATTTTGTTTTTCACAAATTATTATTTTTATATTTTTGGTTGTCTAGTAGTTAATAATGTGAATGGGTAATAAATAAAAATGAATAATTTAAAAAAGTATTTTCCAAAATAAAAACAACAGACAAAACAAATCAGTGAATTAAAAAACACAAAACAGAGGTCACAGTAAAATATGATGTTGTATTGTTGTTGTGTGCCTTCAAGTCATTTCTGACTTATGTCAACCTTTCCACAGGATTTTCTTGGCAATATTTCAGAAGAAGATATGTTTATCTTTACCTTCACCTGAGGCTGAGAGAGTGTGACTTGGCCAGGGTCGCCCAGTAGGTGTCCATGGCTGAACAAGGAGTTGAAACTTGGTTTCAAGAATGGTACTCCAACACTCAAACCACTACATAACACTGTCTCTCTCCTTTTGTATACTATTCTTTGTGTCACTTCCTCCATATCAACCATGTCATGGAAAACTGGGGTAGTGGAGGCAAAAAAGAGGAGGAAGAATGGGCAACAGTTGTCTTCTCCAGCTTCTCCTAAGGGGACTATCTCATAATCTGAGTCTTGTTCACAGGCCCCTGGAGCCAATTCTTCAGATTTAGGTCTTTCTTCTTCTTCTTCTTCTTCTTCTTCTTCTTCTTCTTCTTCTTCTTCTTCATCATAATAATAATAATAATAATAATAATAATAATAATAATAATAATACTCTGCTTTATCTCTCCTGGAGGAGACTCAAAGCTGCTTACAAAGTATGACCACATAATTTCAATATACAAATATGCAAACATTAAAACAGAATTAAACATAACATTATTCAAATTCACAGTTAAAATCCATGTATAAATATGTGAGGGGAAGTCATAGGGAGGAGGGAGTAAGCTTGTTTTCTGCTTCCCTGGAGACTAGGATGCAGAACAATGGCTTCAAACTACAGGAAAGGAGATTCTACCTGAACATTAGGAAGAACTTCCTGACTGTGAGAGCTGTTCAGCAGTGGAACTCTCTGCCCCGGAGTGTAGTGGAGGCTCCTTCTTCTTAGGCTTTTAAACAGAGGTTGGATGGCCATCTATTGGGGGTGTTTTAAATGTGATTTTCCTGCTTCTTGGCAGAGGGTTGGGCTGGGTAGCCCACGAGGTCTCTTCTAACTCAAGGATTCTATGTTTCTATCAAATATATTACAATAAATTCAAAGCTAAAAATCTTAACAGAAGCTACAACTGTACGGTCTTGATAAAAGGTTGCTTACAGGTACATTCTCACTGCAGGTGGAAATAGTTTAGTTGCAGTTAGCAGGCACAAATTAAGCCTAAGACATATCAAGATGGAATTTAGTCGGTTGCTTTGCATGGTAGTCTGGTCCTACTTTTTGGACCATGGAGAGTTATGCCAAATGTCAGCAATAAATGCATCCAAATAATAACACACAAATTATATATAATGGGAGATTATCCGTGTTTTATGCCAGTGCAGTGTGAAATCATTTGTGTGTGCAACACACACACACACGCACATCTAGATATGGAGCAAAAACAGTTGACCATTTATCATCACAGAGAGCCTAAATTGAGACCAGATGTCTTTCTGAAAAGCACTCTGGGGTCCAATGATATGTTATAGGGCTCAATAATATCTGCCCCATGGTAGGAGACTATAATGTTTGTTTTTTCAAAAGCTATGGGGAACATATTGTGTCAGATGCTAAATTAGAATGTGAGATGATCACCAGACTGTCAATAAATACAGAGGCATAAAGGGTTAGAATTAACAAAACAAAACAAAAATCCGAGAAAGGAGATCTGAATTTTGAATGCTGTGCTACATTAAAACTTCACAGTGAACAGAAAACCATCAGAGCAGAAAAAGGCTATTGTAGATCATTTTCAACTGGAAATGTGTTTTTTAATATGAGGAAACGGCTTTCCCTTGGCTGCTGTCCTCAACGATATAGCATCTCATCCTCACCTCATTCTTCAACCAAAATTCTTTCTGTTGCTTTCAATAGGTACTTTCTTTCCAAAACTCTGTCTAAACATTTTGTTCTTATTTCCTGGCAAGTTGGTTTTGATCTATGGTGATCCCATGAATGAGAGACGTCCAAAATCCCAGTCATCAAATCCCTGCTCAAAACTTTCCAAATTCAGGCCTGTGGCTTGCTTGATTTAGGCCGGTATCACATTAGAAAGAGTAAGCAAAGTGTCTGCATCCCATCTAAAATCCTATGGCTGCCTCCTGCAGAATTCTGGGGAATGTTATTTAGGAGAGGGGCCTTTAAAATGCTCAGCCAGAGAGGTCCTGCATTTCACTAAAATGCAGGCCCGTAGCCAGGATTTCAATTTGGGGGGGGGGGGCTGAGTTTGTTTCGGGGGGGGGGGGGGCTGAGTTTGTTTCGGGGGGGGGGGGCTGAGTCTGAGTGAAAGAGGGTCTACCCTAGCAAACCTTTTGTATCGTTATCCCAATACCCCCATGCATATGAGATATATTGAGTATGGTGATCAGATCATGATATGAATAAACGTAAGAGTTTAAATAATGCACCAGTAAGGCCTTTTCGCGAACCACCATGAGAATTTCAGGAGGGGGGGCTGAAGCCCCTCAACCCCCCCCCTCCCCGGCTACATGCCTGCTAAAATGGGTCAGATTATTTGGTTAGATGCCCAAATCATGACAATCTCAGTTTGGTAGTCTTGACTTCTAGTGGTCAATTTCCTCTGGGGCCCCAGGTTTGCCTAGGGCAGTGTTTCCCAACCTTTTTTTTTTTAACCAAGGACCACTTTGACCAGGGACTGCTCTGCAACATTAGTACCAAAAGGGTTATGACTCAGTTTTTGGACAACTTTAGATTCGGTTTGGTTATTTGGGGTGCTGATCCAGAAAATTGCATTGGATAGATCACATCAGCCCTAGATTAATAAATAGGATTTTCTGTGAGTGAGTAGATAGCGACTACTGGATGACATATTTTCTGTATCAGAAACTAGAGGTCTATCCAATGCAATTTTCTGAATCAGCACCCCAAATAACCCCAACAATAGGCCTAAAAAGAAGACACCAAGAAAAAATGTTTTTTTAGGTTCTTGTGGGTTTTTTTGGGCTATATGGCCATGTTCTAGAGGCATTTCTCCTGATGTTTCACCTGCATCTATGTCAGGAGAAATGCCTCTAGAACATGGCCATATAGCCCGAAAAAAACCACAAGAACCTAGTGATTCCAGCCATGAAAGCCTTCGACAATACAAATGTTTTTTTGGTTGGGCTGTGCTATTATCAATGGATTTTGTTAATATTTGTGTAAAAAAAGTGGGCTGAGGTTGAAAAAAATACAAAAAGTGGAGAACGAGACCCAAGAAACTGTCCCTAACAGCTTTAACAGCAGTAACAACAACAACTTGGGGGGACGAAGTAGGGGTTTACAAAGGTCTGTTTCTCATTACAACTCTTCTGTTTGACAATGGGAGCTGATAACAGCAACAACAACAACAACAACAACTTTGGGGGACTAAACAAGGTCTTACAAAGGGCTGCTTTCCCATTACAACTGATGTGTGGCAATAGGAGCTAACAACAACATAACAACAACAACAACAACAACTTTGGGAGACTCTCCTCTCTCTCGCTCCCTCGCATGTCCCGCTGGGTGAGTCTTCTCTTCCCTAGCCTGGGAATGGGAAGGGCTGGCAAGAGCAACACACTGACCTCTCCTTCCTTTCTTCCTTCTCTAGCTCTCCTCTCTCTCACTCTCCTCCAACGGTGGCATGCACCCCCAGCTATTGACATTATTTTAGGTCATGGCCGCAGCCCACAGTTTGGGAACCACTGGTCTACGGTTTATCAAGAGGAAAGCAAGAATTAAAAGTGATCAGAGTTTATTTGCTAGATTATTTTGAGCCCATTTCTCAGTATATATTGTCACAAGAGTTTCTAGTTATTTGATTTATTTATGTATACATTTATTTTCAGTTCCCAGAACCAGTTGTCATGGCACTTTTTTGCAATATTGATTTATATATATCCTCTCTCCACTCAGCTTTAAAAATGCAATGTCTGCAGTACAATACCACACATTCCAATATTTTATTCCTGTAGCAAGTTACATAATTGGGAAAACATCAAAACTTGATATAACTGAAAAGAGCTTATTTAATAATTGCCAAGTATTTGCCAAGGATTACAGTCGCTAAGCTACATTTAGAAGTCCAGAAATAACATTAAATTAAAAATTCAAACTCAGGTGCTTAAGATGTCGCTCCCTAAATTTGTATCTAGAAACTTATGTTAATATTTCATCTGAATGATTAAAAATTTAAAAACTGATCCCAAAACATGCATCGCCAGAAAGTAAATCGTTTAGCTAGGCCGTGCCATGCACACTAACAGCTGGTGATATTAAATTAGTGTTGTAAAGATGGTAAATATATCCTTTTGTGGGCATATGTTCTAGGGTATTGATCTAGCCTTGGAGGAGTGGAAACATTACATTTCTTAATAATGGATTTCTTCCTTCCTTTTTATACCTGTCCTGACATTTCTGTACATTTCCCTTTGTGGATAACAAAATTTGAAAAAGAAATCTGTTCCTGGTATGAAAGTTATTTTCTGTTTAATTGTGAGGTACTTTGTAGTTGTTCTACTTCAGCAACTTTGTTGTTCATCTATTTTGAATTGGTTAAGAATCTATGGACCTTATCAAACTTCGGGCTTTTGGCCCCTTTCTCTTTTTTTGGGGATGGGGCCTCCAGAGCTCCATCAGATGATGCTGGCTTGACCCTGCCCCATTGATGCCTAAATGGTGAGCAAGCATCGCAAGATGCCTCCTCGTTACCAATGCAAGGTAAGTTGTGATTTGGGTAGCTCTGATGGAGC
This sequence comes from Anolis sagrei ordinatus, assembly GCF_025583915.1. Lineage (NCBI taxonomy): Eukaryota > Metazoa > Chordata > Lepidosauria > Squamata > Anolidae > Anolis > Anolis sagrei. The sequence goes on along the minus strand of NW_026845477.1, from coordinate 152,223,449 downwards.
TACCTGCATTTTCTGCTCTTTCCCCCATCTGGTAGGGACAAGACACCTTAGCCTGTTCCCTCCTTGTGATGGGAGAAGGTAAAACAGAGCAGTTAAGTTTCAAGAGGTGCTATAAGAGATTCATTGAAAAATTATAGCAAGATGTGCTGCAGGATGTCCTGCAGAAACAATTTTTTCCATGTTTTTATGATAGAACCAATTAGGAAATGGCATTTATAACCAGGAGCAAAAAATGTGTTGCACAGTGTAAACAATACTCTAAATCAGGGGTCCTCAAAATTTTTAAACAGAAAGCCAGGTCCCAGTCCCTCAAACTATTGGAGGGCCAGATTATAATTTGAAAAAAACATGAATGAATTCCTATGCACACTGCACATATCATATTTGTAGTGTAAAAACACTTAAAACAATGCAATAATTAAAATGAAGAAAATTTTTAACAAATATAAACTTATTAGTATTTCAGTGGGAAGTGTGGGCCTACTTTTGGCTGATGAGATAGGATTGTTATTGTTGTTGTTGTTGTTGTTGTGTGCTTTCAAGTCATTTCAGACTTAGGTTGACCCTGAGCAAGGGCCGGGTCAATGATCTTGGATGGCCGTATCCGGCCCTCGGGCCTTAGTTTGAGGACCCCTGCTCTAAATCAGCGCACCAATAACCCCAGTTCACACATTAGAAATCCTTTCATTATATTTCTGCAGCACAGTGGGATTGTCATGGAATGAAATGTTGCACATAGCTCTTAACATTTATTATTCAACTCCATGATAGAAAGTATTTTCTATGCGGTTTATTTTCTGGCATTTTCTGTTTGGATACTTTCAAGTTATGTTTGGAACGAAACCAGGAAATGCCCTCTCTCCCTCAGTGTATCCATTTTACTGCTTTGCACATTGACCACAAATGTTTGTCCTCACAAATTAGGGGATAGCATATTTGCTTCTTTTCTTCCGTCCTTCCGTCCTTCCGTCCTTCCGTCCTTCCTTCCTTCCTTCCTTCCTTCCGTCCGTCCGTCCATCCATCCATCCGTCTATCTATTTTCTTTCATAGCCTAATTTACCAAACCCAAGACCCGAAGTGGCTTACAACAATCGAAAATTAAGTTAAGCTAAAGTCCTTCTTTTATAAAAAAATTAAAGAGTTGGGATGTACCAACCAGACTTCCTGTGGAAGAGAGTGTCACAACCTGGAGTTCCACAACCGGTCTTTTAAATCATTTTGTGTGATTAAAAAACCCACTTTTTTGCCCTGGCAGAAACACACAATACACTATGAATTAATTTTCTCTGCATGGCAGCTTTAACTAGAAGGGGTGGCGGGAGGGGGGGGGGGTTATCATTTAACAAAGTTATATAGAACCAAGGAAATAAGACATATGTCTGGTAGACCCTGACGCGTGGTGTATATTTTGTGGAAAAATTGCAAATACTTTGGATGGGGAGGGGGGAGACAGGTGGACCGCCACTGCTTCAGTTCCTGGAGAGGGTATTCACTGTGATCCCGGTGGGAAGAAGGAGGGCAGCATGCCCTGCATTCTACCGCCACTTCACTTAGCATCTGGCTATGGAACTCACACTGCAACAAAATTAGATCATCTCCCTCCCTCCTGGCCTTCAGAAAAAAGTAAAAACTTGGCTATAGGTCCAAGCCTTTGGGCAGTAAGCAATACAAGGAATAATCTGGGATTATGTGTAATTGATATTTGACATTTGGAACAGCCTAGGACCATGATTTCTGGATTATGCGATTTTAACATTTATATTAATATGTTTTTAACTCCATGTTTTAATTATCTGTTGCTACATTTTTATGATCTAATTGATAGTTATATGTTATGATTGCGCTATGTTAGGTTTTATATGTATGTGAGGGATTAAAATTTGCCAGAAATATGTTGGAAGCCACTTTGAGTCCCATCCCCCCCACCTCCTGGGGTGAGAAAAGTGGTATACAAGTGAAGTAAATAAATACATAAATATATGGTGCTACAGTCTTCAAATAATCAAAACCACAAGTGTGAAATCCACAAACATGTAGAGCCGACTGTAGTTTAAAATGTAAGCAGGTGCTGTGATAAACATGATAAACACTGGTATATTTTTGTGGCATAATCAAGTGATGTTGTAAAACGAAGTGATGTACACGAATGTATAAAAACACTCTTAAAGTGAAGAGAACGGATGGGGGAGGTGGTAGAAGAGTTATTAATCCAGAAACAAAACATCCCTGAAGTCCTGTTGGGCAATTTCTGTTTTGCTGTGTTCAATGAAATGGGAAGCATATGTCATATCACAGGCCTCTGGGCTTATGACCTTCTAACCCTCAGTTTATGCACCTTCACCCTTCATTAGCTAAAAGGAAAGGAAAGGAAAGAGATTGCCTTGCTCCATAAATACGAAGGCTGTGTATGCACAGAGCTCTAGGGGAATTTTAAAATGCTGAGCTTTCTTTAGAAAACAGCTCTTGAAACGGGCCTCATGAGGAGGGGAAAATAACATGTTTTTCCTTTTTTTTGCCAGACAACAATAGTAAACAGAGGGGGATGTTCCTTCCATAAATGCTCAGAACCACCTAGGCATAGGATAAACCCTTTGGGTTAAAATATTTAAAGGCTACCATTCCAGACTTTGGGAGATTTGCCTTAGCAACTCCTTCTTAGGGAAGAAATGTCAGGAAGAAGACAAGACTAGAATGATTTTCTGCAATATACAAAGGGTTTTGATTTGGCTTGTTTATTTGCCTGTAGAGAGTTCTTGTAAGTCTTTAGTATGAAGTGCCGCAATCCAGAATCAGCCTACCTACATTGTTTGTGGAAGTGAGCTAAATAACAAATTGTTTGTGGAAGCTTAGCACAGCAGGCTAAACCACTGTACTGCAGAAAAATCCTGCCAATCGGAAGGTCGGCTATTCGAGTCCAGGTCAGGGTGTGCACCGGCCGTTAGCCCCAGCTCACCTGCCCGCCTAGCAAAATGAAAGCAGAAATGTGAGTAGTTAAAATAGGTACTACTTTTAGTGGGGAGGTAATAAAGGTGCCCTTAAGGACATTGATTGGAGGAAAGCTTTGTACCCTTCACCCAGCCTCCAAATTTTGGGGAGTTGTTCTCTTGGCTGTGATTTCTGCTATATTCAAAGCCACCTTGGCCAGGTCTAATTGGGGAGATTTTTGTCACCTGTCGTGGAGAAAATAATAATAATAATAATAATAATAATAATAATAATAATACACATTATTTATATTCCACTTTACCTCCCAGGAGGGACTCAGAAGAGATTACAGTATACACATATAAGGAAAACATTCAACGCTTATTACACAGTGAACAACAATGACATACAATTCACAAAGGTAAAGGCCTTCACCTTTTCATCTCTGGTTTCTGGAGGTGATGCTCAACTCCAGCCATGGGGAGGTGCTCTTGTTCCATTTTCCATGCCAAGAAACCTGTTGTCCATAGACATCTCCAATTGTGTTGCCGGCATGTCTGCATGGGGTGCCCTTTTACCTCCACACCAGGGCGGTACCTATTGATCTACTCACATTGTATGCCTTCTAACTGCTGGGCTTGTCAGTGGGCGCTCATCCCAACTCTCAGCTTTGAACTGCTAAACCTATGGTCAGTGGATTTCCTGCAGCTAGTGGTTTAACCCACTGTGCTATAGCGGCTCACAAAGGAGTGCATTCTGTGCCGTCGCACCTGGGGGCTATAACTCTAATTGAAAGAGGCATGGACGTGGCATCCTTCCCCGGGGGATTGCTTCTTGCCCTCCTATAGGAAACTGAAACTCCCAAAGACCAAAATACAACAGATAACTCGAAATGGTATTTATTGTTCACAATGAGTTATCTTTCTCAGGCATAAGCTTGATGTTTCAACAGGGATAAAGGAAATATACTTTACACTCTCTGAAGTCCAAGGAGTTTGCAGCTGAGAAGCTTTTCCTGTTTCCTCTTTCCTCAGTGGCTGTGAATATCGGAATAAACACAACCCCAGTCCAATGGCCTATGTTGAAGGGACAAGAACTTCCTCTGGTGCCAAAAGAACTGGTTTGAAGGTGCTTGGGTCTCCTCAATGTTGGTCAGGACAATCTGGACATAAAGCATGAGTCCCAAGGGTAAAAAACCTTAGAATTGGTGCTGAGAGGTAATTTAAGCAGGGGCTTTTAGAGCCAAGTCTCTTACTCACGTCCATCTGATAGAAACTCTGATGGCAGAAAGAAAAAAGGGAAGCACTCCCCTCTTCCAGGAAGAGGTGGAGCCAAACAATTGAGCTGAGAAGGCAACTGGTGCAAACAACACTGATTGACAGCAATAAATAACCTATCAATCCAACTATACATAAGCAGGGTAAAAAGGCAGGATTAAGCATGATACAACAGTTTAAATCTTGCAACTAACAGTTCTACACATAGGTGGCGCCACTCGTGCCGTCACACATTGGGATATTGAAAAACCCCTGATATAATTTTTGGGAAACCATACTCAATTTATAAAGATGGATATTTACTCAAAACAGTTACATTTATATAGTGCATATAGGTGGCAAAATATCTTGCACCATGCTTGTTTTTCTTTCTCTTCTTTTTTCTCTTCTATATAATGTAGTCGTTTGGTCATATATTGTGTGTTTGCTGTAGTTGTAATGCATGTAAGTGTGAATTTTAAAAACGAAGGAAAATGCAAACAAAAACAATTTTTAACCAACATTACTCTGTTGTTTGTTTCCACAAATTCTTAATAAGTTTTCACTTAGACTACAGTAAAGGTCACGGCTAAATCCAGCCCAAGTCATCATCATTTTCCTTATGCTATAGCATTGGTGGAGCTTACAAAAGAAGGAATAAATTTAGTCAAAGTGGACAGGCTTCTTGCTTTCTTTAGGAAACATCTGCAAATGATCAGCATCAAAATTTTGTCTGATTGCTGGACAGCTAAGAAATGCAAGTTGAAACATCTGTGTGTCAGCTATGCACCGCTGCAGATCCATCTGCAAAACACATCGTGTGCCAGTTGACTGACTTGGGCTGGGTTGGGTAGGATATCAAGGAGAAGAAGCGAAATTCCACAGCACCAGGAGGATTTACTCCTCTCCATACATTTGGCTTCCCTTTCAGCCTTTCTTTTCATCTCTCTGCTTTTCTTTGTCTTCCCCCGCTTCCCACCCTCTGGACCTGCCATGGTTATGCTTTTGAAAAGGCAGAAGAAAATAAAGAGCCAAGGAGACATAAAATATATAGGTTTACGGCCCATCCAGAAAGCAAGGGTTACCATTTGGAACCATCCTTTCATTGGTTCTCACATTCTTTTGAGTTGCCATTGTTATAAATGAGGAGTGACATGAAATGGAGGTGGAATGTTTAGTGAATATTTTCACTCATGGTGTAAAGCATACCAATCATTTTATGATTTGAAGGAGCTGGGAATATTGATTGATTTACTCTGTATTTATATACCGGCCTTCTCAGCCCTCAGGCGACTCAGGGCGGTTTACAATGGCAATGATTCGATGCCCCAAAACACCATAAAACATTTAAAAACATTAACACATAATATAAAACCATAACAAGAATATTAAAACATAGATCATTTGTGTCTCTTAATAAAAAACATTGTCCCATCTCGTTGTCCAGTCGTTCCAAGTCCTATGTCTTTTACCTTGCATTTTCAAATGCTTGCTCAAACAACCAAGTCTTGACTCTCTTCCGAATGTTAAGAGGGAGGGGGCTGATCTAATGTCCCTAGGAAGGGCATTCCATAGCCAAGGGGCCACCACTGAGAAGGCCCTGTCTCTCGTCCCCACCAAACATGTTTGCGACGCAGGCGGGATTAAGAGCAGGGCCTCCCTGGACAATCTTAAAGTCCTAGCAGGTTCATAAGGGAAGATTCGTTCAGACAGGTAAATTGGAGCAGAACCGTTTAGGGCTTTATAGGCTAAAGCCAGAACTTTGAATTGTTCCTGGTAGCAGACCGGCAGCCAGTGGAGTTGGCGCAATAGAGGAGTTGTACGCTCCCTGAGCATTGCTCCTGTTATTAATCTGGCTGCCGTCTGTTGGACCATTTGAAGCTTCCGGACAGTCTTCAAAGGCAACCCCACATAGAGCATGTTGCAGTAGTCTATACAGGATGTAACCAGACCATGGACTACTGTGGCCAAGTCAGACTTCCCAAGTTCAGACAGGTACGGGCACAGCTGCCGCACAAGGCACGGGCACAGCTGCCGCACAAATTTTAACTGTGCTAATGCTCCCTGATCACCGCCTAAATATGAGGTTCCAGGCTCAGCTATGAGTCCAAGATAATAATAATAATAATAATAATAATAATAATAATAATAATAATAATTACAACAACAACAACTTAAATTTTATACCCCGCCAATTATCTCCCCAAGGGGACTCTAATAATAATAATAATAATAATAATAATAATAATAATAAGAAGAAGAAGAAGAAGAAGAAGATGATACTAGATAGCTGTCTTCTGGGGATGTTCTGCTGGTGATCCTACGTTGAGCAGAGGATTGGACCTAATGGCCCTTAAGGCTCCTTCCAGCTCTATGTTTTATTATTCTATGAAATTCTGATGAAAGAGATTAATGTTGGAGATACTATTCCTGTGCTTCAAACATTACTTGTCTCTTCCCATGATAGACAACTGTTATTTTTGCAATTATGATCAGCAAAATACTCCAATCTTTAAATGAAATTACGTTTTCTTTCTCTCAAATAAAACAAGCCTGTTGTCCACTATCAGCGAATTAGGTTGACACTTGTCTAGTTCTCCCAGCCCAGAAGCCATGGGCTTTGTTCAGGGCAAAAAACCAAGTTAAAATGGACTGACAAGCATATGAAATATTAAAAGATTTTAATAAATTATTAACTAAAGTATTCAGAAGGGAGACTTTGGCCAATACGCTCCACAAAGTGATGTCAAGGTGGTACAAATCCTGTTAATGTCTTGAGTAATATGACAAATGGAAATGGTTTTCTAGGAGAAGTCAGTTCTTATATTTGCTGCATCGTTGTCACATTATCAATTTAGAAACTCAATTCCAGATCCATTGTCTGTGTTTGTAGATTACAACTGGAGACTGTCTGCAATCACATCTCTTGCTCACAGTGAGGGCTGACCGCATTATTGTTATGCCTAAAGCATCAAAGAATGGAGACATCCCTCTGGCTTTTTCTCTTGAATTCCCTGCCATAATCCTGTTGTTGTTGTTGTTGTTGTTGTTGTTGTTGTTGTTGTTGTTCTCCTTCTCCTTCTCCTTCTTCTTCTTCTTCTTTTTCTTCTTCCTCCTCCTCCTCCTCCTCCTCCTCTTCTTCTTCTTCTTCTTCTTCTTCTTCTTCTTCTTCTTCTTCTTCTGTGCTTGCAAGTCATTTCTGATTTATGGGGATCCCAAGGTGACCTTATCACAGGCTTTTCTTGGCCGACCTCTGTAACTGGGAGAGTTTGATTTGTTCAAGGTCACCCAATGGGTTTCCATGGCAAAGTAGAGATTCAAACCCTGGTCTCCTGAGTCATCAGATGGAGAGGAGCATCTTCTCCCTGCATCTCTCTGCTGCTGGAATGGAGTCCATGGAGCCCATCACAATACACAGAGCTACTTCTGGCAGGGCTCTTTGGGGCGCCATTTCGGCAGCAAAGAGAAAAGGAGCCCAGAGTAGGGAAGAGGAGGCAAAGATGAAGTGGTGAAAGACTGCGAAATGATGTGGGAAGAAAGAAGACGGACCCCAATGGGAGTGAACAGAACCTGACAGCTCATTCCACTGTCCCACGCTTCCCCCTCAACTGCCCTCCACTTTTACCCCTGTCTGTCTGATAAGGTCCTTATTCCTTAGTGCTCAAACTAATACACTATTCTGGCTCTTTTCCTCATTATTGCTAGATAACATTGCATGTCCTATCATGTTGTTGTTATTGTAGTTTTTGCTGTTTTACATCCCCAAGCTTGGCTGCTTCTCTCAGATGAGATAGAGGATGCATAACATCGCAAATATGGAAGTGCAATCACGACTGGAATGGCTCCTGGACTATGATTTTGGATTGTGTGGTTTAATAATTGGTTTACATGTTTAGATGTTTTTATCTTTGGTTTTTAATGTATAGGTAAAGGTTTTTTCCTGACATTAAATCCAGTCGTGTCCAACTCTGGGGGTTGGTGCTCATCTCCATTTCTAAGCCGAAGAGCTGGCGTTGTCCATAGATACTTCCAAGGTCATGTGGCCAGCATGACTGCATGAAGCACTGTTACCTTCCCGCTGCAGCAGTATCTATTGATCTACTCACATTTGCATGTTTTCGAACTGCTAGGTCGGCAGAAGCTGGGGATGACATCGGAAGCTTACACCGCTCCCCAGATTCAAACCTGCGACCTTTTGGTCAACAAGTTTAGCAGCTCAGTGGTTTAACTCACTGCACCACCATGGGTCCCCTTTTAATGTATATGTTTATTTACTTATTTATACCCTGTCCTCTCTCACCCTGAAGAGGAATTATGCAACAATTCAATTCTACATAAACAATCACACAAATAAAACAAACATTTTAATGTATATGTTTATTTGTTCAATTGTTTATGCAGCATTGAATTGTTGCATAATTCCCCTTCGGGGTGAGAGAGGACGGGGTATAAATAAGTAAATAAATAAATAAAATTCCAATGCCAGCCCAGTTGCTTTCTGTATGTTCAAGTGAAGAGGGACAGGAAGAGACTTTGCCTCAGGCTACAAAATGTCTTAAGCCAGCCCTTCTCCCAGCTGTGCCACAAGCTACACTTCAAAGAATGAAAGAAGGAAGGGGAAGGGGGAAAGGTAGGCCTTGGAGAAGCCTTGGAGAAGCACCATTGCCATTTCACCCTTTTCCTCCATAGCACTGGTGTCTTTAGGCATTTCCATTGTCCCTCACAGCTAGTCTTCCTTGAAGAGGTGCAGCATTTCCTTCTTTTCATTCTCTCTCTGGCAAAGAGAAACAGGCCTCAAACTAAGCTTGGAATTTTCTTTCTTTCTTTCTTTCTTTCTTTCTTTCTTTCTTTCTTTCTTTCTTTCTTTCTTTTTGGGTCCCATCTCCTATAATTCACAATCTTTGAGGCCTGTGGCTGCCCTGACTGAAGGATTCTATCTAGAACAGTGCTTCCCAACCTGTGGTCCGTGGACCATCAGTGGTCTGCAAAAACTAAAATATGGTTCGTGGCCTCGCCGTTTCTACACTGTTGCAACAAAAGCGACTCATCTTGTGAAAGCAACTTATATTGCCAAGGCTTATTAAATATCGTTTTCTGTGGGCAAGCAGATGGCAACTGGATGGCATATGTTATGTATCAGAAACTAGAGCTGATGTGGTCTATTCCATGCAATTTTCTGAATCAGCACCCCAAATAACCAAACTGAATCTAAAGTTGACCAAAAACTGATTTATTTATTTGTTTACGACATTTATATGCCGCCCTCCTCATCCCAAAGGGGACTCAGAGTGGCTTACAAGTAAAAAGTAAATACAAATTTGTAACCCTTTTGGTAGTACTGTTGGAGAGTGGTCCCTGGTAAAAAAAAAAAGTTGGGAACCACTGATCTACTGTAGAAAAACAAGTTTTTCCAAGCTCCGAGTTCACTCCTAGACCAACAAAGGGAGACAAGGCATTGTGCCCTTTCCTCTACTGGGTACTGGTACTGTATGAACATGGGCCAAAATTCTCCTTTGCACTGCAATCTACAGGGCAGATAAAAGGAGACCCGTCACTTATTCCATCATTTCCATCATGTGCAGATATTGCCCATGCCATTCCAGTGCAGTGAAAAATATAATCACAAATTTTAGATAATAAAAATTGTAAAGGACCATAATCTCCAATACGAACTTTCATTTCACATTTCACAGGTGCACCTGGTGGTAACATGGAAGAGGGCCTTCTCAGTGGCTGCTCCCAGACTCTGGAAATCCCTTGTCAGAGAGGTGAGACTGGCAACCCCATTTCTGCCTTTCCATAGACAGACAAGGTACTTTTTGTTTGAGCAAGCTTCTTTTAAAAAGAAAACAAGGAAACCTGTATAATGTGCTTGAATTTTATATTTTTTATGGTTTATATTTTTAACTGGCTATAAGTTTTTGAAAGTTTAGTCACCTTTAAATTTTCATATACTTCCAGTTTTAACTATGTTTACTATAGTCTCTTCCAACTCTATTAAAATGGGAGGGATAGCTAATATCCCAGAAGACAGGAGCAGAGTTCAAAACAATCTTAACAGATTAGAGAGCTGGGCCAAAACTAACAAAATGAAGTTCAACAAGGACAAATGTAAGATACTACACTTAGAAAAAAATGAAATGCAAAGATACAGAATGGGGGATTCCTGGTTCTGAAAGGGTCTTTGAGTGAAATTAGCTAATGCTAAGCAAGGGGCTTTGAATGAAATTAGCAAACAAAGGAGAAATATACCCTTTCTCTGTAGAAAAGGAGCAACACGGAAGAATTTTTTTAAAAAACAAGAGATAACATGTAGTGGTCATACAAAGTTCAAGCTTACATAGGAAGTTGAGTTGTGGTTAAGCGCAAAGTCTGCAGGTGCAAGAAGGTACTTTCCATAAAAAGGTCAAGGGAGGGGGGCTGGAAAGAGAGTACTTTCCATGACCAAAAACCCCTTGTATTACTTGAGTATAAAGGTCAGCAAAAACAGAGGAGGGGGCGGCAGTCTGAGGAAGCACATGCAGATGTGCTGTCTGTCCACATCATGCTGATCAGCTTCAATAAATGGTGTCTTACATGAACCAATTGGACTCTGTGGATTACTTTGAAAAGGGACCCCACACCCTAAACCCATGATTCCTTACCGTTCGACAGCAGTATGTGTGGAAAAGATCTTGGAGTCCTCATGGACAACAAATTAAACATAAGTCCAGTGTGATGCAGCAGCTTAAAAAGCCAGTCAATGGCCTACATAAATAGGATTATAGTGTCTAGATCCAGGGAAGTTATGCTAGCCCTCTATTCCGCCTTGATCAGACCACAGCTGGAGTCACACTGTGTCCAATTCTGGGCACCGCAGTTGCAGGGAGATGTCAACCAGCTGGAATATGTCCAGAAGAGGGCAACTAAAATGTTCAAAGGTCTGAAGAACAAGCCCTTTGAGGAGCAGCTTAAAGAGCTGGGCATGTTTAGCCTGCAGAAGAGAAGGCTGAGAGGAGACATGATGAGGGCTATGTATCAAGAGAGGGAGTCATAGGAAAGAGGGAGCAAGCTTGTTTTCTGCTGCCCTGGAAACTAGGGTGTGGGGCAATGGCTTCAAACTACAGGAATGGAGATTCCACCTGAACATTAGGAAGAACTTCCTGACTGTAAGAGCTGTTAAGCAGTGGAACTGTCTGCCCCATAGCCTTCTTTAGAAGCTTTTAAACAGAGGCTGGATGGCCATCTGTCGGGGGTGCTTTGAATGTGATTTGCTTCTTTATCGTCTACATCATCCTTGCTGTGTACCACTACAATAAGCATATGGAAAACAGGACTCCTGTTCTTTTAATATCTGGGCAATTCAGCAGATGTAGCTTATCTTGCAACTGACAACTGCTGAAATGACCAAATCTTACAGTTATCAAAGATGTACAACTATCAAAGAGACAGAAATCCTGTCCTCTTTTGCCTGTGGCTAGTCTAGCCAACCCCTTTCTCCAAATTGCTTCCTGTGGTGGGATGACTTATAACAGGACCATCCCTGCTGACTTGCCTGTCATACTAGGAAAGCCATAGTTGTACTGCATGAATCAAGTTAGGAGTCATTTATTTATATGCAAGAGATCTGGGAAGGGCCTTAATTCTCATAGGTATAGGAGATGGATCCTGCCTCCAGTGCTGCTGAGCTCAAGGTGTTTTGAGAGATATTGTAACAGACCAGTTCCTGTCCTTCCCTAAACCTCCCCGATCATTGCCCTGCACTCAGTCCTTGCCAAGCATGTAATCTTGTGACACACTATCTTGTTACTTGTCTGTTGTGAGTCCACACTGTGCCTGTTTGATAGCTGATAGTGAGAGCAGCCTTCCGGGGAGCTTGAAAGAGGCTGGCTGGATCGCAAATCTGGGAATGAACATGAATACTCTAGGCTCCAGTAACCTCAAAATCAGAGTTTGCACTTTTCAAAATAATGACCTCTCCTGTGGTTTTAAAAAACAACTACAGTAGATGAGAAATGGAGTGTCTGTAAATGTGCTTAATATAATCATGTGCTTAATTACTATGTCGTAAGGTGATTTTAGCCAGATAGATTTAACATTGGGTTGTTGTGAGTTTTCTGGGCTGTATGGCCATGTTCCAGAAGCATACTCTCCTGACATTTCACCCACATCTATGGCAGGCATCCTCAGAGGTTGTGATGTCTGTTAGGAACTAGGCAAGTGGGGTTTATATATCTGTGTATTGTCCAGAGTGGGAGAAAGAACTTTTGTCTGCTTGAGGCCAGCCCAGGTTGGAGTGGGTTTCCAACCAATTGTGTAGCCTGTTGTCGACCTTTGCAACTTGAAAGACAGTTGCATCTGTCAAGTAGGAAAATAAGGTACCACCTTAAAGTGTGGGGAGGCTAAATTAACTGATTTATGAGGCCATAAAGAAGACTCCAGCAAAGCATTCCAGGGGAAGCATGTGGGGAATGCGGAAGTGCTTCATCAGCGTCGCAGATGGACGATGAAAGCGACAGCTCCCCTGGTGGCCAGAAAAAGTTAAATAGCCTCTGTGTATGTCTGTATATGTTTGTATGTCAAAAATTGGCATTGAATGTTTGCCATATATGTGTACACTGTAATCCGCCCTGAGTCCCCTGCGGGGTGAGAAAGGCGGAATATAAAAGCTGTAAATAAATAAATAAATAATGTTGCAGTTGGCACCTTGAGCCCCTGTGTATATCAGTACTTCTACACAAAATGACTGGTGATTACTACAGATAATCATTTCTAATAATGCTAGGAAGCTAGTAGTTGCATTGTAGAAATGTCTTTTATTCATAGAATCATAGAATCATAGAATCAAAGAGTTGGAAGAGACCTCATGGGCCATCCAGTCCAACCCCCTGCCAAGAAGCAGGAATATTGCATTCAAATCACCCCTGACAAATGGCCATCCAGCTTCTGCTTAAAAGCTTCCAAAGAAGGAGCCTCCACCACACTCCGGGGCAGAGAGTTCCACTGCTGAACGGCTCTCACAGTCAGGAAGTTCTTCCTAATGTTCAGATGGAATCTCCTCTCTTGTAGTTTGAAGCCATTGTTCCGCGTCCTAGTCTCCAAGGAAGCAGAAAACAAGCTTGCTCCCTCCTCCCTGTGGCTTCCTCTCACATATGTATACATGGCTATCATATCTCCTCTCAGCCTTCTCTTCTTCAGGCTAAACATGCCCAGCTCCTTAAGCCGCTCCTCATAGGGCTTGTTCTCCAGACCCTTGATCATTTGAGTCGCCCTCCTCTGGACACATTCCAGCTTCTCAATATCTCTCTTGAATTGTGGTGCCCAGAATTGGACACAATATTCCAGGTGTGGTCTAACCAAAGCAGAATAGAGGGGTAGCATTACTTCCCTAGATCTAGACACTATGCTCCTATTGATGCAGGCCAAAAACCCATTGGCTTTTTTTGCCGCCACATCACATTGTTGGCTCATGTTTAACTTGTTGTCCACGAGGACTCCAAGATCTTTTTCACACGTACTGCTCTCGAGCCAGGCGTCCCCCATTCTGTATCTTTGCATTTCATTTTTTCTGCCAAAGTGGAGTATCTTGCATTTGTCACTGTTGAACTTCATTTTGTTAGTTTTGGCCCATCTCTCTAATCTGTCAAGATCATTTTGAATCTGCTCCTGTCCTCTGGAGTATTGGCTATCCCTCCCAATTTGGTGTCGTCTGCAAACTTGATGATCATGCCTTCTAGCCCTTCATCTAAGTCATTAATAAAGATGTTGAACAGGACCGGGCCCAGGACCGAACCCTGCGGCACTCCACTTGTCACTTCTTTCCAAGATGAAGAGGAAGCATTAGTGAGCACTCTCTGTGTTCGTCCACTTAACCAATTACAGATCCACCTCACCGTAGTTTTGCCTAGCCCACATTGGACTAGTTTCCTTGCCAGAAGGTCATGGGGGACCTTGTCGAAGGCCTTACTGAAATCCAGGTAAGCTACATCCACGGCATTCCCCGCATCTACCCAGCTTGTAGCTCTATCGAAGAAAGAGATCAGATTAGTCTGGCATGACTTGTTTTTGATAAATCCATGTTGACTATTAGCGATGACTGCATTTGTTTGCAGACCGCTTCCTTAACAACCTTTTCCAGAATCTTGCCCGGTCAGTTATTTATTTATTTATTTGTTTATTTGCAGTATTTATATTCCGCCCTTCTCACCCCACAGGGCACTCAGGGTGGATTACAACGTACACATATATGGCAAACATTCAATGCGAAAGACACATGACATAGACAGACAGTCAGAGGCTATTTAACTTTTCTGGCTGCCAGGGGAGATGTCGCTCTCATTGTCCATCTGCGACATTGATGAAGTAGTTCCGCATTTCCGCATGCTTTTGCTGGAGTGCTTTGCTGGAGTCTTTTTATGGCCTCGTAAATTAGTTAAATTAGCCTCCCCACACATAAGTGTTACCTAATTTTCCTACTTGACAGATACAACTGTCTTTCGGATTGCAAAGGTCAACAACAAGCTACACAATTGGTTGGACACTCACTCCGACCCCGAATTAGGGCTGGCTTCGAACTCATGACCTTTTGGTCAGAAGTAATCTTAAGGCAGCTGATACTGAGCCAGCTGCGCCACAATCCCGGTTTTACACCTTGCTAGCCCTAAATTTGCCAGAAATTTGGAACCTTGATTCTTTGTTCCCAAGTTCCATTCCATACTTTGAAAAGACTACCTTTTTATCAGAATCCTATTGAAGAATGAACAGATAAATGTACATATAGCATTTTCTAAAAGTCCCCAGCCTAACTAGAGGCTGGGGACTTTTTGTACAATGAGTTTGATTGTATCTGCAATTTCAGTATTAGGAGTAGCTTCAGGCATGTAAGATCTTTCAGGGGATGGTATGGTTTTTAACTTTGAATATGTTTTGATGGTTTTTAACTGAAAATTTTTAATGCTGTTTGTGTTTAATTCTGTTTTAATGTTTATATATTTGTATATTTTAAATTGGAAACCAATGCTTTTATGTCAAGCCACTTTGGGGAGATAAAGTGGGATATTAATAATAAATATCAATAAAATATTAATTAAAAAGCAGATGAAACAATAGATCACATCATAGCTGTGGCTCACAAATGGAACTTTGAAAAAGAAGACAGAGAGCCTGATTCTGGCAGCCCAAGAACAAGCCATTAGAACCAATGCCATCAAGGACAGAATTGAAACGTCGACAACAGATCCCAAGTGTACACTCTGCAAGGAAGCAGATGAAACAATAGATCATATCCTGAGCTGCTGCAAGAAGATTGCGCAGACAGACTACAAGCAGAGGCATAACACCGTTGCTCAGATGATTAATTGGAACTTGTGCCACAAATACCATCTGCCAGCGACAAAGAACTGGTGGGATCACAAGCCAGAAAAGTTACAGAGAATGAACACGCCAAACTACTCTCGGACTTCCAAATTCAGACAGAGTTTTGGAGCCTAATACTCCTGACCTCACGATTGTATTAAAAAACAAAGTGCGGATCATCGATGTTGCAATCCCAGGCGACAGCAGGATTGAAGAGAAACAACTGGAAAAGCTGACATGATATGAGGATTTAAAGATAGAATTGCAAAGACTCTGGCACAAGCCAGTAAAGGTGGTCCCAGTGGTGATTGGCACAGTACCTAAAGACCTTGGCCTGCACTTAAAAACAATCAGCGCTGACAAAATTACTACCTGTCCACTGCAAAGTCCACCCTACTCAGATCTGCACGCATTATTCATCAATACATCACACAAATACAAAAGCCAACATTTTTTGCTGTGTACTGTGTACATAATCTTGTTATGTATTTAAGAAGAAGAAGAAGTTGCATTATTCACTTATTATTATGCTAGGCAGATCAACACAGATATGAGTTTAGCAAATAGCAATAGTGTTTGCAGGGGAGGGGTCAGGAGTGAAATATGTGCGCAGCCACCTGGAGTCTGAAAAGCCGCAGCTCTACAACAAACACATAGCACAGGGCTTCTGCTCATCTGTTTTAGCTCTGAGTTTAAGTGTGCCTCTTTGAATTCACTAGATGAGGCCGAGATAATATACTGTATGGCACCGTAATGAAGAGGATCACAGCACATTTTTTCGTGAAAGCAGGAATACCTTTTCCTTTTGAAACTTCAATTGGTATGGAAACCAGATGTCAGCGATAATCGTCAGACCACTGATAGTAAGTAACAGAATCAAGGGATGTGCATTAAATATAACCCGCAGTCTAACCATACCCTTTGAATATGCCAGTAAAGTCACTGATGTTTCACGTAGGAGGATTTCCCAAGTTCTCTGCTCATAGTGTTGTTAGGAGACATAGCTTATGAAAGCCTTGATCAACCTTTGATTAAAGCTCAAAGATGCATAAATGACCTAAGCAACTAATTATTTAAATAAGTAAATTAACTTAAAGCGGGGAAAATATCCGTAACTAATTTAGCATGGTGGCAAGTAATCAAGATCAAGAAATCATAGCAGGCTGATTGATAGAATCATGCTTAATTTGGACAGGAATAAAAATAGTTCTGAGGAAGAAAATATGCTTTCTTTGGTATTCAATTATGTCTTGGACCAAAGCTTAGAAAAGTTACATTTTAGGGTTAAGTAAAGGTAAAGGTTTCCCCTGAGATTAAGTCAAGTCGTGTCCAACTCTGGGGGGTGGTGCTCACCTCCATTTCTAAGCTGAAGAGCTGGCGTTGAACATAGACACCTCCAAGTTCATGTGGCCAGCATGACTGCATGGCATGCCGTTACCTTCCTGCCAGGCCCGTAGCCAGGATTTCGATTGGGGGGGGGGTGCTGAGTTTGTTTCGGGGGGGGCTGAGTCTGAGTGAAAGAGGGTCTACCCTAGCAAACCTTTTGTAACATTACCCCAATACCCCCATACATATGGGATATATTGAGTATGGTGATTAGATCATGATATGAATAAACATAACAGTTTAAATAATGTACCAGTAAGGCCTTTTTGCGAACCACCATGAGAATTTCGGGGGGGGGGGAGGGCTGAAGCCCCCCCCCCCCCCCCCCCCCCCCCCCCCCCCCCCCCCCCCCACCGCCCCGGCTACATGCCTGCTTCCTGCAGAAGAGCTACCTATTGATCTACTCGCATTTGCATGTTTTGGCAGATGCTGGGCTTAACAGCGGGAGCTCACCCCGCTCCCTAGATTCGAACCACCAACCTTTTGGTCAGCAGTTCAGCTGTTTAATCTGCTGTGCCACCAGGGGACCTAAAATTGTTTCAGCAGCAATGACTACAAGCCATAAAAGTTGGGCATAGTCTAAACAAGGCATAGGCAAGCTTCGGCCCTCCAGGAGTTTTGGACTCCAACTCCCACAATTCCTAACAGCCACCATTCCTGGTCCCATAAGTAGCTTTCCCAAGCTTTGCCCAGGAGATCTGAAGCAGGTCAGCATCCCTCTCCCTCCTTTGTGTGAGGAGCAGGTAATGCCCTTCTTAATTTGGGGCCTACTTTTGTAAACATTATGTTGGGGATAATTCCATTTTTAAAAGACCATCTGTCGTATGAATCATAGCTCACTTTTTTTTAACTGAGTAAAGTATGGAATCAATTAATCCATCTGGTTGACTAATTTCAAACTCTAATTAGTATGTGTGTGGGTGTGCAGGCACACACCCAAAATGATAGGGGTTGGAGATTTGCCAGTGTGTTTATGTGGGTGAATACATGGAAAAAGGACCTGAAATGCCAGGCCACCCACCCAATGTTGATAAGAGAGGAGAAACAAGATTGCATCTCCATCTTTTCAATGGTATCCCAAAATACAGTGCTTTACTTTCCCACAAAGAGAGGATTTAATGACAAACATTAATTTTTATGCCGGAAACTTAAGGGAAACTTAAGTTAACCTCATACAGTTTTAGAGAATAGGGTGAAATTTGCTCCTGAAATCAGTTATTGGAACTCAGGTCTGCCTCCAACATCATTGCAGAATTATTTTGGGTTCTCTTTTCTGATGCAATTACGCAGTGGTTCTTGACCTTCCTAATGTCGCGACCCCTTAATATATTTCCTCATGTTGTGGTGACCCCCAACTATAAAATTATTTTAGCTGTTTCTTCATAACTGTAATTTTACTACTGTTATGAATTTGTCACTGGACAAAATTTGGCACAAATACCCGATATGCCCAAAATTGAATATTGATGAGGTTGGGGTGGGGGATTAATTTTGTCATTTGGGAGTTGTAGTTGCTGGGATTTATATTTCACCTACAATCAAAGAGCATTCTGAACTCCTCCAACGATGGAATTGAACCAAACTTGGCAAACCCATGACCAACACAAAATACTGGAAGGATTTGATGGGCACTGACCTTGAGTTTTGGAGTTGTAGTTCACCTACATCTAGAGAGCACTGTGGGTCACTCAAACAATGATAGATCTGGACCAAACTTGGCACGAACACTCAATATGTCCATAGGTCAACACTGGTGGAATTTGTGGAAAATAGATTTTGGCATTTGGGAGTTGTAGTTGCTGAGATTTATATTTCACCTACAATCAACTAGCATTCTGAACCCCACCAATGATAGAGTTGGGCCAAACTTCCCACACAGAACCCCCTTGACCAACAGAAAATACTGTGTTTTCTGATGGTCTTTAGCGACTCCTCTGACACCCCTTCACATCCCTCCCAGGGGTCCCGACCCCCAGGTTGAGAAACATTGTGCTAGAGTAAAACTGGCAGTGGCACCTGTACCTTTAATGAATGTGCCAAAGCCGAATTTGTCAAAGCTGAATGAAGAGGATCACAGCACCTGATTGTGGACAAAGCAATGCCTGCCAGGCCCGTAGCCAGGATTTCGTTTCGGGGGGGGGGGCTGAATTTTTTTCAGGGGGGGTTTCGGGGGGCTGAGTTTCGGGGGGGGCTGAGTCTGAGTGAAAGAGGGTCTACCCTAGCAAACCTTTTGTATCATTACCCCAATACCCCCATGCATATGGGATATATTGAGTATGGTGATCAGATCATGATATGAATAAACATAACAGTTTAAATAATGCACCAATAAGGCCTTTTCGCGAACCACCATGAGAATTTCGGGGGGGGCTGAAGCCCCCCCGAGCCCCCCCCCCCCCCCCCCCGGCTACATGCCTGATGCCTGCCAAAACTTTTCTCTTTTTTGCTGTACTGGAGCTGTCTCCAGTTTTCAATCTGGCAACCTTAAATCAGGGATCCTTAAACTAAGGCCCGAGGCCCAGATACGGCCCTCCAAGGTCATTTATCAGGCCCTCGATTAGGGTCGACCTTTGTTTGAAACGACTTGAAAGTATATAACAACAACAACAACAATCCTATCTCAACACCAAAAAGCAGACCCACACTTCCCATTGAAATACTAATAAGTTTATATTTATTTAAATTGTTCTTCATTTTAATTATTGTATTGTTTTTAATTGTTTTTGCACTACAAATAAGATAAGTGCAGTGTGCATAGGAATTCATTCTTTTTTTTTTCAAATTATAATCCAGCCCTCCAACAGTTTGAGGGACTGTGACCTGGCCCGAGTTTGAAAAGTTTGAGGACCCCTGCCTTAAATACTAAAAATGTGTAGTCTATCATACTCTGGTATATAAACTAGTTGCAAAATAATCTTATCAATCTTCATTTGCTGTCTCTTTCTCCATGCAATGGAGGAGGAGATGAATACAAAAGAATTTAACGTTATTAATGACATATAATCCCAACATGACTTACTATTAAAAGAACCAGAGCCAAAGGTGGACCTGCACATGGTTGAGCACTTGGTCACTAGAGGGCAATGTTGTGTTGACCAGTTGGTAGCCAAAGAGATTGCAGTCTGTGGTCACTAAACACTTCTGGGTGCAAGACTGGGCAGATGAGGCAAAATGTGTCTCTTGTGATTCTTTTTCTGCTGGGATAGGCCTAAATTATGAGAACATAGGAACAAAGGGAGGCATGCAATTGCCATGGCTACAATATTACTGGTATATTTTTAGATCAAACATGATATAGCGTGGTGTTTGCTCTCATCATCCTTTTGGTAAATCAAGTTTGTGGCCATGAAACTATGAGCACACTAGAAATTATTATTATTATTATTGTCATCATCATCATCATCAGCCATTCCCTGCCACATGTTGCTGTGGCTAAGTCTGGTGATCTGGAAAATAAAGTAATGAAAAAGTGTTGGTTTCTAATATATGTAATTTCTTTATGCTTGTGGGTAAACAGTATTTCTTGCTGCTTCTTTGTCAGTGTTGATGTGGAGAGTGTCTGGTTTGCCTACTCTGGAACATGCCGCATATCATTGTCCTTCTTTAGGGGTCTCTTTCAAATCTATGACACTATATCTGTGTATGTGTGAATCATATATATCTATCTATATCTATGGCTGGATGGCTCTTTGTCAGGAGGGCTTTGATTACGTTTTCTTGCCCTGGTGAAGGGAGTTGGACTGGATGGCCTTAAGTGTGGGGATTCTGTGTGGGAAGTTTGGCCCAGTTGTGCCATTGTTGGGGTTCAGCCTGCTCTTTGATTGTAGGTGAATTATAAATCCCAGTAACTACAACTCCCAAATGTCAAGGTCTATTTCCCCCAAACTCCATCTGTGTTCACATTTGGGCATATGGAATATTCGTGCCAAGTTTGGTCCAGATCCATCATTGTTTGAGTCCACAGTGCTCTCTGGATGTGGGTGAACTACAACTCCCAAACTCAAGGTCAATGCCCACCAAACCCTTCTAGTGTTTTCTGTTGGTCATGGGAGTCCTGTGTGCCAAGTTTGGTTCAATTCCATCATTGGTGGAGTTCAGAATGCTCTTTGATTGTAGGTGAACTATAAATCCCAGCAACTACAACTCCCAAATAACAAAATCAATTTTTTTTTTAGTGATGGTCACTTCTTGGGTTAATAGGTGTCTTGTGGCCAAATTGGTGGCAATTCGTCCACTGGTTTTTGTGTATGTTATTCCCACAAATGAACATTACATTTTTATTTATATAGATAACTATTATTATTATTATTCATACCTCACTTTATCTCCCCCGAAGGGGACTCATTCATTAATGCAGTTGGACACCACTGTAACTGCCATGACTCAATGCTAGGGAATTATGGCAACTGTAGTTTTATAAGGCCTTTAGATTTCTCTGCCACTGAATGCCAATGCCTCTCCAAACTGTGAATCATTTTATCCTATAGCATTTAACCAATGATATAGTACTGCATGAATTCTATACATGGGCAAACTTTCTAACTTGGGGACTGCATGGTGGGCTGGAGTGGGGTGACTGGGCCAGGAGGGAGGGAGTTCTCCCCAATTCTCTTCCCTTTTTCTCTTTTGGAGGCAGAAAGTGAAGGAAAGACAGGAAATGTTTGGATCCCAAAAGAGTTGGTCTTGGTCAGGATGAGATGGTGAATGAGAGAGAAAAAGTGTATCTATTAGACCTCATAATCTTAGAAACCTAGAGCTGAAAGAGCCCCACAAGGGCCATCCAGTCCAACTCCCCTGCCATGCAAGAAGGCACAATCAAAGCACTCCTGATGGACAGCCTCTGCAGAAGAGCCTCCAGAAAAGGAGACTCTGCCACACTCTGAGGCAGTCTATGCCACTCTTCAACAGCTCTTGCTCAGCAACAGTTCTTCCTAATCTGTTCAGAAAGTATCTCTTTTCCTGCCATTTGAAACCATTGTTCCCTTGTGCCCCGGTGTATAGAGCAGCAGAACTTCAGTTTTCCCCCTCCTTCTCAATGGGACATCCTTTCAAATCTGTAAATATGGTTCTCGTGTTACCTCTCTACCTTCTCTTCTCCCAGCTAAACATCCCCCAGGAAGAAATGAGAAAGGAAGAAGAAGAAGGGAGGGAGGGAGGAAAGAGAGAAGGAAGGAAGGAAGGAAGGAAGGAAGGAAGGAAGGAAGGAAGGAAGGAAGGAAGGAAGGAAGGAAGGAAGGAAGGAAGGAAGGAAGGGGGGAAATAGTAAGGAAAGAGGGAAGGAAGGGAGGACAAAAGGATGGAAGGGAGGGAAGGAGAAATAGGGAAGTAAGGAAAGAAGGGAGAGGAGGAAGGAGGAAGGAAAGAGAGAAGGAATGAAGGATGGGGTGGTAAGAGAGAGGAATGCCTGAGAAAAGAGCCCAAGGGGTTGCATCTTGTCCCCGGTCCAGGGTTTGCCCATACCTGGTGTAGATGCAGCCTATGATCTGCTGGCCTTTGAATGAGAAACAATAGGATGAGATCCCTGTAGTGATATGTAATTCCCTGTTAGTGTGCGCTTTATCACTCTGTGGCATTATGAATTCTGAGCAGACTAGAGATGAAAATTCAGGTAGGTGAGGCACTGAGAAAGATCACATACACACAAACATGCCAAGATCTAAGAATTCTTCCATTTCATTTGAAAATAATCTATTTACAGTATGGGGATATAAAGAACTAATGCATATATTTAAATACAAATCTACTTAATCATACTAGGTATAAATATGTCAAATTATTTTAATTACTGACCTATTTAACACACCTCTCTGCTGAGAATAATTACCCCAGATATTAAACTCTTCTGAAAAGCTAACAGTTTATTTTTCTTTGTTGTTCCTCTGACTTTAATCGCTACAATCAATGTTTTATTTTGCAAAATTTCAGAAGTGCCTCAGTTTCATACTTTGCATTGTTTTGAATTCTGCCTCGTAAATTTGGCATCCAGCATGAGTTTTCCAAAGTTCAGCATCAAAAGAAAAACAAAATGGCACAAGCGGAATCAATTGTATAATTTTAAACTATCCACATTATTCCTACTGTCAAATGTAATTTTCATTTATGAAAAAAGAATATAAAATATGTTGCAGCACATTAAATTAGTATTTAATACCTCTTGAGGAATGTACTCTTATTTTTCCTTTATTTCTCTAAATTCTTCTGTTCTTGTATTAGGGTTTTATTGTTTGGCCATATTCACTTATTTACATCAGTAGTCCTGGGGATTTGAGTCTGTTTTTAATATTTTTCATAACAGAGTTTTGCATCTCTTAGGAATGAACAGGCACTATACATAAATTTAAAAATCTGATTGGACTGAGTTCTTGTTGCAACCACTATCCATTTGCAGTTGTTCTCAATATAACTTAGAAGGAAAGTAAGAACCTCGGTTGCACGTATGTATACAATCATATATCCGGAAAAAAAACCAAGAGCCATCCACTGCAGACTCCCGCCAGTGCCGTAATCCACAGTAAATCATCCTGAGAGGTAGCCATCCATCCTCTGCTTTAAAAAGAAGGTTAAGGACCTTTAAAAACATTAGCCTCCAATATAGTCTATTCCACTAACCTCCAAGATAGTCTATTCCAAAGTAAATGTTCTTTCTACTGTTAACTCAGAATCTCCATCCATGTAATTTATGTTGACTGATTTGGGTTTTGTCTTCTGAAACAGCAAAAATGAACTCTCCCCTTTTTTCATATCACAGCGTTCAGATATGTAAAGGTGACTATCTTCTTAAAAGAACTCGTGAACCAGCTGCGCCGTACCTTGGGAAGTCTGATCTGGCCATGGTGGTCCACACTCTGGTTACATCCCAAATAGATTACTGCAACGCACTCTACGTGGGGCTGCCTTTGAAGACGGTTCGGAAACTTCGGTTAGTTCAGTGGGTGGCTGCCAGATTACTAACTGGGGCGGCATACAGGGAGCATTTCACCCCCTGTTATGCCAGCTCCATTGGCTGCCAGTCCATCTCCGAGCCCAATTCAAAGTGCTGGTTTTGACCTATAAAGCTCTATATGGTTCGGGCCCAGCTTACTTGTCCGAACGCATCTGCCCCTACGTCCCACCTCGCAATTTAAGATCATCCGGGGAGGCCCTGCTTTTGCTCCCGTCAACAGCGCAAATGCAGCTGATGGGGACGAGGAGCGGGGCCTTCTCGGCTGTGGCCCCCCACCTATGGAACACACTCCCAAAGGAGGTAAGATCTGCTCCCTCACTCCTGACCTTCAGAAAAAAAATTAAAATCATGGTTCTGGGACCAGGCCTTCGGACAATAGATGTATGCAGCTTTTAGTGGGACAAGGACTGGAATGACTTGACTGATGAGATTGTTTTATGGTTTTAATAACTGTTTTAATGTTTGGGGATGTACTGTTTTTAATATGATTTATGTTTAAAGTGTGATTTTACTATTGTAGTTGTAAGGCATTGAATTTTTGCCATTATGTGTAAACCGCTTTGAGTCCCCCTAGGGGTGAGAAAGCGGTATATAAATAATAAATTCTTACCTCTCCGTTTTTTTCTCTTCCAACCTAAACATACCTAGTTCCTTCATAGGGCTTAGTGTTATTATGTTTGTCATCTTCCTCTGGACATGTTCTACCTGTAATCAGGTTCAGCAAAAACAAGTACATACTCTTATACAGCACTAATACTCCAAAATACCCTGAATCAACATAATTACTTCCTTTAAATTTGCTTTTTGTACTCCTAGTCATGTATCTTCATTAGACATTCTAGACATATACTGTTTCTTCGCCATTCCTGTTCAGTACATTCCTTTTGAACAGATTCCGCTTCTCTATTTATACATTCTGGTCATGAGTCTCTTCCTACTACATTTGAATATTAAATCATGCCCACCTTTCTCTGATTCAGAATTCAAACCCAACTTGTTTGTTTCCCATATTCTATATATTTATTTATTTGCTTCATTTATACCCAGCCTTTCTCACCCAGCAAGGGACACAAGGTGGCTTACTGACACCGGCAAAATGCAGTGCTGCATATGAACATAACAATAAAAACATACCCCATCCAACTATAAAACAGTTAAAACACATGAGCAAAAAAAACCCAACAACACATAGAAAAATAAAACAGATTAAATCATATAACACGCTTTCATACTAGTATGAAACATCAAAACCATGGACCATTCTTTCCAGCCAGTTGTTCACTCTAAGTATTCTCTCTCTCTCCCTGTGCCGGGATTTTCAACAGAGAAAAGTGTTGAAATAACTATTGTGTTTACTTGTGTATTATGAACCACCTAGGATATTAAGATTGTCTGGGGAGGCCCTGCTCTCGACTCTGTCTGCATCAAAAATACGTCTGGTGGGGACGAGAGACAGGGCCTTCTCAGTGGTGGCCCCTCGGCTATGGAACGCCCTTCCTAGGCACATTAGATTACCCCCTTCCCTTTTGGCTTTCCAAAAAAAAGTCAAAACCTGGCTATTTGAGCAGGCGTTTGAAAAGGCCGTGTAATTAGACATAGGATTATGGAACAATTGGACTATGAGATTGGATTATGTTTTTAACTAGGAGACGAAATGATTGTTTTTACTATTGTCATGGTTTTAATTGATGTGTTAATGCTTTTTGGTGAGGCACTGAGAAAGATCACATGCACAAACATGCCAAGATCTAAGAATTCTTCCATTTTATTTGAAAATAATCCATTTACAGT
Organism: Anolis sagrei ordinatus; assembly: GCF_025583915.1. Lineage (NCBI taxonomy): Eukaryota > Metazoa > Chordata > Lepidosauria > Squamata > Anolidae > Anolis > Anolis sagrei. The sequence goes on along the minus strand of NW_026845477.1, from coordinate 152,197,814 downwards.
ATGTGTATAAAGAACTAGTGCACATATTTATGCACTATAATGTTGTTGGTATTGAATTGTTGCCTTGTGAACCACCTCGAGTGAGGTTGAATGGGCCTTAAGAAGCATTGCTAACAACAAGGCAGCAGGAGACGACGGGATCCCAGCTGAACTGTTTAAAATCTTAAAAGATGATGCTGTCAAGGTGATGCATGCCATTTGCCAGCAAATATGGAAAACACAAGAATGGCCATCAGACTGGAAAAAATCAACTTATATCCCCATACCAAAAAAGGGAAATGCGAAAGACTGCTCAAACTTCCGTACAGTGGCCCTTATTTCTCATGCCAGTAAGGTAATGCTCACGATCCTGCAAGGAAGACTCCAGCAATACATGGAGCGAGAGTTGCCAGATGTTCAAGCTGGGTTTAGAAAAGGCAGAGGAACGAGAGACCAGATTGCCAATATCCGCTGGATAATGGAGAAAGGCAGGGAGTTTCAGAAAAACATCTACTTCTGCTTCATTGACTATTATAAAGCCTTTGACTGTGTGGATCATAATAAATTGTGGCAAGTTCTTAGTGGGATGGGCATCCCAAGCCACCTTGTCTCTCTCCTGAGGAATCTGTACAAGGACCAAGTAGCAACAGTCAGAACAGACCACGGGAACAACAGACAGGTTCAAGATTGGGAAAGGCGTATGGCAAGGCTGCATCCTCTCACCCAACCTTTTTAACTTGTATGCAGAACACATCATGCGATGTGCGGGGCTTGATGAATGCAAGGCTGGGGTGAAAATTGCTGGAAGAAACATTAACAACCTCAGATATGCAGATGACACCACCCTGATGGCCGAAAGCGAGGAGGAGCTGAGGAGCCTTCTAATCAAGGTGAAAGAAGAAAGCGCAAAAGCCGGGTTGCAGCTAAACGTCAAAAAAACCAAGATTATGGCAACAAGAATGATTGACAACTGGAAAATAGAAGGAGAAAATGTGGAGGCCGTGACAGACTTTGTATTTCTAGGGGCAAAGATTACTGCAGATGCAGACTGTAGCCAGGAAATCAGAAGACGCTTACTTCTTGGGAGGAGAGCAATGTCCAGTCTCGATAAAATAGTGAAGAGTAGAGACATCAGACTGAAAACAAAGATCCGCCTAGTCAAAGCCATGGTATTCCCTGTAGTCACCTACGGATGTGAGAGCTGGACCTTAGGGAAGGCTGAGCGAAGGAAGATCGATGCTTTTGAACTGTGGTGTTGGAGGAAAGTGCTGAGAGTGCCTTGGACTGCGAGAAGATCCAACCAGTCCATCCTCCAGGAAATAAAGCCCGACTGCTCACTGGGGGAAAGATACTAGAGACAAAGTTGAAGTACTTTGGCCACATCATGAGGAGACAGGAAAGCCTAGAGAAGACAATTATGCTGAGGAAAGTGGAAGGCAAAAGGAAGAGGGGCCGACCAAGGGCAAGATGGATGGATGGCATCCTTGAAGTGACTGGACTGACCTTGAGGGAGCTGGGGGTGGTGAACGGCCGACAGGGAGCTCTGGCGTGGGCTGGTCCATGAGGTCACGAAGAGTCAGAGACGACTGAACGAATGAACAACAACAACAACGAACCACCTCGAGTCACCTACAGGCTGAGAGGGGCGGTATACAAATGTAGCAAATAAATAAATAAATAACCCGAGAATTTTTAGTTCAAAAATTGACCACAAAATCCAACCATCTTATCATCCATGGGTCACTGTGGCAGAACTCTGATCAAGAAAGGAACCGTCTTCTTCTCTGAGTAGACTTTTCGAATGTAAGGGCTTAGTCCATCCTGGGAGAACCTAAATGAAGCACCAATTCCCTCTATACTCTTCACCATGGTTCTGCTTCTGACCTTTTGGAAGACTAAGCAAAAAAGCTGCAGTAGCAGGGCAGCCAGGGGTGGCTTAGCCCCCTAAGTTGAAGTTGGTCCTTTACCCTCTATGTCGAATGATCCTTGACTTATCCATGAGTTATAACAAAATCAAAACCTGCCCTCAATTTATACATAAGGTTGGATATGTTGAGCCTGAAGAAGAGAAGGTTGAGAGGAGACATGATAGCTATGTATAAATATGTGAAAGAGTATCATAAGGAAGAGAGAGCAGACTTGTTTTCTGCTGCCCTTGAAACTAGGACTTAGAGCTATGAGTTCAAATTACAGCTGAGGAGATTCCACCTGAGCATTATGAAGAACTTCCTGACTGTACGAGCTGTTCAGCAGTGGAACTCTCTAAGTCGGAGTGTGGTGGAAGCTCTTTCCTTGGAAACTTTTAAACAGGCTGGGTGGTCATCTGTCAGGGATACATTGATTGTGCTATTCCTGCATGGCAGGGGGTTGGACTCTTCCAACTCTATTATTTTATGATTCAAAGAGTATAGAATAATAGAGTTGGAAGAGGGATTCTATGATTCTATGAGTATAGGGGAGCCCCTGGTGGTGCAGTGAGTTAAACCACTGAGCTGCTAAACATGTTGATCGAAAGGTTGCAGGTTTGAATCTGGAGAGCGGCATAAGCTTCCATTGTCAGCCCCAGCTTCTGCCAACCTAGCAGTTGAAAAACATGCAAATGTGGGTAGATCAATAGGTATCGCTCATGCAGTCATGCTGTCCACATGACCTTGGAGGCAGGCCCATAGCCAGGATTTTGATTCGGGGGGAGCCGAGTTTGATTCGAGGGGGGGCTGAATCTGAGTGAAAGAGGGTCTACCCTAGCAAACCTTTTGTATCGTTACCCCAATACCCTCATGCATATGGGATATATTGAGCATGGTGATCAGATCATGATATGAATAAACATAACAGTTTAAATAATATACCAGTAAGGCCTTCTCGTGGACCACCATGAGGCTACATGCCTGCTTGGAGGTGTCTATGGACAATGCTGGCTCTTTGGCTTAGAAATGGAGATGAGCACTAACGTCCCGAGTTGGACACAACTGGACTTAATGTCAGGGGAAAACCTTTACCTTTACCTATGAGTATAGATGGTACTTGTACCCCAAATTCATCAGCTCCAAGAGGTCTCTTATGTTGAAGGTAAAATTAATGCAGTTTGGCACCTCTTTAACTGCTATAGCTTAGTGATATGGAATCATGGAATTTGTAGTTAGAGACACCAGCACTCTTTGGCAGGGAAGGCTAAACTCCCACAATAGTTAACATAGTATTAAACAGCATTAATTCTACAGTGTAGATGCAGCCTGGTCTGTGGCAGTTTCATCTGAAGGACACTGCTAAGCTAATATTTAGCTGGCTGGAGATATCCACTCAGTGTTCTCTTTTAATCCTTCCCTTTCAGCATCACTTGCAGCACCAAAACAAATTCTGCCCAAAAAAATCAAGAATAATTATGTTAAACAGCTAATTTATTGGGGACATAAAATTGCTGAGATACAGATGTTTTTGTTTTCATTTTAGTTCAGAGTGACACTGAATATGAGTGACTGATTTATAAAAGTGGACTTTGTCCCCAGGAGAAAAAGTTATGTGTTATTTTTCTGCAGTTGATTTCCGTTCGAAACATGTAAAACTCTCCAAATGCACTCAGTATAGCCAACTTCAGAGTTTGAACTGGAGATTTTAACCTGGTTTAGGTTTAATGCTGACACGTTCTTCCTGTACTGGCACAAAGCAAGCATCCAGACATTTCTAAAAATGGCTTTAGGCAGAATTAATGTAACCTTAAACACAGAGAAGGTATTTCAGTTCCTCACAGGATATGACACGAAGACCTCAGTAAATGACACATGATACTCTCTCAAGTGAAGATCATTCCAATTTAATTCCCTCCTCCCAAATCTGATCTGAAATGGAGAAATGCAATAAAAGGGAAAGAAGTCAAATTAGGTCAAATCACTTAGAGGATTATGATGCAGTTCCTTCTGGTTTTTACAAGATACATTCTTCACTGGCAGCAGGGACTGTTCTGGTAAGGATTACACAATCATCAATAACATCCTGGTCTTCTATATTAGTGGCAAATATTGATATTCCTATTTTATTAGACTGAAATCACCATCTAAAGTTACCATGATTCATAGTTTATGGTCCTGACTGGGAAGACCTCTACTATTTTGTTGTGAGGCTGGATATTGTAACCATCTTTTGAACACCAACTGGATGATGTTTGAACATCTTCAAACGTAATTCTAGGGAGTGTTAGGAAAAAGTCAACAAGCCATATGAGGAGTGGCTGAAAGACCTGGGTATGTTTAGCCTGCAGAAGAGAAGGCTGAGAGGAAACAGAATAGCACTGTGTAAATGAGAGGAAGTTACAGGAAGGAGGGAGCAAACTTGTTTTCTGCTCCCTGGAGACTAGGACGCGGAACAAATTACAAGAAAGGAAATTCCATTTGAACATTAGGAAGAACTTCTTGACTGTGAGAGCTGTTCAGCAGTGGAACTCTCTGCCCCCAAAGTGTGATGGAGGCTCCTACTTTGGAGGCTTTTAAGAAGAGGCTGGATGGCCATCTGTCGAGGGTGCTCTGAATGCGATTTTCCTGCTTCTTGACAGGGAGTTGGACTGGATGGCCCACAAGGTCTCTTCCAGCTCAATGATTCTATGATTCTATACCCAGAACTAAAATAGCTTGTGATTTCTTATTGGTAGATTTATCTCACTTGTTGTTGTCTCACCCCCATTCTTAACTATGCATTGTTTGTAAGTTGGAGGTTTCTAACTCAGGGACTACGTGCACTGTTCATGCTGATTTTATGAGCGACAGGTTATCTCAGAATCTTGGAATTTCTTTTCCCATCGTATGTGTCTAATATACCATGATTCAAGATGCTGCTGTGTCAATAACTAAGGTTGCCAGATGCATCTTCTAAACCCTTTGAGAATTGACTCACATATGCATTTTTAATCATTTGGTTTTCATCCCTTAGGAACTTGGCCCTTGATGATGCACAGCAAAACATGTGAACTGCCAGCTATGAAAATGCTGGCTCTACTCTTTGATTTGCAATGGTTCATTCACACTTTTATATAGTGCATTTCAAAGGTTTATTGAACTTCATGCACTATATCTCAGTAATCTGTGTAGTGATCCAGACCAGGAGCAGTGGTTTTCATGAGTCCTCATAGAGGGTACTTATGATTCATGCAATGAATTATTTACTTAACTGTCTAGCCCGAGGACAGGTGCACACAGCCCAAACATAATTGCACGGAGAGCTTAAGCAACTGTCTAAACAACTGGCCTATAAGATAAACCTGGGTTGGAACTGGTCCAGTTATTCAACTGTGCTTAACAACTTATTTGGAAGTAAGTAGGGCCAGAAAGCCCAACCCTACTCAGAATTGGATGATGTCCCTGGAATATAAATTAGAAGTGATGGTTTGTGATCACATCCTCAAATGTCTTTTTCTGACATTAATGCAGTTACAGGAAGGCAAGATAAATGTGGGGCAGGAAGTTAAAACCATAAGAAAAGTCTTGCTGGATTGAGACGTGCGCCCCACCCAGTCTTCCACTCTTATCCTACATTGTCCAACCAGGTACCTTTGGGAAACTGACAATTAAATCCTGAATGCAGCACTGCCCTACTACTTATACCTAGTACTAGCAAGTGATGTTCAGAGTGTTCCGTCTTCCAGGAGCATGGTTTACGTTGCCTTTTAGCTGCATGGGATAGCATTCCTTTGCATTTCCCCAGGGTTGCTATAGACCCAGCAGCACCCTGGAAGTTAAACAGTATCAGAGTCTGGAAAGCCAGGCTGCAGGCCCTCTGCAGGTATTGGTTTAGAAAGTATCTCTTTGGGTTAGGAGTCCGCCCTTTTTCCTGGGGTTGAGATCTCCGTTTTGAAATCTCCCCTGCCTGCTTCAGTATAGAAAAAAAGCCTCAGATGTGCTGTTGGTCAGACAGGCAAAGCTCTGAAAAGTCATTGTGAGTACAACTGAGTACAATTGAGATAGATAGATAGAACAGCAACTGAGATACTGAGATAGATACGGATTACGATATTGGTTATGATTCTATGATGTGACGGAGCGGATTATTTAGTGTAACTAGATTATAGTGTATTATTGTTGTATTGATTTCCTGTTTTGCCCTTTTGTAAACTGTTTTTTTATATGTTGTGCACCGCCGCGAGTCGCCCTAGGGCTGAGAGTGGCGGTCAATAAATGCAGTAAATAAATAAATAAATAAATAAATAAATAAATAGGTAGGTAGGTAGGTAGGTAGGTAGGTAGATAGATAGATAGATAGATAGATAGATAGATAGATGGAATAGGAATTGAGTAATTGAGTTATTGGGTTATTTAGACAGAGTAGCTGATTGAGTTATAGATAGATATAGAGATAAAGAGAAGCTAATTGAGAAATAGAGAGAAATAGTTATTGAGTACTATTGAGCATTACTTCATCTCCAAAACTAAACTTGTGCTTAGATAGGGGAAGACCTATTCTTTCTAACCATAGCAGCTCAGGGTTAGGGTGAAATATCCCAGGATTTTTTCTACCATTTGGAGAAAAGTTACCTCAGTAATTGAAGAAAAAGTGAAAGAAAGAACATCTCTATGGTTTCTCAAATTGACTGTTTGTGTTGTAACTTTGTCAAGCTGTGCCAAGTCTGCCAAGGACTTTGGAAATAAATATTTTGTTGATGTTCATATCTTGACTGGCATCAGTTGCTGAAAGTATTGAGTTATTGCTTCAAAGAAAGACCCCCAGCAGTTCACCCAGATAAAGAGAGAAGCACATCTTAGTTTTAACGTTATAGCATCTGGGTGTGACGGCACACAGAGGAATGTGTGCCGTCACATTGTGTGCTACTAACATTGGAGAGAATATGTATGAATGAAAAGTAATGCCTCCACCTTCGTAATTCCTCAAGAGATGGCAGCACTAGTATGCGGCAGGTACTGGCTTGTTCAGTAGACTCTCCTCTACAGTTCCATTTTAGCAGGAAACCTTAGCACTGAATGGTTGTGTTGTTAAAGTGCGAAGTATGGAACCCTGTGCAAACAGTCGGTCAATGTGACTTAAGCAACGTGCAGCCATTGAATTCTTGACAGCAGAAGGTGTCACCCCAAAGGAGATTCATCAGAGAATGCAAGCTGTTTATGGCGATTGTGTTGATGTGAGTACTGTGCATCATTGGGCGAGTAAGTTTAAAGATGTTGAGGTGGGACCATCTGACTAGTGTAAGAAACAAAGAGTTGGACGTCCTGTGACAGCAACCACCAAGTTTCACAAGCAAAAGGTTGACAGATTGGGTTGTTGTAGGTTTTTTTGGGCTATATGGCCATGTTCTAGAGGCATTTTCTCCTGACGTTTCGCCTGCATCTATGGCAAGCATCCTCAGAGGTAGTGAGGTCTGACAGATTGATTCAGGACGATCGTATCACTCAGAGAGAAATTTCAAGCATAATCGGCACTTCACAAGAATGTGTGGGTCACATTATTGCTTTGCTTGGCTATCGGAAGATCTGTGCACGATGGGTTGCGGAAACAGAGTGTTGACTTATTCCGTGACGGCTTCAGAAAACTTGTTCATCGTTGGCAGAAATGTATCCAACTGTCTGATGATTATGTGGAAAAGTGAATAGTGGTAGTCAGGCCCGTAGCCAGGATTTTGTTTTGGGGAGGGGGGGCTGAGTCTGAGTGAAAGAGGGTCTACCCCAGCAAACCTTTTGTATTGTTACCCCAATACCCCCATGCATATGGGATATATTGAGTATGGTGATCAGATCATGATATGAATAAACATAACAGTTTAAATAATGTACCAGTAAGGCCTTCTCGCGGACCACCATGAGAATTTCGGGGGGGGGGCTGAAGCCCCCCCACCCCCCCCCCCCCGGGCTACATGCCTGGTGGCAGTTAAAGAGTGCATTCTAAGGATTATTTCTGTGTTTGATTTATTATAATATTCCCAACCAAACCCAAGTAACGAAGGTGGAGGCATTACTTTTCATTCAACCCTCGTAGCCCTCCTAAGAGTCATGGGGCCTTATGATTTTGATGAATCTCTTTGAAAACCATCCAAGATGGTAGCTTCCATTGTATTGTGTGATAGTAATTCTACTACTTCAAATCCAGGCTTCTTGAAGACCTACTTCTTCTGGCTTAACTCTCCCATCATCAGCTTAATTGAATGACCCCATCTATTTATACACATAATAAAAGTGTGTATGTGGCTGGGATGTCCACTTCCACAGACAGGCTCCCACTTCCACAAACAACTATAGCTCACTTGCTTATTTTTATTGAACCTTCTGGTAACTTTTTCAGCTCTGTAAGGTGTGCCTGCAACATTTTCTTTGCCCCACACTTTGGGCAAATAAGGGTTAAAGATATCTGTTTCCTATTGCCAGAGATAATAGTGTTTGGAAAGAAAGATGAGTTTGAACTACACTGCTATTCTTTTAATGAAAGGAAAAGACATCAGAAGCTCTAAGCATGAATTTCTCACGCCATATCTAATTTCATCTTGAAGTCATGGAAATTAGTGGGTTCAAACCTCCCTATCCCTATATAAGATCACACTGTGATATCATAGAGAAGATTGCACACCAAAATCCTATAGACCTGGAATTGAACATTCTGTATTTGTTGGCTGCGTTTCTCACAGCCGCCGTGTATGTGTGGACTTCTGCCAAGTTTTATGCAAATCCAGTTCCATACCTAATTAGCTTGCTTGCGCTTACAGATAATATTGTCAGGTAGGGCTGTAATTAAAACTGTGGTATGGTTACTTTCTGGGATAACAAAGGCTTTGTTAAACCAAGTATTTTAAGCCCTGTATTTCCTTTGTTGTTTTGTATTTGTCACTTAAAGACAACTACACTCTTTCCCAAATCTGAGATAATCTCCCACTTCCTTACCTAGAATCCTATTACATGAGATGATCTTACCATAGATCTCTTAAGGTTAGTCTGCAATAAGAAAAAAGGTGTATTGTTTCCTTGAAGTAATTACTGTTAGTTGAGTTTCCTCTCGATGAATTTGTATGGGGTGCAGGGAGAAAGGAAGAGCGATAGAAGCTCAGGGTATAATGCATACAGGAAAAAGCCAGAGAGGAGAGGGCAGAGATTTTAAAACAGCCTAACAGTATATATTGGAGTAGGCAAGAGATAGATCTGGCACTCATGCTAGATTTCTCAGTGATCCGCAGTACAAACAATAAGAAGGCTCCCATCTCCTGACAACCTGGGGATCACAACCAGACACAGTGAAGACATCTGCCCTTGCGCTATGCTACTCTGCTGCTGAGTATGCATGCCCAGTGTGGAACACATCTCACCACACTAAAACAGTGGATGTGGCTCTTAATGAGACATGCCGCATTATCACGGGGTGTCTGTGCCCTACACCACTGGAGAAATTACACTGCTTAGCCGGTATTGCACCACCTGACATCCGCCGGGAAGTAGCAGCCAATAGTGAAAGGACCAAGGCAGAGACATCTCCAGCTCATCCCCTGTTTGGGTATCAGCCAGCACATCAACGACTTAAATCAAGACATAGTTTTCTTAGATCTACAGAGACACTCGCTGGAACACCCCAGCAAGCGAGAGTCTAAAAGTGGCAGGCCCAAACCCAGCACCTCAATCCATGGGTGATACCAGATGAGAGATTCCCCCCTGGGCATTCAGAAGACTGGGCGACTTGGAAGGCGCTGAACAGACTGCGCTCTGGCACCACGAGATGCAGAGCCAATCGTAAGAAATGGGGCTACAGGGTGGAATCCTCGGCATGCGAGTGCGGAGAAGAACAAACCACTGACCACCTGCTGCAATGCAACCTGAGCCCTGCCACATGCACAATGGAGGACCTTCTTGTGGCAACACCAGAGGCACTCCAAGTGGCCAGATACTGGTCAAAGGACATTTAACCAACTACCAAATTTGCAAAATCTGTGTGCTTTTTTTTCTTTTTCTTTTTAATCTGTGTGTTTGTTTTGCTCTGTTAGAATTGTAATACAATGGTATGGTTGCTGATGACACGATAAATAAAATCTCCTGGCAAAACTCAGATAAAACAAGATAGGTATTGTATTGTCAAAGGCTTTCATGGCTGGAATCACTAGGTTGCTGTGAGTTTTCCAGGCTGCATGGCCATGTCCCAGAAGCATTCTCTCCTGACATTTCACCCACATCTATGGCAGGCATCCTAGGAGGTTGTGAGGTCTGTTGAAAACTAGGCAAGTGGGGTTTATATATCTGTGGAATGTCCAAGGTGGGAGAAAAAACGCTTGTCTGTTTGAGGTAAGTGTGAATGTTGCAATTCGCCACCTTGATTAGCATTGAATGGTCTTGCAGATAGGAATTTCATGTTGAATGGCCTTGCAGATAGGAATTTCAAAAGTGGCTCTTACAAGCTTTAGGTATTTTCTGTTTGAAGGACTGTCCACAATTTGACTGAAGTCTATGTTTCAAGTGTTATGTGGTTCAGCAGAGCTGAAGATGATCCTCTGAAGATGCAAGCAACAGGTGTAGGTGAAACATCAGGAGAAAATGCTGCTAGGGCCGGGCTTTAGTACAGCAGGTTAAACCACCAGTTGCAATAAATCTTGTCAGTTGAGAGGTTGACAGTTTGAAGCCCAGGTCAGGGTGAGCTCCTGACTTTTAGCTCAGCTTTCACCTACCTAGCTATTTGAAAGCAAAATGTGAGTAGACAAATAGGGACCGCTTAAAAGCGGGGAAGTATTTTAAAGGCACCTGGAAAATTTGATCAAAAAAAGAGAAAGCTACAAACAAAAGCTCTTTGGTAGGGAGAAAGCAATTCATTGCTGGAACTATTCACGAGCCTCCAAGAAGCTGAAAATGAAAAAAGCCTATAAATCTCTATGTTCAAAATTATCTGTCTTGTCTGTATAAACGGCATTGAATGTTTGCTGCATATGTATGTTCTGTGATCCGCCCTGAGTCCCCTTTGGTGTGAGAAGGGCAGAATATAAATACTGTAAATAAATAAATACAACATATCTATACAGCCCAGAAACCACATGACAATACACTTAAGTCAATGTCTCTTTGAAGGTTTGGCCAGTCCTATTCATGCTGGAAGAACCATGAGAGAGAGAGCAGTGGCCTTGAAGTTGCACATCAGTGGTGAGTAACTGGATAGCAGGCGACGGCTGGATCTACACAACCATATAGTCCAGGTTCAGAATGCAGATTATCTGCATTGTACTGGATTATATGAGTCTATACTGCCATATAATCCAGTTCAATGCGGTTAATCTGCATTCAGAAATTGGATTATATGGCAGTGTAAATCTAGCCTACATGATATCATATGTAGACACATGATATCATATGTAGGCACTGACTATTCAGGATTTTAGAAGCACCCCCAAAGGTGATGTCAGAAAACTGGAAAGGATGGTGGAATCTCCATCTGTTGTTTATCTCCGCTTCTCAGCAGCTCCCACAGTTTTCAGATCCAAATAGCTGCAAAAGTAGAAAGGAGATAAATAACTAAAAGGAACAGCTTTGGAATAACCTTTGGATCTTTCTGCTTGCCCTTTGAGAAAATTTCAGAAAATGTAACATAACCTGGTGTGTTTATTAAAATATTTATATTTATTTGAAAAGCTGTATTTTCCCATATGAACCTATCCATATATTTTGAGGAGCCCTTTACTTTGGGTGCATCTACACCAGGGGTCCTCAAACCTTTTTAAATAGAGGGCCAGGTCACAATCCGTCAAACTGTTGGATGGCCGGATTATAATTTGAAAAAAAATGAATGAATTCCTATGCACACTGTACATATCTTATTTGTAGTTCAAAAAACACTTAAAAACAATAAATAATTAAAACGAAGAACAATTTTAACAAATATAAACTTATTAGTATTTCAATGGGAAGTGTGGGCCTGCTTTTGGCTAATGAGATAGGGTTGTTGTTGTTGTTGTTGCTGTATGCTTTCAAGTCGCTTCAGACTTAGGTTGACCCTGAGCGAGGGCCGGGTAAATGACCTTCGAGGGCCGTATCCGGCCCCCGGGCCTTAGTTTGAGGACCCCTGATCTACACTGTCGAATGAATTTGAACCATGATAGTTAAAGGGGGTGCACTTAATTGCCATGTCTTAATACTCTACTCTGAAATCATGGAAGCTGTCATTTTGCAAGATCTAAAGCCTTATCTGCCAATAAGTTTTGAAGTTTTACCAAAATCGACACCATGGGAGTTGTAGTTTAGTGGGGCCCCAACACTCTTTGACAGAATATGCTAAAACTACAACTCCTGTGATTCCATAACATTGAGCCACGGCAATTAGTGCTATCAAACTTCGTTATTTCTACAGTGTAGACCAAACTAAGGCCCGCGGGCCGGTTGCGGCCCTCCAGGATCACCCTAAAATTTAAACTCTAAGTCTGAACGACTTGAAGGCACACAACAATAATTCAAATTAATTTGACTATCTCATCAGCCAAAAGCATGCCAACATTTCCTATTGAAATACTGGTAAGTTTATGTTGTTCTTCGTTTTAAATATTGTTTTTTTCTTTTATAAATGTTTTACCCTATAAATAAGATATGTGCCGTGTGCATAGGAATTTGTTCATGCTTTTTTTCAAACTGTATTCTGGCTACCTAAGAGTCTGAAGGGCTGTGAACCAGCCCTCAGCTTTAAAAGTTTGAGGATCCCTGTTCTAGAGGCACTCTTTGTCCTTTCACCTTCACAGTTATAACTAACTAGCTGTACCTGCCACGCGTTGCTGTGGCCAACTGTCCCTCCCTCTTTTTTTCCTTCTTTCCCTCCTTCCTTCGCTCTCTCTTTCCTTCCTTCCCTTTTTTCTTTCCTTCTCTTCTTCCTTCCTTCTGTATCTTTCCTTCCTTCTCCCCTTTTTCTTTAGCTCTTTTTTCTCTCATTTCTTCCTTCGCTACTTCCTTCCTTCGTTTTTTGCTTCCATCCTTCCTTTTCTCTTTCCTTCCCTCCCTCTTTCTCACCTRCTTTTCCTCCTTCCTTTGCTCTCTCTTTCCTTCCTTCCCTTTTTTCTTTCCTTCTCTTCTTCCTTCCTTCTCTATCTTTCCTTCCTTCTCKCCTTTTTCTTTAGCTCTTTTTTCTCTCATTTCTTCCTTCGCTACTTCCTTCCTTTGTTTTTTGCTTCCATCCTTCCTTTTCTCRTTCCTTCCCTCCCTTTGGCTCTCCTTTCCCTCCTTCCTTCACTCCCTCTTTCATTCCTTCCCTTTTTTCTTTCTTTCTCTCCTTCCTTCCTTCTGTACCTTTCCTTCCTTCCCCCCTTTTCTTTATCATCTTCTTTCTCTCATTTCTTCCTTCCCTACCTCCTTCCTTCCTTCCTTCCTTCCTTCATTCATTCATTCCTTCGTTTTTTGCTTCCATCCTTCCTTTTCTCTTTCCTTCTCTCCCTCTTTCTCTTCTTCTTTCCCTCCTTCCTTCGCTCCCTCTTTCCTTCCTTCCCTTTTTTCTTTCCTTCTCTCCTTCCTTCCTTACTTCCTTCCTTCTCTACCTCTTTCTTTCCTTCCCCTTTTCTTTTCCTTCCCCTTGTTCTCCTCTCTTCCTTCTCTACCTCTTTCCTTCCTTCTCTCTTTCCTTCTTTATTTCCCTGCCTCTTTCTCTCTTTTTTTCTCTCCTTCTTTACCTCCCTCTTCCTTCCCTTTTTTCTGTATCGTCATTTAGCTTTTTGTCATTTAGCTTTTTGGGGTTTTTAAGACATTTTTGCTGTTTTTGAGGGGGTTTATGAGTTATGGTCACTCATTAGTCTGTTAGGGGTATAGTGTCCAAATATCGTGTCAGTTCGTCCAGTGGTTTGTACGACCTCTACATGTCACCTCTTGTTTTTAAAACATTTTCCTCCGTGCTGCTCCTTTTCTACAGAGAAAAGGTACATTTCTCCTTTGTTGCTAATCTCATTCAAAGCCCCTTGCTTAGCTATTGCTAATTTCACTCAAAGACCCTTTCAACATAACTCAGATCACTTTTAGGCAAGTCATTCTGAAAGTCTTACATTTTTCTGTTTGAGCATTTGCACTGCGAAAATTGAATTTTGTGCCATCTTCACAATCCAAAATTTCCCCAATTAAGTTGGGAGGCAGGGTTACAGTCCTAGCAGAGAGGTGTCCTTCCATCAAAATGTCTCCCTGCTCTTTGGCTGCAGACCTAATGTATTAGTGGTCTGGGGCCACCATTATATATTCACTAACATGGATATTTCCTAATAATTGAGCACAGAATTCAGGGAGGGAGATTTCTCATACTTGCTGTAAACCTGTGATTAATTATAAATAGAATTATAGTGGGGTTTGTTTCCAGGTCCTAGCCCACCTCCACCCCCCTGGGTGCCAGAGTGAGTCTGAAGATCTGTTTTTGTTTCCCCAGATATTTTCAAGCTGTGGTTGGTTGAATCTATAAATTCAGATAAAGGGGGCTAACTATATCTATAGTCTTGGTTTTATTTTGTTATTTTCATTTATTTATACTGTATTGACATTGGTCAATGGGGTGCATTACTTGAAACTTATCATTATCAGAAACAAATGTGTACACTCTCCAAGCATTTCTGGGTTCATAAAAAGAGTCTATGAAAGTGGTCCTTGACTGGAATAGTGAAGTAACAAAGGGAGAAAGGAGGCCTGGACCATAATCAAACTCTGATGGTAAGCAATTTTGTGTACTCAAACTTATGGGGTTGAGAGAATGGCTTGAATGAGGCCAAAAAGTGATGTCAGAAACCTATTTTTATGTAAACTTGGATGGTCAGTATACTGTGCACACTCGATTAATGTTTCCCAAATGTGATTCTTTTGGCAGAGTTTAGTAATGACTATTCTCTGCATGAGAGCAGTACTTTAGCCAGCCTTTACAGATCTTTCTGTCATTTATATTTAATGTTCCCTTGACAGCTCATAGAGAGCCATACATTTAGGCTTCGGTTTAAATAAAATTCAGGGCCTTGCTTAGAGGTGCACAAATTTCATTCAGAAGATGCGCCTCGAATTATAAAATCTATCTCTAAACTCTTGGAGAAGGTTATTTTATTTTATTTATTTCGTATCAAAAGCATTGCATAAATTAGTATAAAACTGATAAAAATAGAAGGCATGCAGGCGGCTAAATATCCTTTGACCAAAAAAGGGCTATAGCAACGGCATTGTCTGTAGCTTCCAACAATTCTTCCTCTGTGTATCAGGCAGGGTGTAGTGGACAAGCACACAGATGCAGAGTTGTCTGTTCTGCTCCACAATCACACAAGGTGTGGGATTCTTTTAGGTAGTGCCATTTTGCCAGGTTGTCTTTTGATCTGCCCACTCCACTTCTGAGTCTATTCAGGGACTTCCAGGTTGCCCATTCTTGGTTTGCCCCTGGAGGAAGACCCTCGCGGGGGGTGGGGGAGGCATCCAGTTGGGGTTTCCTGGTTAGCTGCCCAGAGGGATACCATTGCTGTTGCTGGGGGATGCCAAGTGGAGTGGGGACATGGAAAGAGCCTCTTTGAAGACTGAGTAAATACAGTTGGGCATCCCCCAGGCAATGTTTCTCGTAAACGGATAATCTTTCCAAATCCAAAAGCATTGCCTTTAAACATTTGGAGAAGGTAGTCCCAAGTGTATGCAGCATGAACCATCAATAAGAAAGAGAGCAAGGATTAATTCTTCAAAAGACTAGCCATAGCTTTTTCCACACCACAACGGAGGAGCTGACAGTGGCGCAATGAGTTAAACATTTGTGTGGGCAGGACTGAAGACTGACAGGTCACAGTTCGAATCTGGGGAGAGCGCAGATGAGCTCCCTCAGTCAGCTCCGGCTCCCCATGCGAGGACATGAGAAAAGCCTCCCACAAGAATGGTAAAACATCAAAATGTCCCCTGGGCAACATGCTTGCAGACAGCCAATTCTCTCATACCAGAAGTGACTTTCAGTTTCTCAATTCACTCCTTACAAAAAAAAAAAAACAGAACAGAACAGAACAACTGTCTCACCTGTTGCAAAATAGCATTGAAGGGCAGAGGTATTTTGCTTCTACTAAGCCTAGAAAGTTACTTTTTTGGACCACAGTTCCCATAATTGTCCATTGAACATGGTTAGATCCCATGCTCTGTCCACCCCATGTTCTGCCTTCCTTGTACTATGGGGGGATCATGCTGCCCTGCTGTCAGTGTTGAAAGAAAATTCAGCCATCACACCAGTTGGCTTTCATATGTGGAAGAGGGGAGAGGGTCATATTCTTCTTTGCTTCAGTCAGCAAAATGTCTTGGGGTGACTCTATTTTTATGAACTCTTTTCAGTACAGTCAGGCCTCCATAGCTGCGGGTGTAACCTTTGTGAATTTGATTATTCATGAATTTAAGTAATATGTTATCTCTAGGGATTCCTAGGATTGTCACTGCAGTTTGGAAGTTAATAATAGAGTCAGAATGGAGGATGTAGACATTCCCAAACAGTACATTTCTCTAGTCATTTGTAGGTCCTCCAGCGTGATTCTGTGGTCATTCAGCATAGACTTGTACTGGAGAACCAAGGGATTGCTAGAGAGGGGTTCTCTAGAAAGTGTTTTTTATTCAAGTTTTTTCTACTTTTGCAGTGGTCCTCTGCCCCTTAACCTCAGTGAATGTGGAGGGTTTATTGTAGGATGAAATGAAGACAGAAATGACTAGGCTATCGACTAATGAGTACTGAGCATATTCAGAACCAAATGGGTTTAATGTGTTGTGAAAATAGTAGTCCATGGTCTGGGAATGAGACGCATTCACCTCATTATTTAGAGCAGTGGTTCTCAACCTTTCTCAGGCTGCAACCTCTTAATACAGTTCCTCATGTTGTGGTGACCCCCAACCATAAAGTTATTTTTGTTGCTACTTCATAACTGTAATTTTGCTTTGGGAGTTGTAGTTGCTGGGATTTATAGTTAACTTACAATCAAAGAGCATTCTGAACTCCACCAACAATGGAATTGAACCAAACTTGGCACACAGAACTCCCATGACCAACAGAAAATACTGGGAGGATTTGGTGGGCATTGACCTTGAGTTTTGGAGTTGTAGTTCACCAACATCCAGAGAGCACTGTGGACTCAAACAAATGGTAGATCTGGCCCAAACTTGGCACGAATACTCAATATGCTCAAATGCGAACACTGGTGGAGTTTGGGGAAAATAGACTTTGACATTTGACATTTGAAATAGACTTTGACATTTGGGAGTTGTAGTTGCTGGAATTTATAGTTCACCTACAATCAAAGAGCATTCTCAACCCCACCAACAAGAGAATTGGGCCAAACTTCCCACACAGAAGCCCCATGACCAACAGAAAATGCTGTGTTTTCTAATGGTCTTTAGCAACCCCTCTGACACCCCCTGGCAACCCTTCCAGGGGTCCCGACCCCCAGGTTGAGAAACATTGATATAGAGAGATATGGTATTTTACGACCTCGCCATATGTGGCAAATTTCAGCGGCAATGCGAATTGTGCTTCAGCTTTGCTACAGAGCCCTTCAGCTTCCACTACACATGGGAGAAGTACTTCTGGGATACCTCCAGGGCAACACTTGCGGAAACAGATTTGCCACTGAAAAAAGGCCACCGGTGGCAACACAGGAGGCTTCCCGTATTGTATTGCCTTCAATGGGACAAGCTGGCCAGCAGATGCTTCCTCCCCTGTGATGAAGGAAGGAGGAAGCTGGAACAGTGTGAAGCACAGGTGTTTTCTAATGGTCTTTGGCGACCGCTCTGACACCCCCTCATGATGCCTCTTGAGGTCCCAACATCCAGGTTGAGAAACACTGATTTAGAGGTTAACGTGATCTAATCTTGCTCAGAATATGAGCCATTCATGGAAATAGAGTGTTTGCCCTAAGCTTTCTGAGGAGCTCTGAACAAGTAGCCCTCTCTTTGCTTAAATGACCTTACGGCATTGCTACTCAAAGTGGTTGATCCATGGGCTAGTGCTACTCTGGCGTATTTTAGCTGCTGGTCTACCATGAAGTTTCAGGAACAAAAGCAATAGTTGTAAACAATGACACAAATAACGCACATGGGGCGGGGCAGAGGCAGCTAGTTCACCACATCAGCTACACTAGCATTGTCTTACAACAGTGATTCCCAACCCTTTTTGACCAGGGACAACTTGAACAGAGACCACTTGCACAGGGAACTCTCTCCAACATTAGTACCAGAAGGGTTATGAATCGGTTTGGCTATTTGTGGTGCTGATTCAGAAAATTGCATTGGATAGATCACATTAGCTCTAGCTTCTGATACAGAACAGTAGTTGCCACTTGTTCGCCCATATAAAGCCATATATAATAAGCCTTGACACTATAAGAGGGTTTTGCAAGACCAGTTGCTCTCATTGCAACGGTGTTGTAATGGTGAGGCTTTGGACCATTTTTAGTTCATACAGACCACCGATGGCGCACGGACCACAGGTTGGGAACCACTGCCTTACAGGATTGTATTTGCGGATTCATTATTATTTTGTCCATGTTGTTGTCATTTTGTCATGTCCAACTTATAGCAACCCTAATGTGATCTGATCACAGGGTTCCTTAGCAAGATTTTATTCAGAAGGAGTTTGCCTTTGCTTTCCTCTGAGTCTGAAAGAATGTAACTTGCTCAAGGTCATCCAATGCGTTTCCATGCCTGGAGCTCATTGTTGTGTATATCATGTTTTACAACTTACGTAAGTAAGGACAGGTCCCCGTTTTGACGCCAGATTTTCTGACGTGGAGATAGTAGAAGAAAGAGGGAAAAAAGTATTTGGTGACAAAAGAGCAAGATTAAAAAATTGTAACTTTTTATTAAAACATTTTCCTTCATTTCTACAGGGACCTGCTTTGTTCTCAGAGACATAACGTTTAGTCCAGCTGCAGCCAAAGCTTATTTTGGCCAACACTTCACATTGTTGGTAATACATCCATTCTATACTCCCTGGTTTCCCCCTCTCTCAGCAGTTTGTGCCTTTGTTTATTCACTGCCTCATTTTTATTTTTAACTAGCCCAATGCCAGTCATTATGACAGGCATGGTGCATGGAGACTGAGGAAAAGGTTTATATTTCCACGACCTAATGGGAAATGAATTTTATATTTCTATGCAGAAGCATATTGCACCTCTCTGTCAATACATTCCATGACAAGGCTGACCTGATGTCAAACAGTAAAAGAAAACCTCCCCGACCTGCTTCCAAATGTTTTGGACTACAAGTCCCATCAGCATTTGACAACATCGTCAGTGGTGAATAACCAGGCATATAAAGCAAACTAAAATAAATATGCAGCTATAGGAGTTGTGTAGGACACACAAGGAAACAGGATAGCAGTGCAGGGGTGGATGGGACTGCCTCTTCTTTAATAGTAATAATAAAAATAAAAAACATATGAATACAGTAACAGTTTCCTGGCCTCAGACAGTTTCCTGAGGCCAGGAAAGTGTCAAATGGGTGGAGGACCTCTTCTGGACCTAGGCATGATGGTTTACTCATTTCTAGGGGTTACCCCAAAACCTCTCAACCCTTGCTAAAACCTGAGACAAATTCCAGCAACTTCCTTGTCCCTCTTTGCATTTAATGACAGCATGCAGAAACCATGTCCAGGGATAGGTAACTATATCCCTCAAATAGTGTTGGATTGCAACATCACTATAGTTTTCACTGGTACTACTGAGGGTACTGCAATCCACAAGTAGCTGGTGGATCCCATTGGCCTGTTCCAACCATGACTTGAACATCAGGGCCACGGTGGTGCAATGGGTTAAACCTTTGTGCTGCTGAACCGCTGGCCTGAAGGTTGGCAGTTCGAATCTGTAGGACGGGGCGAGCTCCCACTATTAGCCCTAGCTCTTTCCAACCTGGCAGTTCGAAAACATGCAAATGTTAGATCGATAGGTGCTGCCTTTGTGGGAAAAGGCAAAAAGACACTCCATGCAGTCATGCCAGCAGCATGACCAGGAAGTGTATATGGACAACGCAGGCTCCTCAGCTTGAAAATGGAGATGAGCACTTCCCCCAGAGCCGGAGATGAGCTCTGCCTCCACAGCTGAAAATGAAAGAAGCCTTTGCCATCTGTCTGTTTGTGTTTCATTGTATTTCATTGTAACAAGACATAGAATGTTTGCCTATGTCTGTTTATATCAGGGGTCCTCAAACTATGGCCCAAGGGCTGGATACGGCCCTCCAAGGTCATTTACCCGGCCCTCACTCAGGGTCAACCAAAGTCTGAAACAACTTGAAAGCACACAACAACAATCTTATCTCATCAGCCAAAAGCAGGCCCACACTTCTCATTGAAATACTAGTAAGTTTATATTTGTTAAAATTATTCATTTTAATTATTATATTGTTTTAAAGTTTTTTGCACTACAAATAAGATATGTGCAGTGTTCATAGGATTTTTTTTTTTTCAAATTATAATCCGGCCCTCCAACAGTTTGAGGGACTGTGACCTGGCCCTCTGTTTTAAAAGTTTGAGGACCTCTGGGGCAAACCCTTGTGCTCCTGAACCGCTGGCCTGAAGGTTGGTAGCTCGAATCTGCAGGACGGGGTGAGCTCCCTCTTGTTCCAAATGCACCTTACGAGAGTTAGTACTGTCTGCACGCCCACCTATCTTTAAAATATCCAACCTATTTCCCTGGACATGCCCAGCATTTTAAAATTTTAATTCTTACATTTGGCCCTGCCACAGGTTTTTAATTGTGTCATGTCATTATTGTATTGTTTTGTTTTGTTATGAGTTATTTATTGTTGTTGTTATGTTTTATGATGTATTTGGGCTCAGCCTCTTGTAAGGGTGTCCTGCAGGAGATGTAGCGGGGTATAAATAAAGGATTATTATTATTATTATTATTATTATTATTATTATTATTATTAGCCCTAGCTCTTTCCAACCTGGCAGTTCGAAAACATGCAAATGTAAGATCAGTGGGAAAAGGCAAAAAGACGCTCCATGCAGTCATGCCAGCCATATGGCCAGGAGGTATCTTCGGACAATGCAGGCTCCTCGACTTGAAAATGGAGATGAGCACCTCCCCCAGAGCCAGAGATGAGCACCACCTCCAGAGCTGGAAATGAAAGGAGAAGCTTTTTCCCTTTGTAATTTGTGTTTCACTGTATTTCCATTTGTAACAAGACATAGAATGTTTGCCTATGTCTGTTTATATGATGTAATCTGCTCTGTAATTCTTCTCAAGGAGGAGGGTGGAATATAAATAAAGTGTTGATGTTGTTGTTGTTATCAGTGTGATCCCTCCCATTAAGATTTAGTGCTCTTAAAAGCTTGTATTCATTTTTGTGCCCATTTGGTTGGCCTCATAAAACTATTGTGGGAAATGTGAAACTTTAATTATGACTGCCTTTGCGTTTTAATTCATTTTCTCCTAGATATCACTGCTTCCCTCTTGAAGGTAGAGTTATTGATTTCTGCACAACTTCAAAAATCGTTTCTCAGGGAAAAAGGGAAAGGGAAGTGGAATTTTGATTCACTTTGCTAAACTGTAGAGCAGTAGAAAAGTGCAGTCACGTGTAATAGAAAACGAGGGTTGTCTGCCAAATCTGTGATGTTAAGAGTTTTGCATTTAACACTTTCAGTGTGCTAAGGTGCTAAGAAAAGGCGAATACCGTTGATTGCCAACTCCCCTGCTAACTGCTCCATTATCATTAAATCCTTTATGATGATGGCAAAATGGATAAAATCCAACTTGGCATCCACAGGGGGTAAAAAGTGAGAAAAAAGTAATCTTTGATGGGATTAAAATGTCTATTTAAAACTAGCAGATGATTCCCTTGGCTCCTGCATACTGTACTGGCTAGTTAATATAAATGAATGTTCGACTGAGGAAGGAAGTGACTAAAAATCTCTCACATTACTTTTTCCATCCACATGCCAATGTAATGCAAGATTTCCCCTGTGTCATATCTGTTTTGTTTAATCCAACATAGTTTAAAGTTATTATTGCTTCATGATGTACAGCAGATTCTATAGGTCACTCTCACAATGAAATCAGTTGGTTATGCGAGGGTTATCCAGAAAGTAAGGTTACAAGATTTTTTTAAAATACAAAGAATGAATATATTTTAATAAAACTTACATGGATTGTAGCATAGCTATTACATTATTTTTCCACATAATCACCATTCAGTTCAATACATTTTGTCATTTGTGGGAAGAGTTTTTGATGCCTGTGTCATAGAAGTTTCGCTCCGCTTTTTTCAACCAGTTCGTCACTTCAATTTTCACCTCGTTGTCATCAGACAAGTGTTTTCCACCCAGATGTTCCTTCAATTTAGTGAACAGATGATAGTCACTGGGTGCAAGATTGGGGTTGTGAGTGGGGTGGCTTAAAACATCCCAACCAAATAAAGTCAACTCTTAGTTGCATGAGCAGTTTGCGGACACGCACTGTCATGAAGGAGACCGATTCCCGCCGTCAGCATCCCACGACATTTGTTTTGGATGGCTCTGCGAAGTTTCTTCATGGTCTCACATTATATTCTGTACCCATTTTGTCACTTGCTGTATTGACATTACATCCTCTCTATGTTGTTGTTCATTCGTTCAGTCGTTTTCGACTCTTCGTGACTTCATGGACCAGTCCACGCCAGAGCTCCGTCGGTCGTCACCACCCCCAGCCCCTGCAAAGTCAATCCAATCACTTCAAGGATGCCATCCATCCATCCTGCCCTTGGTCGGCCCCTCTTCCTTTTTCCTTCCATTTTCCCCAGCATTATTGTCTTCTCTAAGCTTTCCTTTCTTCTCATGATGTGGCCAAAGTACTTCATCTTGGCCTCTACTATTCTTCCCTCCAATGAACAGTCAGGCTTTATTTCCTGGAGTATGGACTGGTTGGATCTTCTCGCTGTCCAAGGCACTTTCAGCACTTTTCTCCAACACCACAGTTCAAAAGCATCTATCTTCTTTCGCTCAGCCTTCCCTATGATCCAGCTCTCACATCTATAGGTGACTATGGGGAATACCATTGCTTTAACTATGCGGATCTTTGTTGCCAGTGTGATGTCTCTACTCTTCACTATTTTATCAAGATTGGTCATTGCTCTCCTCCCAAGAAGTAAGCTCCATAAACTGAAACAATTTTGTGATGAATTGAGTGACACTCATGCCCTTAGCATTTAGGGAGCATATTACAGTGTGAACTTCGCACTTAAAGGAAAATAGAATGAAGACGCTCATTTCTAACCTTCACCACAATGCCAGTCAATGAGCTACTGATGACTGGCACTGCTCATTCGCTTCCACTGGCTTCCCAAAACATGGCAGTGATACTAACTTCACCTGTGAAAATTCTCCATGAGAGCTACGTGCCTTGTAACCTTTCCAGATAACCATTGTACTTTTTCATACTGTGCTTCAACTTTTATGGCTTGACTGTGGCATATTTCTTGCTCTGGCCTAAAGCTGGCATGGTCAGGGGATGGCTGTTGGTACCACCAAAGCCAGGCCTACCACTACACAAAATGGGACAGTACTTTCAGATGGCAGATGGCAAGGGAGCAGCAGTGGAATATTTGGGGTCAGAGCTATGAATGCGTTGTTGAAGGGTTTCATGGGTGGAATCACTGGGTTGCTGTGAGTTTTCCGGGCTGTATGGTCCTGTTTTCCAGGCTGTATTGCTATGTTTCACCCACATCTATGGCAAGCATCCTCAGAGGTTATGAGGTATGTTGGAAACTGTGCAAGTGGGGTTTATATATCTGTGGAATGTCCAGGGTGGGAGAAAGAATTCTTGTCTGTTGGAGACAAGTGTGAATGTTGCAATTGGCCAGCTATGGATGCTTTGACACCTGACCTGTGCCTCCTAACTGTCTTCATTCCCTCAGATGTAGTGGAGGACTATAAACTTCTAGTAGTATGTAATGCTTTGACCTTTACCTTGAACAGCAAAATACAGTTTTGATAGTTTTATTTCAAAGGCATTCCTAATTCAGTATGGGATTTAATCTTTTCACAGCAACTGCATGTTGTCATTAAATTATACTAAGATTTCTTTGGACAGTCATCACCACCTCCACTCTCATCCATAAATTCATACGGTTATGATTTATTACTTAGTTAAAACACACACCTGCATCATTTGTGTACATTCAACTGTAATTGACATTTTAACAGAGAGATCATTTTAGAACTCTCCACAGTCTCTTTGGGCTTTGACATCCTAAATGATTCTCATTTGGCAATGAACTTGGCCATCTTACTGATTATCCCTAATTCCACACAATTTGGACTGATGTAGAAAGTTCCTCTCTGTATAAGCTTTCCACGTGTGCCAGATTTTGTATGAATGCATCTACTATGCTTGCAAACCCATTTGCTAGTAAAAGTACCATGCTCATGGTGTGCCTACCTAGGCCATTTATAGTCTGTATGTTAACAGTATCATGAGGGTGGGTAAGTGGAAAATAAGCATTTGCTTTTTTCCGACTTAGATTTATCGTCCATCTTTTATCTCAGTGGAGATTGGAACCTTTTCCAGTGCTATCGTGATATGCTACATATTGAAACTAACAGTTCCTACATGTTAAGCTCATACTCTGATCTATCCCTTCAAGAGAAACATGTATAATATAACTATGACTGAGTAAATGTGAAAAACTATAGACAAAACCTTATACAAATGAGTCAATACAGAACAGGTCTAATAATGTATTTCATGGTTTATATTAATGGTTCCCTACTTATGGTCTGTAGACTACCAGTGGTCTCCAAGAATGAAAATATGGTCCACGACCTCACCATTACTACACCTTTGCCTTGAAACCATTCAACAACAAAAACACGAAACCCTCTTATAGTGCCGAGGCAACGGGGATGTTGGGAGGGGAGAGGCTGACTACCCACGAAAGATTACTACTACCACATCAGCTCTAGATTATTAAATATGGTTTTCTGTGGGCGAGCAGATGGTGACTACTGGATGGCATATGTTCTGTATCAGAAACTAGAGCTGATGTGGTCTATCCAATGCAATTTTCTGAATCAGTACCCCAAATAACCAAACTGAATCTAAAGTTGACCAAAAACTGATTCGTAACTCTTTTGGTACTAATGTTGGAGAGTGGTCCCTGGTCAAAGTGGTCCCTGGTCAAGTAGTCCCTGGTCAAAGTGGTCCCTGGTCAAGTGGCCCCTGGTCAATAAAAGGTCCACTGATCTATTGGAACTATGTGAACATTTCATTCTAGGAAAACCCGCCTTTAAAAAACACACACACATTTTTTCACAAAAATGTATTGACTACAAAATATGTTTTTTCGATGAAGAGCATATATTTTACACAAATACATTTTTTCCCCAAAGAACTTGGAAATGTAACTCAAAATCTCAAGGTGGGGGGTGGGGTGGTCTGACAATCTTTGCACGCAAGGTTGGGAACTTTTGGTGTGTGTATACACATACACACACATACATACAGATACTGGAATCATTTATTCCTACTTAGATTGAAGATTAAAGCCTATCTACATATTTTCTTGCCATGTAGATCAGCAGTACTACTTAACTAATGGCTGGGCTCAGTGATTATTATTTTCCCTGAAATGTGCAAGGGACTGGTACCATATTTGCACCCATTGTCTACCACTGTTTCTTTCTGTCCTGGAAACTCTCCATGATCCAGCAGGACTTGTAGGTTGGCAGCCATCCAGGTTCCACCACTGTGAGTAGCAGGGATGTAGATGATACTGAAAATGCTGTCTCAATGTCAATTTTCCATCTGCAGCTGTATAATTTCCTCACCCTTCCATGTCCTCATTGCCAACTTCTAGAGGACTGGGGAAACTTAGAAATTGAGAACCGCATAGTTGACTCAGTTTATTAAAGGTTTTACTTGCCTTTTTACCACTACCAGCCTATTTCTAAGAATCTCAGGATGGTGTACATTTTCCCCTTCCCTACATCTTACCTTTATAGTAGAGGTGGCAAGATTTTTTCAGGGAAAGTAAGGCTGAGACAGGCCCGTAGCCAGGTTTTGATTTGGCGGGGAGGGGGGGCTGAGTTTGATTGGGGGGGGCTGAGTCTGAGTGAAAGAGGGTCTACCCTAGCAAACCTTTTGTATCGTACCCCAATACCCCCATGCATATGGGATATATTGAGCATGGTGATCAGATCATGATATGAATAAACATAACAGTTTAAATAATATACCAGTAAGGCCTTCTCGCCCCCCCCCCCCCCCGGCTTCATGCCTGGGCTGAGAGTGTGTGCTTTGCTCAAGGGCACCCGGTGGGATTCAGCAGAAATTAAGCTGTGATGTTTTCATCCCTCTTCCTTGGTGTCCAAGTCATAGTCCAGTGCTCAAACAAATAGACCACACTGGCTCTGGATTTCTTGATTATCAGCCTCCAAAGAGATGGCCTCTTTACATCAGTCAAAGGTTCATAACAGTGGCTTAAAGGGTGTGTAGAAGGTAGTCACTCTAAAGCACAGTAAGTGATAGCCTGGGCTGTTTTGGTGCTCGACACAGTTTGGAGAAGTACAGTGTCACATTAACACAGGACTTAGAAATCATTTACATAGAGGAGGAAAAACCACAGGAAACTGAATGATTCTCCAGGAACTTTCACTAAATCCTTTTAACACTACCCTGTGTTAATGTTTCATAGGTGAGAAACTGTGATTCCACTTTATCCTGTTTTGATTTTGATCACATTACTTTTTTTCTGTAAAGAAAACAAAGTGAAACAGTATTTGAAAAGGGCTTTGTGGTGAGAAGGGGAGGAAATGAGTTATTGAGGCCCAGTCCAGGAGAGCCTTTAAATACACACTTAACTTTAAGCATGTGAGTAATGTTGTTGACTCCAGTCAGACGTGCTTCACTGCTCTGGTGAGAAGTGTAACTTGTGTTGGTTTGATGATAAGTGCCCAACTTCTTCTCCAGGTCTATAGGGAGGAAGTCTCTACTTGACAGCTGGGAAATGTGGGTAGGTGAAGAAAAGCTATAAATGAAGTGATAACCCTTAGTGTATAGCATAGTAGTAGAATAGTGCCCCAATGGCCTAAATGCAACTGGTGTGCCTACAAATGCTATCCATGAGTATTTGGCCCTTCTGTGAGACAAATAATTCAGTGCGGATCCCATGTATGTGCCGAATATGCTGTAACACACACAAGAATAGAACAGAATATGAGGACATTTAAAAAAAAAAGAAAACAAAACTACAACTTGTGGAATCTGGAAGATGGCATGGCCACTGGCAACTTCCAAATTATACACTAGAGAGCAAGGATTCCCCAAAATACAAAAGTGGAAGGCCACTATAGAGCAAAAAATAATACAGTTATATACTCAAAAAATAATTCAGTTATATGCTCACAATAATGTATTATTAATACAACAACAACAACAACAATAATAAATATTATATTAATATTAATATAATAATAATAATAATAATAATAATAATAATAATAATAATAATGCAATGGCCATTGATTCCAGCCATGAAAGCCTTCGACAACACAATAATTTATCTCATATCTATGCTTATAATACTAACACATCAACTCCACTGGACCGGCCATGTTGTCCGGATGCCTGACCACGGTCTCCCAAAGCAGTTGCTCTACTCCGAACTCAATAACGGAAAATGGAATGTTGGTGGGCAGGAAAAGAGATTCAAAGATGGGCTCAAAACCAACCTTTAAAACTCTGGCATAGACACTGAGAACTGGGAAGCCCTGGCCCTTGACCGTTCCAGCTGGAGGTCAGCTGTGACCAGCAGTGCTGCAGAATTTGAAGAGGCACAAATGGAGGGCGAAAGGGAGAAGTGTGCCAAGAGGAAGGCGCGTCAAGCCAACCCCGACCGAGACCTGAGCACAGATCCATCACTGCCTTGTCTATTGCACATATGTGGAATCAAGACTGAACATTCAGTCCCTTTGATTTACATCTGCCAGTTCTGTGTTAATATATATGCCTTTTTGGCTTTCTCATATTTTACATTTTTTTTAAATCAGAGCTTGGATGAATTACCTTTTGAATTGTAGTTTCCAGAATCTGCTAGCCTGTATGAATAGGGATGGGAATGTGGAAGTCGTAGTCCAAAAGACGCATTTTCCAGACTCTTCTTTTCCTTTTTCTTTGGAGTGGACATACTCCAAAGATTAGAAACACTGTGTGCCGCCGTGCTTTGCATTTAACTCTTAATTTATGGCAACCTCATTAATTTCATTGGGGCCTTTTGACCCAAAGGATACTCCGAGGTGGTTTACCATTGCTTTCCTCTGAAATACAGTTTTCAGCACCTGGTATTTGTTGACAGCATCCCCTCCAAATATCAACCAGGTTGACCCTGCTTAGCTTTCAAGATCAGTCAAGATCTGGAACTATTAGGGTATTTGGGACTATTATTAGGTACATTTCCTTTTCTTTTTTTCTGTTAAGACATAGATTTTTCTCCCCAGAAGATTTCTTTTTATACCTGCTTAATGGCTTGAGGTTTGCGATTTAGCTCTGTGTTGTTTTTGTCCTTCTTGCGGAGCCAGGCAGGAGGGTTAATGCAATTCAGCTGTCCCTGTTCTGGCCATGTAGTGTCTCGTCATGCCCTTTCAGCGCCGAAGAGATTTATTTTTGTTTAGCTTTCTTTCTCCATTCACTTTGAGGTGACTATTATTAAGATGTGTTTAGAGTACACTCTTTCCTCTTTATTTTGAGCTTCTGGCTGACTACGCTTGGTAATTACATGTAACCACTTCACTTTGTAATATATTCCCCATATTTCCCTTCCACCTGACCTAACGCTTTCATACAGTAACATACTACAAAGTTCACTCACCCTTTTTATCCGAAGGAGTGAGTGGGCCTCTGTTGCATCAGCATCTTTCAAATCCACAAAGTTCCTTCTGAGCAAACTCCTTTTCAAATGCAGATAATGTAGAGGACTTTCCTCTCGCCAGCCCTCCCCCTTCCCCACTTTGTCCCTGAGCCTGAAGGAAAAGCCTGGTTCACCTCTTTGGTGTATCTTGCAAAGTACCTATTTTGTTCCTTTATGCAAAAGATGCAGTTGCATTATGTAAATTGCACATGAATACAGTATAGCATCCATCTGGGTTGTGTTGGGTTGCGGTGCATGCTTGTTTATTTTCACAGCCCATTCAAAAATTATTACTCAGCCCATGTGAGAGAAATGAGTCTCTAAATCAGGGGTCCTCAAACTATGGCCCAAGGGCCAGATACGGCCCTCCAAGGTCATTTACCCGGCCCTCGGTCAACCTAAGACTTGAAAGCACACAACAACAACAACAACAACAACAACAACAACAATCCTCTCTCATCATCCAAAAGCAGACCCACACTTCCCATTGAAATACAGGGTGAGGCAGCATAACTTCCTTTTTTTAAATGGTCACCATTCAGTTGGTTGAAGACGTAGCGGAGTGCTAGTGGTCTCGTTTGAGAGGCGGGAGTATACAGTTTTGTCCTGACACAGTTCAGCCACCATCATGCGTTGGAACAGTGAGAAGCGTGCTTTTGCTGTTTTTTGGGGGGTTTTGTCGTGTCAGGAGTGACTCCTGGTGTGAGAGAATTGGCCGTCTGCAAGGACATTGCCCAGGGGACGCCTGGATGAGTTGATGTTTTTATCATCCTTGTGGGAGGCTGGGAGCTGATAGAGGGAGCTCATCCGCCTCTCCCTGGATTCGAACCTGCGACCTGTCAGTCTTCAGTCCTGCCGGCACAGGGTTTTAACCCACAGCGCCACCGGGAGCCTACTTTTCGAGCGGATTTGGAGTGGCCGGCCCGCTCTCCAGATTTGGCCCCTTGTGATTTTTTTCTATGGGGTTTTTTGAAATCCCGTGTTTATGTGAACCGTCCAAGGACCCTACAAGATTTGAAGACCAACATCCAGGAAGAAATTGCCAACATAACGCCTGCTATGCTGGCAAGAGTCATGACAAATGCCAGAAATCGGTTTACTCAGTGTATGAAGAATGAGGGACGTCACCTACCTAACTTGATCTTCAAAATTACATAAAACAAAACTTTAGGTCTGCACCTACATTATATAAAAATATCTGATTCATACAATGGGTTTTACTAAGTTTTGAAAAAAGGAAGTTATTCTGCTGCACCCAAGTTTATATTTGTTGCCCTGGAGACTAGGATGCGGAACAAACTACAAGAAAGGAGATTCCACCTGAACATTAGGAAGAACTTCCTGACTGTGAGAGCCGTTCAGCAGTGGAACTCTCTGCCCCAGAGTGTGGTGGAGGCTCCTTCTTTGGAAGCTTTTAAACAGAGGCTGGATGGCCATCTGTCGGGGGTGCTTTGAATGCAATTTTCCTGCTTCTTGGCAGGGGTTGAACTGGATGGCCCATGAGGTCTCTTCCAACTCTATGATTCTATGTTAAAATTGCTCTTCATTTTAATTATTGTATTGTTTTAAGTGTTTTTTGCACTACAAATAAAATATGTGCACTGTGCATAGGAATTCATTCTTTTTTTTTCAAATTATAATCCGGCCCTCCAACAGTTTGAGGGACTACCACCTGGCCCTCAGTTTAAAAAGTTTGAGGACCCCTACTCTAAATGTACGTAATATTTTCGAAGGGCAGAAGCTATTTGATACCCTGTTGCTGCATACAAACAGACGCCCATGCACAAATGCATCTGTGCATATTTTACTTGATCCTCTGGCAAAGGAAGAACATCGTTCTTAGCATTGTTCTGGTTATAACAGGTCAAGACATCTGTAGGACATACTCCCTTCTAAAGCCCATAGCAACATGCTTGCCATATCTCTGCAGAAACCGATGGAAGTGGATTAAAGTAAAAGCTTAAGACACATATATGTGTGCCTCTTTACAGAAAACCATGGACATCTGCCTGACATATGTGGGGAGGGGCCAGAATGCGAACTGATGCGCGCACTTCCATGGTACATGAAACAGCTCCCAATTCAATGCTTATGTTGCTGAATCTATAAGCCAGCATCTGTGTTTTCCCTACAAATGTGTGCTATGAGTTGGAATGCTCTTGTTTCAAATTTTGAACGGAAGCAATATGACATCCTCTCTCCCCCTTCATACAGTATGAATGGATACAATCCAAATTCTTCTGTGTAATGTAGTTTATATTAGAGTCTATCTACAGAGACAAAAATGTATTCACCTTGTAGCGACCTGATCCTCACATATGACATACAACCCCTTTAGCAGCTAAAGTGCTTCTTTTTAAATATGATATATCAAGATTCACTTCTTACTCTGCAGTTTCCAGGGAACTTCACTATATTGCTTTGTTTTGCTATGAGTGTACAATCTAGAGCAAAGTGGTTTCAAGGAAGGGGGTGGGATTGATTGCAGGGTGGCAAGAGTCACTGTTTTGTTTTATTTTATTTTATTTTATTTTATTAATATCCAGTGCTATTTGGTGGGATGTATGTTTGGTGGGGTGCATGACATTGAAATGGGAAGTGGCAACAGGAGAGGAAAGAGGCAATGGCAAATCACTGCCCAAGCAGAACTGGCAGACCCAAGTGGAAAGGGAGAAAGAGTTTGGGCAGCAATACCATTTCCATATGATATGTTACAGGAAGGTATGATGCTAACAGGATGAATCTGGGGTAGCTCTGAGGCTAAATAACTTGAATTTCAGCTCATTTATTTTGGTGGGACAGGCAAACCCTAGAATGTAATCTCTGTATAATAAAGCCTGCACTTCTAAACATTCCACACTGGCCTTGCTATGTATAAATGCAATTATCACATTCACTAATCTGTGTCTCTGCAACATTTGCATGCTGGTGGTGTCCACATTACCTGCTTGCATTCTGTGCCATTGGTCCTTCAGGTCTTTTTTTGTTTCCTTTTGATTAATCGAATAAAGCAGTATCATCTCCATTCCTCAGTGTGTAACTGCCTAATAATAGTAGTAGCAGTAGTAGTCGTAGTAATAATAATAATAATGAAAGTGCCTAATAATAATAATAATAATAATAATAATAATAATAATAATGGACCTTGGACCTAGTATGCATGTTTGCTGTGTTGTTATGTATAAATAAATCTGTTGTTGTTGTTGTTGCTGCTGTTGTTGTTATTATTATGTTATTTCTTACCGATCACGTATTTTAAGCAGCTTTTACTATGTGCAATTTTATCCACTGGATGTTCTTAATCTCATTACCTATACAACTTGTATGCTACAGTGTAATAAGGGTCTCTGGACCAAAATAAAATTTATCTATCTATCTTACCCATCTGTCCTCGTGGATGGAGGTTGTCTCATCCAATCCCAATCTGCCAGAGGAGAGTAGGAAACTTAGCGTTGTTCTGCACTGACTACTTATCCCAGGCCCTGACACCACCACCCCCCAACTACAGAGCCACCAGACAGTCATATTTACCACCCTCCTTGTTCTCCAGGAGGCACCCCAACTGACATCACTCCAAACAATGAGTGACCAACGTAAGCCATATCAGTCACTTGTTGCCTGGAGTGTCATTAGCCAGGATGAAATAGCAATGCAGGAATAGGAAGTGGAGAGGAAGAATCGCCCCCTTCCTTCTTTGATCGCCTCACTTCTCTGGCCAATGTCACTCCAGGCAATGAACTAGCAGCATGACCCATGCTATGCTCACTGGCATCTGCAATGTGGAGAATTGGGGGGGGGGAGGGGGAGTCAACCCCTGTCCCCAGGCCACCCAACCCTAGGGATCACAGGGTGACCATATAAACAATTGCTTTTATGGGTCCAAAGTCACAAGTTTGGTCTGGATTCTCAGAGAAAATTTGGAGCAACTCATGACTTTGGTTAGCACAGCCCAAAGCCATGTTAAGCAACTTTAGTCCGCATTAACCCAAATCTGCAATGTGCATGCTTAGTATAGTCAGTATAGATGTGCCTCTAGTTTACACAGCTGTTACAGGGCTTGTTGGGACAGTACATCCTTCTGAAAGCATGATAAGAATAAATACTAAAAAGTCAGTTCAGCAGCAAAATGTCCGTATTCCTTGTCAGTGTTCCAGCCTGCTGAGCATCACCTCTTTCAAGATTCTCCATTCACTCCCCTCAACTCATTTTTCTTAATAGTCGCTCAGTGTTCCGTGTCTGTGGCATATCTTCAGCCCCAGTTGGGCAGTTTTTTAAAGCCCCCCCCCCCCCCATGTATCCTCTCCACATACACATATTTTTGTACTTCTGCAAATCTTGGGATTATCCCAGGTTGACTCACACTTCCCTCTTGTATATACTTATTACATTTTAGCTACATCAGGAACTACCCAAAGAATGAGTTCACATATTGGCATATAGGACTGTGTTTCTTAGTCTTTAACCATACAGATGTTTTGGGCTTCAACTCTCAATCTCCCAGCCAATACTAGTGCATTTTGAGAGTTGATATTCCAAACATTTGGGGGGGTCAAAAGTTAAAAACCACTTGTGGAGGCTAAAGTACATAATAAACAATGGAAGTGTGTGAGACAAGGAAATTTTTATTATTATTTTAAAAAGTTGAATCTCCTGTTTAAAAAAAAAAAACCACCCATGTACCAGAAACTGTCTATTTGTCATCCCAAACATTTTGTCAACATAGAATCATAGAATCATAGAATCATAGAATCAAAGAGTTGGAAGAGACCTCATGGGCCATCCAGTCCAACCCCCTGCCAAGAAGCAGGAATATTGCATTCAAATCACTCCTGGCAGATGGCCATCCAGCCTCTGTTTAAAAGCTTCCAAAGAAGGAGCCTCCACCACACTCCGGGGCAGAGAGTTCCACTGCTGAACGACTCTCACAGTCAGGAGGTTCTTCCTCATTTTCAGATGGAATCTCCTCTCTTGTAGTTTGAAGCCATTGTTCCGCGTCCTAGTCTCCAAGGAAGCAGAAAACAAGCTTGCTCCCTCCTCCCTGTGGCTTCCTCTCACATATTCATACATGGCTATCATATCTCCTCTCAGCCTTCTCTTCTTCAGGCTAAACATGCCCAGTTCCCTAAGCCGCTCCTCATAGGGCTTGTTCTCCAGACCCTTGATCATTTTAGTCGCCCTCCTCTGGACACATTCCAGCTTGTCAATATATCTCTTGAATTGTGGTGCCCAGAATTGGACACAATATTCCAGATGTGGTCTAACCAAAGCAGAATAGAGGGGTAGCATTACTTCCTTAGATCTAGACACTATGCTCCTATTGATGCAGGCCAAAATCCCATTGGCTTTTTTTGCCGCCACATCACATTGTTGGCTCATGTTTAACTTGTTGTCCACGAGGACTCCAAGATCTTTTTCACACGTACTGCTCTCGAGCCAGGCATCCCCCATTCTGTATCTTTGCATTTCGTTTTTCCTGCCAAAGTGGAGTATCTTGCATTTGTCACTGTTGAACTTCATTTTGTTAGTTTTGGCCCATCTCTTTAATCTGTCAAGATCGTTTTGAATCCTGCTCCTGTCCTCTGGACTATTGGCTATCCCTCCCAATTTGGTGTCGTCTGCAAACTTGATGATCATGCCTTCTAGCCCTTCATCTAAGTCATTAATAAAGATGTTGAACAGGACCGGGCCCATGACGGAATCCTGCGAAGCATTAGTGAACACTCTCTGTGTTCGTCCACTTAACCAATTACAGATCCACCTCACCGTAGTTTTGCCTAGCCCACATTGGACTAGTTTCCTTGCCAGAAGGTCATGGGGGACCTTGTCGAAGGCCTTACTGAAATCCGGGTACGCTACATCCACGCTACATCCACTTGTCCTATTTTTTCTCTTTGTTGGCATGGTTTGCAATTGCGCCTTGAGTATTTCACTCTTGAGAAATTCCCATCCATCCGTAACTCCCTTGTCTTTTAGTATCTGTGTCCACGGAATGCTGCTCAGCGTTTCCTTCATTTTTTGGAAATCAGCTCTCGTAAAGTCCAAAATGCGGGTTTGACTTGTCTTAGCATATGAGCATATGATGAGCTATAAAAAAAAGGTGACAGAGAAGAAAAGGTAATTGTTCGTGTTCTCACCTGGGAGGAAGTCTCACAGCACCTCCTTTTGGGGGTGTAGCTATGTAGAGGGGAAACAAAAGGAAGGCACCCCTACTAAGAATGTTACACTCCCATGAAATGCTGCTTCAGTCTCTAAATTACTGACACTGCTGTAGCAATAAAATTTCACTGAGCATTACAGTATATTTCACTTTCGCAGGGTATACATTCCAGGATTTCACATGGATATGTAAAATCACAGGTTGTAGCAAACCCTATTCCAGCAGAAGCATAAAGTTCCATTGGAAAACCTAGGAAATCCTTAAAGGGGGCATCACTAGATCCTCTAGCACAGTGGTTCCCAGCCTTTGGTGTTTTAGACTTCAACTCCCAGAAATCCTAGCCAGCTTATAAGCTGTTAGGAACTGTGGGAGCTGAAGTCCAAAACACCTGGAGGCCCAAAAGTTGGGAACCACTGCTCTAGCATGACTCAATGATAGCTTAGCTTTCAATTGACATTCTATAAAATCACCCGGAGGACCTAGAAAATGAGTAAAGAGCAGTCCCGTGGATATTGGGTTCAAACTATACAGTGTCAGGGTCTCAAAAAATTGGGAAACAAAGCTACCAAAGAAATACAAACACCATAAAGGTAAAAATTCTGGGTATATTGAGAATTATTCTTACCTTTGCTATGCTTAAAATTTGAGGTACAAAGGGAATTTTCATTTGGGGGAACAGAATTCTCACAGAGGGGGAGGTTTCATTTTACTCCCCCCCCCCCAGCTACTCCACTGCTTCCCTTTTGATGAGCAAGGAATTTTCATTGATTTCCTCCTCTTGAGAGTCATACACAATTTTCTGTTATTAGCATTCATTGCATCAGTCTCATCTTTCTCTTAGACTTAGTTTCATATCTAACAACCAACAAGGACCTCTTTCAGAGGAAAAGGTGATGAACAACTGCTAGGATAATTACTTTATTGACACTGAAAGGGTCTTTGAATGAAATTAGCAACAAAGGAGAAGTGTACCCTTTCTCTGTAGAAAAGGGGCAACACAAAAGAAAATGTTTTAAAAACAAGAGGTGACATATAGTTCGAGCTTACATAGGAAGTTGGGTTATGGTTGAGCACAAAGTCTGCAGGTGCAAGAAGGTACTTTCCATAAAGAGGTTGATGGGACAGGAAGAATAAAGGTCAAAGTACTTTCCATGCCAAAAATATTCTTGTTTACCTCATGCTGGTATATAAAAGTTTGCAAGAACTTTGCAAGTCTGTGAAAGTTTGCAAGTCTGTGAAAGCACTTACAGAAGTGCTGTCTGTCTGTCCACCTCATGTTGATCAGCTTGAATAAACGGTGTCTTACTGAACCTATTGGACTCTGAGGATTTCTTCAAAAAGGGACCCCGCACCGTAAACCCGTGATCCCTTACAACACAACAGTGTGATGTCTTTGGACATAATTGCTAGTACCAGCCACTTAAACTTGTCCTTCTTGCATAGTATATTTTCAAATTCAAAAGGAAGTTTGATTGAATACCCCCATTTCAAAGTGTCAAGGCTTGACTTCTTAGGATCCAGTCAAATAGATATGACTACATAGAAATTACCCTCATTGGTTTCAGAAGCATCCAGTCCTCTTTCGTGGGCTCTGAACTGTCTTACAGTTGACCTAGGGCAGATAAATGGTGGTCCTCTAGAAAATTTTCACCTACATTTCCCATCAGCATTGGCAGTGCAGCCCACACTTAGAAATTATGGAAATTGCAATCCAACTTTTGGAAGACCACACACTCCCTATCCATGTCCTAGGATCTAGAGTCCAGATAGAGTAAACCATTGGACTGCATTATGCACATATGTATATAATGCAATCATGTTAATCAAGCTGAGGATGTGAATCTTTCATATTGACAACATCCTAGAAAATGTACTCCACATGGCTTAGTTCTGCCTATTTCCATAGCCTCAGTTTCCATGTTGCTGACAATATTTATGATGGAAGAGAAGTAAGTATAGGTTATGCACAGGACCAGGCTGCTGGTGTCATTCATTTTACTAGGAAAGCCGAGCACATTATTAAGGCTTCAATTCTGTGTACACTTAACCGAATAAAAGCATGGTTGAATAAGCCTGGATCATTCTGACTCAAAGCTCCCATCTATTTTACACACTTCTCATAATTCCACTTTATAATTTCCGCTTCATTTCCAGTAATTTTGTTAAGTACTAACACTGTACATGTGTTTCTTGTTCATTCCAAAAAGAACATGCTAATTTAGGAAAATTCATGTGCTTCTTCTGTTGTTACCAATAGCTAATATGCATTCCAAATTTGTATCTCATGGCTCAATAGCAGGATTTTCTGTGCTAGCAAAAAGGTGTAAAGATGGAGTGTCCTGACTGTCGCTCCAGCTGAATTCCATAAATAATTGAGACACATTAGTCTTTCCATTAACTAATCTTAGTATAATTGACCATTATACTAAATAGTCTTTAAAGGAAAGCCAAGAGGAATACACCTACCTTTAGTGTACATGAAATTGTTCACCCCGGACACTGCAGGTTGGGTCTTTATTCATTGATCTGCTTCTCCAAAGACAAGGAGTCTGTTTACTTTATTTCTTTTTGTTCACTTTCATCCAGTTCAAAGCTTGCAACTAGAACTGCTTCCTTGGGTTTTGATGAAAAGGGGGATGCAGTTAATTAAAATCAACCACTCTCCCTTTTCAGCGGTCAACTATAACAGTTTAATAGCTACACCTTTAAAAGGGAAATGCTGAAGAATGCTCAAACTTTTGTACAGTGGCCCTTATTTCTCATGCCAGTAAGGTAATGCTCAAGATCCTTCAAGGCAGACTCCAGCAATTCATGGAGTGAGTGTTGCCAGAATAGGGCTCCACAGTCCTCTGCGGGCCCACCGCCAGGACGCTACACTTGGAGGACCATCATCCTCGGACTACGAGGGATCACCTAAGTAAGTAAGTAAGTTGCCAGATATACAAGCTGGGCTTACAAAAGGCAGAGAAATGAGAGACCAAATTGCAATATCCATGGGATAATGGAGAAAAAGGCAGGGAGTTTCAGAAAAACATCTATTTCTGTTTTATCGACTATTCTAAAGCCATTGACTGTGTGGATCATAATAAATTGTGGCAAATTCTTGGTGTTATAGGGATGCCAAGTCACCTTGTCTGTCTCCTGTGGAATCTGTATAACAACCAAGTAGCAACAGTCAGAACTGACCATGGAACAGCAGACTGGTTCATGACTGGGAAAGGAGTATGGCAAGGTTGTATACTCTCACCCGACCTATTCAACTTGTATGCAGAACACATCATGCGATGTGCGGGGCTTGATGAATGCAAGGCAAGGGTTAAAATTGCTGGAAGAAACATTAACAACCTCAGATATGCAGATGACACCACTTGATGGCCAAAAACGAGGAGGAGTTGAGGAGTCTTCTAATCAAGGTGAAAGAAGAAAGTGCAAAAGCTGGGTTGCAGTTAAACATCAAAAATTTTAATTGTTGGTGTTTTTTTTCTTTTTGTTTGTTTTATGTTTGCTCTTTTTTCTTTTTCACTCTCTCCCTTCCCCCCACCCTCCGCTCTCATTTCCTACTATCCTATCTATTTAATTGTTCACCCACTTTTTATTGTAAAATTAAATGCACAATAAAAACTATTTTTAAAAAAAACCAAAATTATGGCAATTGGGCTGACTGATAACTGGCAAATAGAGGGAGAAAACATGGAGGCAGTGACAGACTTTGTATTTTTAGGAGCAAAAATTACTGCAGACGCAGACTGCAGCCAGAAAATCAGAAGACGTTTACTTCTTGGGGGGAGAGCAAGACCAATTCGATAAAATGGTGAAGAGACATCACATTGACAGCGAAGGTGTGCATAGCTAAAGCAATTGTATTCTCCATAGTAACCTATGGCTGTGAGAGCTGGAACATAGGGAAGGCTGAGTGAAGGAAGATAGATGCTTTTGAACTGAGGTGTTGAAGGAAAATTCTGCGAGTGCCTTGGACCTCAAGAAGATCAAACCAGTCCATACTCCTGGAAATAAAGCCCGACTGCTCATTAGAGGGAAGGATATTGGAGGCAAAGATGAAGTACTTTGGCCACATAATGAGAAGACAGGAAAGCTTGGAGAAGACAATGATACTGGGGAAGAAATGGAAGGAAAAAGGAAGAGGGGCCAACCAAGATGGATGGATGGTATCCTTGAAGTGACTGGCTTGACCTTGAAGAAGTTGGGGGGGGGGGTGGCGGCCGACAGGGAGCTCCGGTGTGGACTGATACATGAGGTCACAAAGTGTCAGAAGTGACGGAATGAGTAAACAACAGTTGTAGTGTAACTGCGCTACTATGCAATGTATACTACCTTGTATACTATACATTTTACCACTTTAATTTTCTTGGTTCCATGCTATAGAATCAATGATTTGTTGGAGACCTCTAGTGCTAACATTCAGAATAGTGGTCTATTGTTCCCTCTGGCAGAGAATGTTAAACATTTTATCATATTACAAATCCCATCTTTCCCTATACTGGAGTCATGGCAAGCATCAAACGGCTGCAGTTGTGTGAAGTAAATATAGGACTTGAATGGAATTGCCTGGTAAGATGACCAAAAAATTACTCTGGCTGGATCTACACTGCCCTACATCTCAGGATCTGGCCCCAGATTATCTGCTTTGAGCTGGATTATACGAGTCTACACTACCAGATAATCTGGGATCAGATCCTGGAATGTAGGACAGTGTAGATCCAGCCTAAGAGTCAACTGGAAAACATCTAGATCCATAAACTTTCTTATGAGTGATTGCGATTGTATTTTTAGCCATTTTTGATGTTTTATCTTTGTTTGTTTGTTTGTTTGTTTGAAGCATTTATACCCAGTCCTTCTTGATCTCTGAGGAGGGATTCAGAATGGCTTCCAAACAGGCAACAATTCAATGCCAAACATAATATAAAACGCATAATAAGTACATCCATACAATTAAAATCGTTATAAATATACATTAATATTTAATTTTGCTTACTACCGTATACATTTTCTGGAAAGCCACTATTCAAGTATTATAAATATTATCAATTTGTGGTTGTTGTTGCTGCTGCTGCTGCAAAAGACAGAATAAAGGATTTGGTTTCTTGTTCTTGTAATGTTGAGTCATTGGGAAGAGTTCAAATAAATGTCATTTCTTATGTTAGACCGTATGCAAGCTGTCAAGTGGACAGAAAGATTATGTACTTCAAACAGTCGGAGTTTCAGAAAATGTGGACACAGATCTGTTGTTAAGATCAATCAAAGAAAAGAGCCGGGATGCAGGGAATGGAGAAACAACACCTTTGAAAGCCATTATTTGTCAAATTCCTCAACTTCTCCCTCCTTCCAAATAGCTCAGATTCTCTGCAGTTGAGAAACACTGGAAATGTTTGGTGTCTGCATTGTGACTCGGCAGGGCAAAGTCCTTTACATTTCAGGGCCAAGTCTCTGTCTTGCAATGTGTGACATATGTGATTAATGACAAATGACTTTGCTAAATGACGGACAGAATTTGTTGACACTCACTTTGGGTTCGTAAACCTTTGGCCAGGATCTTATCGGCTTTGCTGGTGGGATAACTGTGCTGATGAAGGGGGAGACAGAGATAGGGAAAAGGTGGTGAGGATAGATAATGGGGAAAGCAGCGGTGACTATAGTCAGAGGAGAAGCTTGCTCATTCACTGCTCCTGGTTTGTCTGGTTGAAAAGAAGTAAGAGTCCATTGAGCCAAGGAAATGGGGTGTTTGGGGAAATCACCTGCTTTGTGGCACAAGGCAGCTTTTCAAGCCACTCCTTCTATATTGCCGTGTCTCTCTGGACTCCCTCCACAGTAGGCAGGCATTTGAAAAACAGTCAGCATCTTCTCCTGCTACCACTTCCCTACACAAACACACAGGTAATATGTTGTGACATGCCCATTATGATTCTTAAAGTCTCTATAAGATCCCAGGTTTTTCTATTAGACCCTTCTGTGCTATTTAATACATATATATGATGCAACCACCATATCTCTGAGGCTCCTTCTACCATATAATCCAAAGCAGAAAATCTGGATTTTATATGGCTTCACTGGATACACAAAACCAGGAGTCATCAAACTTTTTAAACAGAGGGCCAAGTCCCAGTCCCTCAAACTGTTGGAGGGCCGGATTATAATTTGAAAAAAAATGAATGATTTCCTATGCACACTGTATATATCTTATTTGTAGTGAGAGAAAAACACTTAAAAACAATGCAATAATAAAAATGAACATTTTTAACAAATGTAAACTTATTAGTATTTCTATGGGAAGTGTGGACCTGCTTTTGGCTGATGAGATAGGATTATTGTTGTTGTGTGCTTTCAAGTTGTTTCAGACTTAGGTTGACCCTGAGTGAGGGCTCGGTAAATGACCTTGGAGGGTCGTATCCGGCCTCCGGGCCTTAGTTTGAGGACCCCTGCACAAAACCATGGATAATAGTGAACCTTATGGAAGTGAAGGACTTCTAGCTCCCAAAATATCTTGGAGTTATGTTGGAGAACTTAAAGAGGACATATTTTGTTGGGCATGAATAAATTAAACCACTGGCCTTGTGGATACTGGTCTTGTGGATACAGGGTTTGTACTGTAATAATATATTAAATGCTCAACTCCCAACATGTGGTGAGAAACTGTTGGGTTTCATCCATGGACTGCACAAGTCTCTTGTGTCATCAAGTTTCCAGACCTCAATGAGTAGCTAGACTAGAGATAGGATTAAGCTGAGGGATTCCTCTCCCACATTCCTATGCATGTTTCCCAAAAGGGCTTTCCTCTTCACTACTAGCCACTGTCTCCTTCCCCCTTTGATGTTGTGAGGGAACTTCCT
This sequence comes from Anolis sagrei ordinatus, assembly GCF_025583915.1. Lineage (NCBI taxonomy): Eukaryota > Metazoa > Chordata > Lepidosauria > Squamata > Anolidae > Anolis > Anolis sagrei. Next base: position 152,156,067 of record NW_026845477.1, on the reverse strand, counting down.
CTTTAAGTTTTATTGCCCTGGGTTGACCATGCAGTCTCTCCACTATTTTCCAGTCTCTTCTGCTTTTCTTTCTACCTATGAGGATGCGCATTTTGCCTCCTTCTAGGCAAAATGTAGCTGCATTGACTTTTTACCCTTCTACCTCTTTAGAAGATGAGATTTAGTCAGCTACTTAGCCCCAAGATTTTTTCTATCATGAATGTATTTCTTTTTCTTCAATAAATAGTTTTGAATCTAAACTTCTGACTGCAATCCTGTGCCATCCTAAGGAATAGAAACTTATCCCAGCTCCTCACATGTAAGTTTCTGCTGGTTATGAAGCTTACTTTTGGTCCTCTGCTAGATTTATGGTGGATTCACCCCAACTGAGGGTTATTTTTGAGCCAAACAGTTCAGATTCCCCAACAGTAACAGTGAGAGAGAACAGTAGACTTTTGAATTCTACATCACAACATCCTTGTCAATGGAGATTATGAAATCCATTATCCACAGATATTTAAAAAAACCAATTGCTATACTATATATATTTTAAAAAGAAAAATGAATGCTAAGTGCAGGTTCTCACTGGATTTTAATGAGGCTACAGCATGTGAGGAGGAGGGCAGAGTAACATTCCTCCTACATTCTCAATATCAAATACATGGCATTTGCTTCAAATGCTGATTGAAAGCTCTCGTTTAAAACAGGGCATTTGGGATAACATGTAGAATATATCTTCTACATAAATACACATTGCACTTCGATGGTACTTTGTGTCATTGTTTCATTTTAGGAAATCCTGGGATTGTTAGTTTGTTAAACCAATTTGCTGCTAGAGAACTGTAGTTTCGAAGAGAGCTCTTCAAGAGTTGAGAGTGGTTCTCAAACTTTGGTCCTCCAAGTTTTCACTCCCAGAACACCTGAGCATTGGCCAAGATGGCTCAGGTATTTGGGGAGCTGAAGTCCAAAACATCTGCAGGAAAGTGTGAGACTCGTTCTAAGAGTTTATGTTCCTTGACTTCAACTTTCAGGGTTCTTTAAGACACAGCCAAACAATGAAAATGACAGCAAACTGTAGTACAACAACATCTATAGGGTGCAACTACACTGTAGAATTAATGCAATTTGACACCACTTTAACTGCCATGGTTCATTGCTAAGGATTCATGGGAGTTTACAAGATATTTAGAGAAATAGCTCTCATATATATTTTGCTTGTCTGCTTGCATCCTTGTAATAATTTACAAAATTTAGAATTTGTCTTGCACGTTTATAAACTGTTCAAAGCACTGTACCTGTAATGGAATGGCTTCTCTTAATGTTGTGATGATGCAAACAAATATTGTTATATCCAGTTACATATTGGAGATGTATTGAGGCATGGCGAAAGAAAGCCACTCATTGCTTTTAATTCCAGCTCAAACGCTTATCCATTAACCTGCATGTGTCCCTTTTACAGTAGACTAAATGATCAAATTACATCATTTCCATCAAGTGAAAATATGGGTTTGGTTTTCTTTCTTTCTTCCTCCTGTGAACATTAGTTATTCTGTCATTAAAGTTATTTTTATCTTAGCTCTTCTTTTACACCACTTCTTTAAGTTGTACCAGAAGGACTGTGATGCAGCACTTTTCTCTTTATGGTGTTTCTATTTCTTGCCACGAGGCACCCACAGTAAATCTAACTTTAGCAACCTTGCATAACATAGTAGCTGAGCTGTGAACCAGGAAGTCCCCATTTCCTAGATTGCCCTTGCCATGAACTCACGAAGTAGCTTCAAGTTCTAGGTCGAAATGCAACTGTTTGGGCAACTAAATCAGGTCCATTAAATAAATGGGACTTTTCCAGTCAATACTTATGTAAACCCCTTTGATTCAAGGACCACACTATAGCTTAATGAGTAGGCAAAGAGTGTGCATCCCATCTGAAATCCCATGGCTACCTCCTGCAGAATTCTGGGGCTCAGCTATGTTTCTTTCAGCCGTATTGTTTTTATATTGCTTTCTGTTGTGTTGTTATTTGTTTTATCTGATGTTTTAATTGGTTAAAGTGTTTTACATGTGTGTTTTAATTGTAATTTTGGGCATGTCTCTTGTAAGCTGCCCTGAGTCCCCTAGGGGAGATGGTTGGCGGGGTATATAAATAAGATTATTATTGTTGTTGTTGTTGTTGTAGTAGTAGTAGTAGTTTAGTGAAATCTAGAACCTTTCTGGCTAAGCATCTTAAAGGTCCCTCCCCTAAACTACAAGCACCAGGATTCTGCAGGAGGCAACCACAGGGTCTCAGATGGGATGCAGACTCTTTGCCTACACTCTAAGCTCTAGTGTGCTATCAATCTTAGTCTATTGCAATTGAATTTGCTTGCACTTGCAACTGAATTTAGTTCCCCGTGGCACAGATTCATTGTTTGCAGTCTAATCTAAATCTGGTGGAATCCCAGTGAGAGAAGAGACTCTGAATCAATAATGGAACCTACATAGCTGACATAACAGAGTCTCATTAATTCAATGGGTCTGTTCTAGTGTGGATCTACAATGGGCAAGGTTCTGGAGCATACGGTAGACCCCCCCCCCCCCCGTTCCAGTGGTTTGATGATGAAACAGATAATCTGAATCCATTATAATCTTGCTTCTGGCTGGTTTATGAGATACAGGTAATCTTGCGTGCCTTGGTAGGTGATTTATGCCAGGAACTGAACAGAAGGACTGACTTCCCTCTATCTGCTACACTTCAATGACCTGATAGAGTAATGTACTGCTTGTGTCCAGGCTATCTAACTACCTTGTCACATGTGCTGACTGAATCATTGCAGATTGTAGGAGGCATGGGGACCTATCACCTATGCTTCACACTGTTCCAGCTTCCTCCTTCCTTCATCACATGGGAGGAAGCATCTGCCTGCCAGCTTGTCCCCTTGAAGGCAATGCAATACGGGAAGCCTCCTGTGTTGCTGCCGGTGGCCTTTTTTCAGCAGCAAATCTGGTTCTGCAAGTGTTGCCCTGGAGGTACCCCAGAAGTACTTCTCCCATGTGTAGTGGAAGCTGATGGGCTCTGTGGCAAAGCTGCAGCACAACTCAAGTTGTCACTGAAATTTGCCACATATGGTGAGGTTGTTTCTCAACCTGGGGGTCGGGACCCCTGGAAGGATTGCCAGGGAGTGTCAGAGGGGTTACCAAAGACCATTAGAAAACACAGCATTTTCTGTTGGTCATGGGGTTTTGTGTGGAAAGTTTGGCCCAATTCTATCGTTGGCGGGGTTCAGAAGGTTCTTTGATTGTAGGTGAACTTTAAATCCCAGCAACTGCAACTCCCAAATGTCAAGGTCTATTTTCCCCAAACTCCACCAGAGTTCACATTTGGGCATATTGATTTTAATGCAAAGTTTGGTCCAGATCCATCATTGTTTTGAGTCCACAGTGCTCTCGGGATGTAGGTGAACTACAACTCCAACACTCAAGGTCAATGCCCACCAGATCCTTCCAGTATTTTCTGTTGGTCATGGGAGTTCTGTGTGCCAAGTTTGGTTCAGATCCATCATTGGTGGAGTTCAGAATGCTCTTTGATTGTAGGTGAACTATAAATCCCAGCAACTACAACTACCAAATGACAAAATCAATCCCTCCCCGCAATCCCACCAGTTTTCAAATCTGGACGTTTTGGGTATTTGTGCCATATTTGGTCCATTCTGCATATCAGATATTTACATTACAATTCATAACAATAGCAAAATTGCAGTTGTGAAGTAGCAATGAAAATAATTTTATGATTGAGGTCACCACAACATGAGGAACTGTATTAAGGGGTCGCGGCATTCGGAAGGTTGAGAACCACTGCGCTATATGATCCAACCCAAGTTTTAAGATATGCTACAGAGGGGTTTATCTTAATTGTACCACTATCACAGGCAAATTTACAGAGGACATGAGGGAGAGCCTTTTTGCTAACTACTCTCAAGCTGTGGAACTTCCTCCCATGGGCAGTCCTGTTGTCTTTCCTTTAACGTTCCTTTTTGCAGAACACACAGCTTCTAATGCTGTGTGTATATGCATCTTTTTATTGTGTTTAAATGTATTTTAAAGACCGTTTTGACTAACTAGACTAATTTGATTCAGGGTAGGGGTGGGAATGACATGGTCCTCTGGATATTTCAGGACTCTCAACTCTGTACGATGGACGGGGATGCCGAGAATTGCAGGTGCATAACGCCTGGAGGACCATGACCCCTACCCATTTTAGGCCAGTAATATTACCAGAATGATTCTGAAGCACATTGAGTGTTTGTCTTTGCAGGTTTATAACCTTGGCTTCTCTGATTGCATTTTGAAATTGCTCAAGTACACAAAAGGCATTATGACTCGCTTTTCAAGTTGCATGCGTCCATGACTATTGTTTCAAACTATTTCCATCCTTTCTGCAATTTCCTGTAGATGTTATTTGATTTCTCTTACAGTAGCCTCCTGCTCTGTTTTCTCAGAGAAGCATTATGGTATCTTCTTTGTTGGCTTTGTAATGTGAAGGCTTAAAAAATAATATAACCTTTTAACTCTTACGAAGGCTACACATTTTAATAGAGATTAATTTAAGTTTTTCTCCATACTCTAATGTTGATGTCATTCATAATATAGGTTGCATATTCCTAATATGAAATGATTGTGTTGAGGCTCAGTGCCCAAAAATTTCTAGTGTCTATTTCCAATCAGATGCTAGAAACGAGGACACTAAAATACAATAGTTTAATCTGCAGAAGGCAGTGGTTCTCAATCTGTGGGTCCCCAGGTGTTTTGGCCTGCAACTCCCAGAAATCCCAGCCAGTTTACTAGCTGTTGGGATTTCTGGGAGCTGAACATCTAGGGACCCACAGGTTGAGAACCACTGTCCTAAGGGGTGGGTGCAATAGTAGAGCACCACACTAGACTGATCTACATCGTGGGTTTTATAGTTGACTAAAGTGATTGAAGTGAACATACAAATAGGCAATCAAACCTTTCCCCCTACCATCACTTCTCCTTCCCATCTCAAATTCTGTGCCTCTCTCTCTCTGTTCCAAAACAACCCTGTTTTCAAAAACAATTCTTCTGCACTTCCCAGTCTCAATCTCTTCACTTGGGATCAGAAATGTTTGGGATTTGGGATTTTTTTCAGGTTTTGCTATATTTGCATATGTATAAGACTTCTTCAAGATAGGATCGAAGTCTGAATACAAAGTTCATCTATGTTTCAAATGTATATTATACACATAGCCATGAAAATACTTTTAATTATAATATTTTAAATAATGATGTGCAAAAGAGAGAAATGTGCCAAGAGGAAGGCGTGTCAAGTCAACCCAGATTGGGACCACCTTCCACCTGGAAACTGATGCCCTCACTGCTGGAGAACATGCAGATCAAGAATAGGGCTCCACAGTCACCAACGTATCCACCGCCAGGACACCGAACTTGGAAGACAACCTTACTCGATTGACGAGGGATCACCTATGTAAGTAATTTGTATATATTGATCCATCAGAAAGCAAAAATATCTCATGTACACAATTTTGGATTTGGGAGTATTTCACAGCAAGCTTTTAGTAAACTGCTAGACACCCTTCAAGCATTTCATTCTTTAAATGTCCTTAATAACTTATCCCAAACCCCAAACAGGTGGAGAAGCAACATTGCTTAGATTGATTAATGAAACCCTTTTTGATCTGTTAAAATGTGATACAACATAACTGGGCAATTTTTTTCTGTGGTATTTTTAAACATTTCCCATTCCCAGAAAATGGATATGACCTTTCTCTTTGCTGGGCTTTAGGATTTTAGAGAGTAGTTTCTTCTAGTCTTGCACTGGGTTGTTTTTAGTGTACTGTGTGTTATTTGTTACCGTTTTATTACTTGTTATTTTAACAATTTGCATATTAAACACTAGATTTTATGATATTATTAGATATTTTTGTGTTAGAAGCATGTTGGAATTTATGACACTGTTCCATTATTTGGATGAAGGCCACAAGACGGTGCTAGACAGAGAAGGATAGTCCATTTTATGAGAAGGGCGGGGAGGGGGGAGGGGGAGGGGGTTGAAGGAGTAAAACTATTTCCCTGTTATTCACCCCACTGGGAATAACCAGCGTAAATGGGGGGAACAGTTTTCCTCCTTCAACTCCCCCTCTGTAAAAAGGACTATCCTTCTCTGTCTAGCACCCCCTTGTGGCCTCCGCCCAGACAATAGAACAGTACCTAATATACTTTGGTGAGAGTTTGTACCCTCTGAGATGCGTTAGAAATCTAATAATATTATATTATTAAAATTGAATAATTTTAATTCCTTGCCTAAGAAAACCTATGAAATTCATGGAGTTATCATAAGTCGACAGGCACATACAGACACCACACACAAGCTGCAGGCAGGAGATGCCATATAGGAGGCAGCATTCCCCCTTCCTTTGCTTTCTCTCCTCCCAAAAAGGATGCCTCTTTGTCAGATGCTGTTTGCTCCAGCTCCGCCTGTTATTTTACATAACTATGTAATCTATAAACAAAGGCATAATGACTCATTTTCTTTCAAAACTATTTTATTCATATGTAGATTTAATTGAATAAAACCTGTCAATCAGGCCATAGCTCCAGCCTAGAGAAATGAGGGAGATTGACAACCCAATCTTGATTATGTTCACTCTGAAGAAGTGTCAGAAGCCCCCATCTACACTGACTATTTAATGCAGTTTGAAGCTAGATTCAAACTCTGACAACAAACTCCCACAAATGTGCATGAAAGAAAGGCCTTAATGCCCACCAGTGTTCTGTGGTTTGTGTAAACACCATTCGGGCCTCAAACAGGTTTCAAGATGCAGTCATCTGTACAGTGTTCTCTTACTACTTTGCAGTTCTCTTTTAGCAGCCTCGCTGTTTCACGGTTTTTAAAAAATATTAATTAAAAGTATAAAATATAAAATGTTTATATCCAGTGGAGGTCAGGGACCCCGGAAGTGCAGTGGCTTGAGGTGCAGTGGGGAGGGCCTGCCTCCCTTGTCTTCTGCTGCCTGTGTGGCTCCGGAGGCTCTGCAGGGGTGGGAGGTGGGTATGGATGTGCAGGTAAGAAAATAATACAGTATATAAAATAATGTATACATATTAAAATTAACATGGCGTCTCTACTTCGCAGATTTTCACATATTGCGGGGGGTCCTGGAACGAAACCCCCGCAATAAGTGAGGGAACACTGTACTGTGAAGCCACTTTGTTCAATACCAGTTTGAAACTACATTAAATACATAGTTGATGGAGATGGGGGCCTGAATCCCACTTTGCACCAGAGAAAGACTTGTAGAGCTGTATCTTCTTAATTTCAATTGGACTTCGGGGTGTTCACAAACAGGCTTGCTGTATGCCAAGGTAGAAGTCTACTACACCATCCTGCTTGTTATTGTGTGCCTTTGAGGGTTTTCCAGTAATTTGTCTGTCCTCCTAATATTTTCTGCCCACATCAAAGAGAGAAGAGACTACCACATCGCCCCAAAATATTGCTTCTGAAATAGATGGATTATCTAAATTAGGGCTCCCTTAACATTTCCACTCACAATCCTTTTCCACCTGACACATTTTTACATGACCCCGGGTATATAGACATATAAAATAAGTATAAAATTCAAACACTTACTGACAATAAATCAGCTTTTGCAAAGCTTGCTAAACAGGCTAGTTTTCCTTTTTGTGAAGTACAGCTGAAACATCTTCTGCAGAGTCCACCTTGCACACTTTTGCTGACAGATTTATGTAAATGGGTGGCATTCAGAAACTCTACTATTGCCAATTTTTTGTGAGCCAACATTGACCGAAGAGGACCACATTTGGGGTCAGGTCCCAACAGTTCTAGAAACAGTGATTTCCAAATCCAGTTCCTCTAGGTGTTTTGGACTTCAGTTCCCAGAAACCTCAGCTGCTTTGGCCAGTGATCAGGGATTCTGAAAGGTGAAGTCCAAAACACCTGGAAGATGAGTGTTTGGAAACCCCTGTTGTAATAAATGGCAAGAACAAAATAATTACAACATGGGGCACAATAGTACTTGGAGGGGAGGGCTCTTCTTGCATGAAGATGACACATGCAACAGTGTTTTAAGTCCCCCAGTGTTGAGTGGGGTTTATGTTCCAAGAAAGTATATAGAGGATTCTAGCCTTTGGTTCCAGGAACCGCGGGGCCATTTTTAAGGTGTTGAGGCTTTGACTGGCAGGCTTGCAGATGGAGGGCAAATTCTTTTACTATCCCAGCATCCTGAAATTCTGTTACTATCCCAACAACCTTTATAGGCACAATGTGTATTTTGAAATTCCCTCCATGTGTCCCTTACTCTAATGTTATGTTTCTTCTGCGTGGTACTGTGAAATCCACACCTGTGGTATTTCCCTGCGTCCACGCAGCTGACTCGGATCTTTCTTGAAAGCTTTTCCTAATTAGGGACTCCAGCCCCGCCCATCTACTCCTAATAAAGCCAGGCAGCGGGGCTTGGAGCCTTAATTCCTTTTGTCCACGAAAGCAGCAACAACTCGGTGTTCTCTCCTAAAAACAACTATTGGTTTGACTCAAGGACTCCAGTTTGACTACTCTAACAGACAGCAATTCCAACTTGTGTTCTGGGACCTTTGTTTATCCTATTCAGGCCAGCATGGCATTTTCTTTGAAATGTATGGCTTATGGGGGGAAGTTGCTCCAGAGTAACTCCCACCCCCTTTGTGTTTCTTGCTAGTGGGAGGACAAACCCACTCCCTCCCTTTAAAAAAAAAGGAATAAAAAAAATGCCGTGTCCTCTGAGGCGCAGGCTTTTTTGCCTTTGGCAATGGGCAGTAACTTACCTTCTTTTTCTTCTGTTCCCCTCGCTCAGAAAGCAGGAGGGAAGAAGACTTTTACCAGCCTACCACCCCTTACAGACCCAGGAACTGGTAGAGTTTGT